>JAVJIX010000285.1:5000-440000 GCA_036785185.1 Paratrypauchen microcephalus
TTTTACAATCTGAGCCTTATTTCGGTAATAAAACAAGTTGTTTTACTCACCCATAGCACTTTGGTGTCATATGGAGCACTTCCAGAGATGTTTTGGATTAGCAATAGCCGTAGCGCTAATATATGCCCCGAGCGGTCCCCAAATAACACAAACTTTAGCACTTTTCAAATCATAGAAGCTTGATGTCTTAGTCTACGCTTTCGTTTGAGTCAAAAGTAGCCTGTAAACCGAGATTTATCCATAATTTACAGCTTTGCGTTTCA
This sequence comes from Paratrypauchen microcephalus, assembly GCA_036785185.1. NCBI lineage: Eukaryota > Metazoa > Chordata > Actinopteri > Gobiiformes > Gobiidae > Paratrypauchen > Paratrypauchen microcephalus. The sequence goes on from JAVJIX010000285.1 coordinate 5,264, forward strand.
TGTTTGGGTCCCGGGAGCTGAGAGCGAAATAAACTGTGACTCCGCACATGCGCACTGGCGTCCTCATCTACTGGAAACTATGGATAAACCTCGGATTACAGGCCACTTTTGACTCAAACGAAAGCGTAGACTAAGACACCGAGCTTCTGTGATTTGAAAAGTGCTAAAGTTTGTGTTATTTGGAGACCGCTCGGGGCATATATTATATGCTCTATGCCCCGAGAACGCTAATCGCTAATCGCTAATCGCTAATCTAAAACATCTCTGGAAGTGCTCCATATGACACCAAAGTGCTATGGGTGAGTAAAACAACTTGTTTTATTACCGAAATAAGGCTCAGATTGTAAAAACGTTAATTCTCCTTTAACTTGAAAACTACCACTACATGACATCACTAGTTGGAACAGTTGAGGACAGGGTTACTCAAACGTGTGAATGAAACAAAACACAACTCCAGGTTTGTTTTTGAGGAAGGAACAGCTTTACAACGTGGCTTAAAGCTCAAAAGAGTCAATCCTGCGTAACATAGGACCTTTAAAGAAAAGTGTATTTTGTAATTCACCCAGGTTCAAAGTGGTGGTGTCAAACTCGTCGTAGAAGTCGCTGACAGTGGAGTCTTTGCTGTTCCTGTGTCTGTATCGGCTCAGTTTCTTCAGGAAGACATCCGGTTCATAGTTGTTCTTCTCCACGTCCGTCTGCGGCAGATTCAACACTCGTTCTTTCAAAAACAAATCGGAGGCATCCAGGACAATTACAAACTCTGCAAGACAATTTTGACACACATTTTTTTCCCCCAATTAGGCACTTTTAAAAATGACGACTACTTATAAAAGGAAACAAGCATTTTATTTTCAGACCTGGCAGTATCTTGCTGGAGGATGTTTCATCCTCTTCTTCCTCCTCGTCTATAAGAAGAATATGCCATGTAAATATAACAAATACATATGTGGTTATGGCTATAGTTACTTAACTATATTCATTTTTTTTACTTTCACAGAGTTCTTTCGCTTGGTCATAAGTTTTGGGGAATCCATCCAAAACAAAGCCTTGGTTCTGGCAGGGTTTGGTCATCAGTTTGTCCCTCACCACTTTCAACAGCAGGTGCTCTTCCAAAAAACCTAAAAAAGACAATATAGCTTCATGTCTATCAAAGTCATATTATTTATCCTTTTAACTAGTACTTAAACATGTAACTTTTCTCATTAAAGGTCCACCAACTACTTGTGTCCATGGAGATGTTATTGCTTTGCCAGGAATGTTCAACAGGATTAAACTTTTCTATATCCATGGAGTAAAGCAGGTTATGCCACAAGGCCAAGTTTACAGGTGAGATCAGTGGAGAGACAACACTGCTCACAGTAACAATTTAGGTTTTTTAACCAGTAAAGATATACCTGTGATTGATGCTGCCAAACCACGGAACATTCAGGGCAAAGCAACAGTATCTCCATGGAAACAACCAGGTGGTGGACAAGCAAATTTACATGATGTACTACTGCAACTACTACTACTACTACTACTACTACTACTACTACTACTACTACTACTACTACTACTACTACTATGACTACAACTATTACTACTACTACTATGACTACTATGACTACTACTACTACTACTACTACTACTACTACTACTACTACAACTAATACTACTATGACTACAACTACTACTACTTCTACTACTACTGCTACTACTACGACTAATACTACTATGACTACAACTATTACTACTACTACTACTATGACTACAACTACTACTACTTCTACTACTACTACTACTACTACGACTAATACTACTATGACTACAACTATTACTACTACTACTACTACGACTAATACTACTATGACTACAACTATTACTGCTACTACTACTATGACTACTACTACTACTACTACTACTACTACTATGACTACTATTACTACTACTACGACTACTACAATAACTACTACTACTATGACTACTACTATTACTACTACTACAAAAAATACTACTACTATGACTACTACTATTACTACTACTACGACTATGACTACTACGACTGCAACTACTACTACTACTACTATGATGACTACGACTATAACTACCATTACTATGACTACTACTACTACTACTACTACTACTACTACTACTACTACTACTACTACTACTACTACTACTACTACTATGACTACTACTATTACTACTACTACAAAAAATACTACTACTATGACTACTACTATTACTACTATGACTATGACTACTACGACTGCAACTACTACTACTACTACTACGATGACTACGACTATAACTACCATTACTAAGACTACTACTACTACTATTACTACTACTATGACTACTACTACAACTACAACTACGACTACTACTACAACTACATAATAGTATGACTACTATTACTACTACTACAACTACTACAATAACTACTACTACTATGACTACTACTACTATTACTAATACTACAAAAAATACTACTTCTATGACTACTACTACATTACAAAAACTAATACTACTATGACAACTACTACTACTACGACTGCTACCACTACTACTATGACGACTACGACTACAACTACCATTACTATGACTACTACTACTACTACTACTATTACTACTACTGCTGCTGCTGCTACTAATACTACTGCTACTACTTCTACTACTACTACTACTACTCCTACGACTACTACTAGTGCTACTACTACTACGACTATTACTATTATGACTATTATTATGACTACTACTACTACTACTACTACTTCTACTACTACTCCTATGACTACTACTAGTGCTACTACTACTACGACTATTACTATTATGACTAGTATTACTACTACTACTACTACTACTGCTAATACTAATACTACTGCTACTACTACTGTTACTACTATTACTACTAGTCTATGACTACTACTACAACTACTACTAGTATTATACAAGTATTGTAGAGTACCTTCATTCTGCTCCATATTGTCATTGAGACTGTTGAGCAGCTCCAGGGCTTCTCCTGTGCTCTCCTTCTCCTCTGAAGGATCTTTACTCACCGTTTCATTCTATTCATCAACATCAACAAGCACAAATTATAGTTTACATTCTAACATGTCATTTTCTGTATAATTTACACGCTAAATAATACCTACAGTAGACTTAATTATGGACTTTTAGTGCTAAACCATTTGGAAAACATGGTGACTGAGATTAGCTTTGCAGTTTATGTTTTAGTAGTTGGATTCTGTCCAGTTTTTTTTTTACATGTCCAGGAAAACTGACAAAATTACTGAAATATGACCTGCTGCAGCTACACTAATATAAGAATCCCTTGCATTTCAGATGTCTACATTGCAAAGTGAAAATGACTGAAAGTGTTTTTCTTAATTCAAGCAACATCACATTTTGTTTTTTATTTTCAGTGCCAAGTTGTTGTTTTTTTCTTATCTTAAGTATAGCTAGATGTATTTTCATATTTTAATTACAAAAAGTCTTGTTCCACTGATTACTTGTCAAGAGAAATGTACTCAAATCATTATCAAACTTTCTTAATCCAGGTAATCTTAATTTCGCAGAAGAAATTACAGTGCTTGCATTTTTTTCTTTTTTATTTGCTAACTTCACTCAAATTGCAATTTTGATTTGACTGTTATTAATCAGCCCTATTTTGTGTCATAATCAGAAACTTATATACGATTTGCTAAAATTTTAATGTTCTTATGTGAGAGACAGTACAAAGAAATCCACATACTGTCTGCTTTGTTGTCTTAATATGACTTGAGGTAATTATACTGTATGTAGGAGTATGTTGATAGTTTTTTGCAAGTATTTCAAGTTCCCAAGTAATCCCTAATATGACTCACCAGATAATCAAGGGTCTGTGTAATGGTTGGCCTCAGGTTGACATGGTGAATTTTGTAGTGATCACAGATCATTTTGGACAGAGTGCTCTTCCCAACAGCAGGGGGCCCCAAAACACAAATGCGGATGGGCTACAGAGAAACGACAGGCAATAAAAGTTCAAATGCATATTGTCATGATCACAGCTCTCAAGTCTCACGCTTTGAGAGTGTGACACACGCATTTCAACGAGTTCACACGCTCACACACCACACATGGTATTTCTCACGCTGAAATTTTGTTAAGCAATTCAACGAAACTCTAGCCACTGGTCACAGCGCTTTTGTGCCAGTAGAGATGCGCAGATGGGCTTTTTTTCGATCCGCAACCGCATGAAAAAAACGTCATCCGTCCGCTATCCATTTGCATGCACGTTTTTTCAAGAATTTTCAAAACCGCGCCCGTCTGTCTTCCACCAACTTATGATAATTCCAAAATTCTTTGCACTGCACAGCCCCATGGTTGTTCAACCGCCACCCGCCCAAATTTAAAGGTCCCATGGCATGAAATTTTCACTTTCTGAGGTTTTTGAACGTTAATGTGAGCTCCCTTACCCTGTTTAGGCCCCCCCCCCCCATGGCTAAAAGTTGCGAAATGTCTAAACTGAGCATTTGCGGTCCTTTTCTGCGTTACACAAAACCAGTGTTGAAATGGGCGAGTTCGGACAAGGCACCTTTTTGACGTCAGATCGGCAAATGCAGCTCCAGCCCCTCCCTCTGTCTCCGCTCAGCGTCCCTGTATATCCCGCCCATAGAGTTTGGACTGTGAATGCGCTACGCAATGCGAAATGCGTTTTTTTATTTGCTCGCAAGTCCCTTACCCGACCCTCTGGACCTCTGAAATACCAGTGGTTTAATTTTATTTTCTGTGTAAATATGCTTTTCATTGCAAAGTCTCCCATTTGTCTTCCTGTGCAGACGAGCAGACAGCGGTGCAGAGCTGCGCTTCCAGCGGGGGAAACCCGCCCCCCCCCCGCTCCTTAGCCAATCTCTCTGTCCTTCTCATTTGCATTGAAGCAGCAACACTCAGAATAAATCATTTTAGACACATATCTAGCCTCATGAAGACTGTCAGAGTCATATCTCATGCAGTGAGTGTTGATTTTGAAGAAGGATTCATTTACAGTATTAGGGAACCATTAAGGAGCCATATAAAAGCATCAAGAAGTACCATGTCATGGGACCTTTAATAAAAAATATTATTTTTCGTCACGTCATCCACCCGCTCCACGGTTTAGCCGCAGTGCCCGCGGATGTAACCGCCATCCGCGCATCTCTAGTGCCCAGAACATCGGTCTGTGTGGCTCAGAAGAGTTATCCACGCCGGCACCACGCCCTTTTCAGCCAATCAGAAACTAGATTGTTCTGTTGCCGGGCAGATCGTAGAGTCTAGTTTCAGCTAAGCGCGCACTGCACTGTCAGTGATAATTGAAGGACTGCAACTGAACACGAGTGAGACGAACGAATGATGACAAAACGGTGAATGATAAAACAAACAAACATCCAACTCAGGACTGAGAACCATCAGGTAATAACTTCATTTATATAACTCTCATTAGTTGCTTTGTAGTTTTGTTTTTTAGACCAACATTTACACCTGTCCATTTCAAGCTAGTGTTATTTTAGGTAACCAACTAGCAATCTGCCTACTGTGGTTATTATTATTTGTCACAGAATAAATAAACAGAAAAAAAATAATCTCACTCCAACCACACTTCAAAACTTGAGAGCCCTGGTCATTATGTTATCCACTTTTACTGTCAGTTGCCTACCTGTATTCCTCTGTTTTGTCTGTATTCCTCCACTACTTGACCAATGTTTTCCACCAGTCCTCCCTCACACTGCCACGAGACAGACAGCTGCTCTTTCAAATGGACCGACTCCATTCTCAAATTCACCGTTATGTAATCAAGTTCCAGGACCTAAAAACACATCTTGTTTATCCAGATATAGTTTACACATGTTTAAATAATCATATTTTACATACAGTTATTTCTCGTGTAAGGAAGGCCTCTGTGAATGGTAGTTTCTTGATACTTCCTGGTCCAAGTGCTTTGGAAATCGCCTTAATGATAGAGAGGTTTAAGTTAGGTTAAAATAATTATAACTTCACTGCTACTTCGCTGCTAACCTGTACAATCTCCTCCATTGTGTGGCTGGAACGGTCGACAGCCAGAAGGTAGTATGGTGTTGGGTGGTGTTCAATCACATTCTGTATAACACTAGAAAAGAAATGATTGAAGTGCCTATGTCAAGTCGGATAACTAATTTTACTAAAACACAGTTAAGATCATTATATTTAAGATTTGATTTCATTTTTTTTAGGGTTAGGTTTTTACTTGCTGGTTGGAAATCATGACATCACATAGAAATTATTATTTGACAAATGAAAATATAAGAAAACACCTTGATTTTGTTGAAATAACATTTAAAGTCTCAGAAAAATTTGTTTCTTGTGTAAATTGGGCCTAACGTTTAGACAGAATTCTCACAGTGTGTTTTCGTCTATATGGAACTCTCTGAAATAGAACTCTACTTCCTGTAATTTTGAACATATTTTTCTTTTCTTCACAAATTGCTTCTTGATTTGTGTAAAAATATAATTTATACAATTTATTTATAACCATATTAGGTAAAAATTTGAGAATCATCAGGACACACACATTTTAAAAATAGATTTGTGAAGGGTTGTATAATACATTAATAATATATGTACAGTGGTCCCTCGTTTATCGCGGGGGTTAAGCTCCAGAAATAACCCGTAATGAGTGAAATCCGCGAAGTAGGACAACTTTATATTTTACAATTATTATACATGTTTTAAGGCTGTAAACGCCTTAAAACACTGGAGTTAGCGTTTTCTCACATTTCTCTCTCGTTTAAACACTCAAACTTTCGTAGATTTTCAACAAAATTTATCAATAGTGAAGCGTGGGGGCTCCGCCGGGAGCCCCGCCGGACGCGCGAGGGGAGCGGAGACATAAGATAAGATAAGATATGCCTTTATTAGTCCCACAGTGGGGAAATTCCAGTGTTGCAACGCACAGATCAAGAACAGCAAGAAAAAGTAGCATGTAACAGAACAATATAATAAATAAATAAATAATGGCCTAGGATAATTTAAAACTAGACCTAAAAAATAGACTCTGGAGTATAGCTGAATATTGTAGTGCAAATAAGTTGAATGACATGTTAACAGTGTTCGCTGTACAGTCTGACAGCAGCAGGAAGGAAAGACCTGCAAAACCTCTCCTTCACACAGCGAGGGTGACATGAGTCACTGGATCCGGACGCGACGCGCACCAACCCCTTGGAGAAGTGCAGGTGGTCAAACCCGTGACAGAGCAGCACGACCGGCGCAAGGCCAGGGCTGCGAGCACGAGATCGAACCGCGGCGTCCAGACCATGCCTCCCCTTCAGGACCGCGTCCTCGCAGCCCGAGCCACAAACCGAACATGCACAAACGAACGCAAGAGCCGCACGAAACCAGCAAAGAGCCGCACGGAGTGATTTAATCCTTGTTTAGAACTGGTTTAGTCCCAGTTTAGTCCAGGTCTAGACCTGGTCCAGTCCTGGTTTAGTCCAGGACCAGTCCAGGTTTAGACCTGGTTTAGACCTGGTCTAGACTTGGTTTAGTTCTGGTCTAGACCTGGTTTAGTTCACGTTTAGTCCACGTTTAGTCCTGGTCTAGTCCCGGTCCCCCCTGCATCCTCCATCTATCAATCGGGAAAGGTCTACAGTCTCTTAGCCAATCAGGACGCAATGTTACACTATAAAAAAAAAAGTTACACTATAAAAAAAAATCGAAAAAAAAAAATCTGCGAAACAGCGAGGCCGCGAACAGTGAACCGCGATAGAGCAAGGGACCACTGTAATATTTGACTGAATGCATTCACATATGTCATACCTTGCAAGGTCATTGATGTGGATCGTGGGAATAATGTTGGTGCCATCTCCAAAAACAGGAATTTCAGCTTTCCGTCCCTCCCATGATGTCTACAAATACAATATCAACAACATAGACCTTGTATCATCATTCTGCCTGGATGATATGCTCGTCTGGAGACTGGACAGTTGTCTTACCTTGAAAAAGTAATGAAAGATCTGCTCTCCCATTCCATACTGCATCCCTGACACCACGACATAAGTGGAGAACATGTCTTTATTCTGAAAAGGACACGTAATGGTCATCAATGGACTCAATCCCACAGCATTAAAAAAAAAAAAAAAAATCTACAAATGATTTATTATACTAACCGTTTTTCTCAGTTTAACCACCCTTTTCTCCAGATCATTGTGAGCTTTGAAGTTTGCATGTGGTCTTCGCCGTCGGAAATCTTCATCAGTGAAAGGCCTCTCGTTATCCTCCTGTTAAATGGTGTTGTTATTACTGTTTTCACCCATGTATAGTCTCAATTAATCTTGTCACGATAATAAAATGACAAACTTTATTTCAATACTAAGGAATCAACTCGATACAAAGTCTTTCTTTAGACCAGGGGTGTCAAATATGCGGCCCGGGGGCCAGATCCGGCCCTCCAAGACCTTTAATCTAGCCCTCGTCTGATTTTCTATGAAAATATTGTAATTATATTTTAATTTTCTATTGAAATATTGGTAATTTTCTGCACCACTTTTCTGCTTTTCCCACCAGAGCAGCACAAATGACGCCTCTTTCCAAACGCTCTTAAAGGACCATCGTTTTGACTGTTGATCGTGACACCCTCATCAGCAAAATGTCAAAAATGAGAAAAGTGGACGCCGAGTGCAGGATTTTCCAAGAAAAATTGACTAATTCCTATTTGTTCACAGAGGTGAATGGGAAACCTGTATGCTTGGTGGCGGTGCTCAAGGAATATAATCGTAAACGCCACTACGAGACACGGCATTTCGAACAATACAAGAACTTGAACGGAGAATTGAGAAGACAGAACATAAACGAACTATTGCTGGGACTGAAGAAACAGCAGTCTGTTTTCACCCGGAGCCAAAATGTTAATGAAATATTATAATATTTTGTAAAAGAAAGAGTTCATCCAATAAGAAAGACTTCTGTAATAGATTTGTGTTTCTCTGCACAAATATTTGGACTTATTGCTATTTTTGGGGTATATTTGCCATGAGTTTTCTGATCCGGCCCCTTTGGGACCAAAGTAGTTTGGATACGGCCTCTGGACCAAAATGAGTTTGACACCCCTGCTTTAGACAATAGAATGTGATTTTCAACTTTCTTTTCTGTTCCCATGTGGTCTTATATCTGCGTAATCCCTCAGTGGTCCCGGTAGGTTCCATAGTGCTCCATCCATATACAGTGGTACCTCACCTTACGAATGACCCAACAAACGAAAATTTCAAGTTACGAAACGCCTTCACGTTAAATTTTGGTCTCTAGATACGAAAGAAAATTCAAGTTACAAAACGCGAAATCTCAAAAATTCAAATAATGCGCACTCAGCCACACATTATACGCTTTTCTCAGACTGGATTTAAACTTTTCTCACATTTGTCTCTCGTTTAAACACTCAAACTTTCATAGATTTTCAACAAAATTATTAATAGTGAAGTGTGGGGGGAAGGGGGAGGGGGGAGAAGACTGCACTCTGACACGTGTGTGATAGAGCACATGACCCGGCGCGGAGCTGACAGCAGGTCTAGACCAAGGTCTAAACCTGGACTGGACCAGGACTAAACCTGGACTAAACCAGGACTAAACCAGGACTAGACCAGGTGGATTAAAGCAGCGAGGAGGGGACTGCACGCAGTCTGAGCGCATGAACGCATGAACGAGACCCATGCAAGAGCCGCGGTGGTCTAGACCTCCTCTAGACCTGACCAGGTCTAGAGGAGGTCTAGAGGAGCCGCGGTGGTCTGGACTAAACCAGGACTAAACCTGGACTAAACCAGGAGGAGCCACGGTGGTCTGGACTAAACCAGGACTAAACCTGGACTAAATCAGGAGGAGCCGCGGTGGTCTGGACTAAACCAGGACTAAACCTGGACTAAACCAGGAGGAGCCTGCGGCTCTTGCATGGGTCTCGTTCATGCGCTCAGACTGCGTGCAGTCCCCTCCTCGCTGCTTTAATCCACCTGGTCTAGTCCTGGTTTAGTCCTGGTTTAGTCCAGGTTTAGTCCTGGTCCAGTCCAGGTTTAGACCTTGGTCTAGACCTGCTGTCAGCCCCGCGCCAGGTCATGCTGCGCTATCACACGTGTCAGAGCGCAGTTTTCTCCCCCCTCCCGCTTCCCCCCCACACTTCACTGTTAATACATTTTGTTGAAAATCTATGAAAGTTTGAGTGTTTAAACGAGAGACAAATGTGAGAAACACACAGAACACAATGTTACACTATAAAAAAGTTACACTATAAAAAAAAAAAAACTTGGATCGGGGCCTTGGAAGGAATCAGGCTTTTTCCATTGAAATAGCTACTCAACTTACGAATTTTTCACGTTACGAAACCACTTCTGGAAAGAATTAATTTCGTAAGATGAGGTACCACTGTACTACTGTAGTCTATGTGCTCTTGTACTTGTTCTGACACAGCTCAAGATCATTCTAAGACTAAGTAAGTAAAGATAAGTTGATATTTTGACAACCCTAGTCTCAATTACACCACAATGTGAATGTACAGAATTTACTCACTGGGCCAATGGGTTTTCTGCAGGCCCAGGTCATGACTGTGGACACAAGGATGAACATCTTTGGCCCAGTGAAATTGTCCAACTCATTGTGAAGACCTGAACATAAAGAGATATTTATAAGTGATTTCATTTATTTATTTATTTTGTAATAAAACTAAATAAATGAAAATAAATGCAGTAATAACAATATATGTAGTAAAAACGCTATCATAAATGGACTGTATAATGACAACTAGTGCAGTACCAATTATATACGCGTACTTGCAACAGCCCAGAAAGCTTCGTCCACTTGGTCCTGGTGTTGAGTGATGTTATAAACAATTACATTACAGTCCATAAGTTTGGGTAGAAGCTCCTCCCTTTTCAGCTGCTAAAATGCAACAAAAACAAAAACATTTGACATGATTTAAGATTACTAAAGGTTCTGTATTACATAAAATCGATTCTCGTGAGGTTTAAGCCATGTTAGATTGCTGTTACCCCCTTAAAACATACCTAGAGTTCTGTTTTATTTCATTCACACGTGTTTATATCTCAAAATAGCTCAAAATGCTCTGTTCCACCTTGTGACATCATGAAGCTGTAGTTTTCAAGTTAACTGCTACTTTTTTCCTTTTGTTTAGTAGAGATTGACAATTCCAGGGCTGAAATAATTAAAATTATTCTACTGAAGGTGCATGGAGTTTAAAAATAGAGTGGAGAACATCCTGTACATCGAGTTGGCACAGAGTGTTTTCCGTCTGAGAGAAGAAGCAGTCTGAATATGCAGGATTTGTGTGTTAAACATGTGTGAATGGAACAAAAAACAACCCCAAGTATGTCTGTGATGAGAAACAACAATATCCTCCTGAGACCCGCCCGTTCATTTGTGTCCTTTATAGTGGACATCTTTTAAGTTTTGAGATAGACTCTAGTTTGTGGCTGCACTATGATTAAAAAAATAATAAAATAAAAATTAATAAATAATAAATAAATAAATTAATAAATTAATAAATTAATAAAATAATAAAACATAAAAATATAAATAAAAATAAATAATAATAATAATAATAATAATAATAATAATAATAATAATAATAATAATAATAATAAATTAATAAAACATAAAAAATAAATAAAATACATAAATAAGTAAATAAATAAATAATACATTAAAAAATTCAAATAAAACATACAAAAATTATAAAAAATAATAAATAAAAATAAATAAATAAATAAATTTAAAAGGAGACTAAAAACTTTTTGAGGCGACTGTAAAACCAACCAAAAAAATTTTTTTGTTAGGTTTAGGTTAGGTTAACTCAGTGCTTCTCAATTATTTTCTGTGACGCCCCCCCTAGGAAGAAGAAAATATTTCACGCCCCCCTTCCTGCGCGCGACTATAAATACTATAGTATTATTTGTCTAGAAAATTGTTATGAGAACACCATTGTATCCTTTAATTAACATTATAAACAAAAAAAAGAAAGAAACTTACAACAAAGACTGCACTGAGGATTCAAATATTCATGTGTTTTTAATGCTTTGTGCACATTTGTTTACGTTTTACAGAAATGAAACTTAAAACCACCTCATTTGCATAAGCTAAAAGCACTGAAAAACAAACGCTCTCTCCTTGTGCCACTGATGCGTCAGCTTCTGTCGGACTAAAGGACACGACTCAGTGGAATATACGTGTTTTTTCTGTGACAGAGGATGTTCTGTTAATGGTGAGACTGTGCGTAAATCGCATGTGAGAAAGCCACTGCCAACTACTGTTGTTGATGTGCAATTACACTTAGTTCTAGTACAGTACAGCAAAAAAACATGTTTCCCAGGGTCATACGCGCCCCCCCTGGCATCACACCATGCCCCCCCCAGGGGGGCCCGCCCCACTATTTGAGAAGCACTGGGTTAACTTGACATGGATTTAACACTATTACATTCCATTACAGAGGACATGTTACAAAAATATGAATAAAAATTAAATTAACAAAATGTAAATGCTAAGGTATGTGGCCATACCTGCCTGTCAAAGCCTGATCCCGTCAGATCTCTGAAGCTAAGCAAGCCAGGGCCTGGTTAGTACTTGGATGGGAGACCAGTGGGAATTCCATGTGCCACAGGGGGGTGCCAGTTGCAAAAAACTGTCGCTGTGTCCTTAGGCAAGACACTTTACCCACATTGCCTAGTATGAAAGTGGTGTGTGCGTGAGTGTTGGAGGTGGTTGGAGGGGCCGATGGCGCAGATTGGCAGCCTTGCTTCTGTCAGTCTGCCCCAGGGCAACTGTGGCTACAGAAAGTAGCTTACCACCACCAAGTGTGGAGTGAATGAACAATAAACTGTGAAGCGTTTTGGGTGTCACGAAAGGCACTATATAAATGCTATGAATTATTACCTCCAAATAGAAAATTAAAATAATAATTTAGATACACTTTTTTTCTTCGGGTCCCAGGAGGTTATAACATAGATCAGATATGTAATACAGGCCCTTTAAATCCTGAACAGACTGAAATACTTACATAGTACTGCTCCAACGCATAAGGTCTGTTCTCCTGTGATTCTTCAGAGACAGTTCCCACTATCTCAAAGGCTTTTTCTTTATTACTGGTGTCCACTGACTTTTCCTCCTCTTCCTCTTCATCTCCATCGAGAGCTCCAACAACGCATTCAGACAGAAACTATAAAGTACAACAACGTCAATGGACAGGTAATTCATTAGCGATAGCATGTGATTTCGTTAGCATATCGTTCTTTCGTCATGCATATCTTTTCCAAACATCAACGTTATTACCTTTGCTATATATTTAGATGAGTAGGAGTCTATGTTGTTGATGAAAACTCGTTTTAGTGATGACTGTCTTTTCTCCATCATCTGTTGACGTTGTTTTACTCCAGGTTTAGCGAGTGTTAGCAATTTAGCGTCCCGTTGTTATGGTGACAGTGGAGGGAGTGTCCTGTTGCTGTGGTGATTGCAGCTGGTCTTGTTGCTCATATGTAAATCGAATCTTAATTTAAGTTGAATGATTTTACATGAACTTTTACTACTTTTACCAAGAATAAAATGGAGTATTGATGAGTTTAAATGAGAATATTTAGTCTACTCCAAAGTGGACGTCTGTAAATAGGTATTTAGATTTTTGTCTTAGTTTTTGTTTTGTTTCGTCTTTATATTGTATTTTGTACACTGTCTTTTAGCACTGCTTGGCCAGAGAGAAACGAAATTTCGATTCACTGTTGAACACGTATGGCAGAATTGACAATAAAGCTGACTTTGATCATTGATCTTCTTTGAAGTGCTTTTTATTCATTTATGAACATTGACATCATCATACAGTGTTTTGCGAATGTTATTGTGATGTCAAAATATGTACCTTGTAATAATGAAAGATTTTTTTAAAAATCATACACATTTCTTTAATAAAAAAATATTAAAATATTTACAAATATTAAGGACAAAATTGGTAGTGCATTAGGCAATTGCAAAAATAATTTATTACAGCAAAATTCAAATTTAAACAATCAAATAAAACTCTAATAACACCAAAATATTAATCACTTCACAGTATCATTCTCAAACATGGTGTCAGTCACTTAAAAAGGCACAGGCAGTATGTGTTGTTACTCTGCTTCCACTGCAAAGTTATCAAACTGAGCCAGTTCATACGAGTTTGTCCCAATGGCCGCCCAGCCGTTTTTGGGAGTGAGTACCACAGCGTTCTTCCACAGAGGGTATCCATTCAGCAATCCAGATGCAAACTGCCCCTGTTAAAAAAAATAATAATACAAATAATAATGATAAAAGGAGAAGTTCAATTTGTCAACTGGACAAAGTTTGTTTGGTTGAAAACGTTTCGCCGCTCATCCGAGAGGCTTCGTCAGCTCTGGCCCTCATGCTGGTTAGACCCTGTTTATATCTAGCTGCAAGGGAGGGGCTAACTACCCTGAACAAAGCTCTGAACCTATCCCAGCTACTCTCTTTTGTTTTACGAATTCCTCTGGCGTCTTGTATTAGCATATCTATAAGCCCTAGGCGGCGCTCACTACACTGAAATAGCTCTGAAACTATCAACTAATCTGTCTCTTTGTATTTCAAATTTCTCTGGCGTCCAATTCCCTATTCAAGACAACGACCCTCTCCACCCCTCTGCAATGGCTTGTCTGTCCTAATGATTCTTTGTTTGAGAATCGAATTATAGATGGGAGACAAGTTGTGTCTAACTCCCCCATTTCTAACCAGCATGAGGGCCAGAGCTGACGAAGCCTCTCGGATGAGCGGCGAAACGTTTTCAACCAAACAAACTTTGTCCAGTTGACAAATTGAACTTCTCCTTTTATCATGGATTCTACCTGGACGACTGAGGGACTCTTCACGTACAAATAATAATACAAATAATAATAATAAAACATGAACTAAGTGGCGTACTGAGGGACAATTTACAATAGATACATTTAGATGGCCAGTAAAAATCAGAACACTAGAATAAAAAGATAACCCAATAATTATAACTGATTTTTGGAGTTTGTTTACATACACAAAAGAAATCAGATCAATAAAAACTGACGTGCCAGTCACCAATGGATTCTTAGAGTAACTGTTGTATTTGGAAGACAAAGTACACCCAATTTTAAAATAACTCTCTAAATCTTTATCATTTTCTCCTTCATATTTGTCTTGCCACATTAGTCCGTCCTATTTTGCACAACTGTCCTTGTCAAAAACTGCAAACAATGTGCGTGAACAATCAAAGAAATCAGATCACATGAGACGTAACTGTTATCTTGACATTTCAGTAATCTCAATCCTCAAATAATGATCACATTTTGGTGTGCAAGTAAAAAAAACATGTAAGCCTCAAATATTTGTACTTACTTGAACTGTCAGAGTCAATGTGTGCCAAGCGTACGGGCGTGTACCGGACAGCCCTTCAGCCAGCACAAACTCTCCAGCTACAGAGAGATAACAATGAAATCATGGTTATTTTTATGTTTAACGCCTAATAAGCACGTCTATATGAATCAGCAATGCCCTAAAATAGCTATGTGAATTTGGTATTTTTATAGCCAGATGGTGTTGCCGTTCACAGATGGTTCTTGCTAAAATACTTGCAAAATACAATACATCAATACATTCCCACATATTACAGAGTAGCGCACTAGACGCAAAACTTGTGTTACATTATTTGTCAATTACCAAAATGACGTTGTTCTACAATATAGAATTAGAAATTAGGTGTACACTGTTGCTAAAAATGGATCTGTCCCAGCTCCAAACCGACTCGACTAATGACCGCTCCAGGTCTACAGCTCCCGGGAGCCTGGGCACAGAAAGAATTATCCCATAGAAAATACTCAAAGCGCCTAAAAGTTAGCTTTGTAAGACTTAAAGGGATAGTGCGTTTTAAAAAAAAATGTTAATCTATGGGTTTCCTTCTAAAAGTTATGTGTGTTGACACCGGCTTACCTCTGACACTCAGCTGATCCCGGTTCAGCTCGCTTTCTGGAGCCCACGCAAGTAGGTCCGCTAACTTCCCTGGAACATGAAATAAAGCTTTTTCTTCTCAAAACAAGTTGTTAGATGTTAGAAAGGTGATATATTTGCGTCCGAAACAGTTGTCCACGAAACATCCAGCAGCGTATTTCGTATTTGCGTATTGTCTCTCTCCACTCGTATCACTATCAATCAATCAATCAATCAATCAAACAATATTTATAAGGCGCTTTTCATACAAAATTGTAACACAAAGCGCCTATGTTAACTATGTCCATGTTAACTCTATCAGCCTGTTCACCTTCAGCGGATGTTTACGCCGAAGTTTACAAGTGAACAGTCTGATAGAGTTACCATGGGCGTAGTGATACGAGTGGAGAGAGACAACACGCGAATGCGAAATACACTGCTGGATGTTTCGTGGACAACTGTTTGGGACGCAAATATATCACCTTTATAACAAATGTTTTGAGAAGAAAAACAAGCTTTATTTCATGTTCCAGGGAAGTTACCGGACCTACTTACGTGGGCTCCAGAAACCAAGCCGAACCGGGATCAGCTGAGACTGTCAGAGGTAAGCCGGTGTCAACACACGTAACTTTTAGAAGGAAACCCATACAGATTAACATAAAAAAAACGCACTATCCCTTTAACCTAGTCCCGCTCTGACCCCGTGGTAGCTCCAGTCTAGCAACTCTCGCTCTGACTGGTCAATACAGACGACACCGTGTACATTACAGGCATTACATGGGGGAGGAAGGGGGGCATGCACCAATGAGCACAGGCCATTGAAAACAATACGACGCCATCTTGTGTTCACCTTCCATATGGTATTATATTGTATGGTATTAACGCAGGGAAGTTAGCCATGACCGTGGTAGAAGGTATTATAATGTAGCAGTGTTAGTAGTAATTACCCAGATCATTGGTCACTTTGTATGTCCCATCTGCATAGACCCAGTAGAAGACCCCTCTGGCGCTGCGGATGGACTGTCCTCCTTTGTCCACTCTGGCTGCTATGAAGACCCCACCAGTCTTCACCTTCTCCATAAAGACATCACATGAGACGGTCAGATTCTGCCTGGAAGAAAGACACAAGACTCAGTTGTTAGTGCGTCCACCACCTAACCAAAAAACTAGAGTTAACGGTTCCATCCCAGTTCAGACCAAGTGCATTCTGTCTTAGTGTCCTTGGCCAAGACATTAGCACTACTCCGTCCCCTTTTAAATGGTTCATGCTGCTTCCTGAGCAGATACCCTAGGATGAAGGATGGGTCAAATGCAGAGGACAAATTTCCCTACAATAAACAGGACAATAACGTGTACTTACCTATTGGAATATTTACATGTCAAATGAAGTTTATGTTGTATGAGAAGAAATGGGTATTTGAGGAAATGGTTGAAACAATATAGTAGTTTTGTAGACTACTTACCAGTGATAGTCTCCTATGACACTGACGGTCTGATCGGCGTCTGTGGCCCATGTGATCGGCGACTGAGTGAGAATTTGTCTCAGCGTAAAAATATGGGGCCCAGGGTCTGTCAGGTTTTTGAAGTATTCAAAAACTCCAGTCTGGTCAGCAAAGTTCGGAGCTTCAGAGAAAGGAGGATCTTCTGTTGGGACAAGCAAAGATTATTTGATATTTTTGATTGTATTTTTATTTAGTTTTTGGGACAATCTATCTTACGTTTATCTTATGTACAGCACCATCTATTAAAAATGGTATGGTAGTATGGTATTGTGGCTAATGTATGCTATAGTTTTAGAGATTTGCCCAATACGCCCAATACTAGGCCTTTACTATAATACCTGGAACAATGTAATTTGGTCTCAGTATATTCTGTGTACATTTTCTTTGCAATACTGTATAGTGGAGAGAATTTTGGTAATACAATAAGATTAAAGCTGTAGAGAGTTAACCAAGCAACTTCTATGGCTATTTATAGGTTAATTCTGCCATTTATGTGTTACCTCTTAGTAGCTTTTAATGATCAACTATATTTTAAAAGTGCTTACTGGGATTATCCTGCTTTATTGTTATTGTGTCTTCAAAATTTGTTATCATGACTGACCTACCCAATACCAAACGCAAATAAGGTTTCCGGTAATGATTCATTAATACATTATTTCACAAAAGATCAAAATTTTAATACAATATGGATTATTGCTAATACCTTCTTTGCATGATAGTTGCCAACGATGCTAAATATCAGTAAAATGCACTGTGAATGTGTATGGTGCCACTTACTGTTGTCAAAATCGTCTTTGTAAACTTTGGGAAATGGTGCCGATGGGGGTGGGTCAGGGTGGCTGCCTTTCACCCCCGTTGTTATAGTCGTTATAGTGTAAACTTCGTCTTCTTGTAACTCCAGAGTGAACATTCCATCCAAAATCTACAAAAAAAAGATCTGATTTAACACTAATTCTCCAATAAT
The DNA here is from genome assembly GCA_036785185.1 of Paratrypauchen microcephalus. Taxonomy (NCBI): domain Eukaryota; kingdom Metazoa; phylum Chordata; class Actinopteri; order Gobiiformes; family Gobiidae; genus Paratrypauchen; species Paratrypauchen microcephalus. The sequence continues at coordinate 23,690 of JAVJIX010000285.1, forward strand.
TCTCAAATCTCATGCAGCTAATACCTGCCCAGATATTATCCAGTTCTTATAAATGAATCAGACAAGATAAACTAGTACTAAACCAGAGTGAAAACCAGGACTTAGCCAGATCTGAATAAGCTGGTCAAGAGGGCCAGCTCTGTCCTGGGCTGTCCTCTGGACCGTGTAGAGGAGGTGGCTGAGAGGAGGGTACTGGCCAAATTCATGTCCGTTAAGGACGACACCTCTCACCCTCTGCACCGGACTGTAGAGGAGCTGAGCAGCTCCTTTAGCAGCCGACTAAGACACCCCCAGTGCAAGAAGGAGCGCTACCGCAGATCCTTCATCCCCACTGCAATCAGACTGTATAATTCTAACATATAGGCCAGACGTGCAATATCCTCCTTTTCATGTTGATGCTTGTTGTTACTATTATCATTATTACTATTTTCCATTATTATTATTATTACGTATTACTATTTGTACTATTTATTACTTACTTTATCCCCTCCCTGCCTGCATGCACTTTTTTTCCCTCCTGTCCTAATGTCCTGGAGCTACTGTGGCGAGTAAATTTCTCCTGTGTGAGATCAATAAAGGCTTATCTTATCTTATCTTATCTGAACTGGCTGTATTGGGACTAAACCAGGTCTATCGACTCTAAACCAGGACTAAACCAGGTCTATCGGCTCTAAACCAGGACTAAACCAGGTCTTCAGTTACAGTACTAACATACCATACACATACAAATACAAATGACCACTTATACTTCATTTTGATAAATAACTTACCTTTAGGGGACTTAGCTTCTCAAAAAAAGTGGGCTTCTTGGATTGAAAGTTAAACTGCGATCGCCAAACTTGCAGTTCGTTGATAGATGCCTGAAAACGAAGCGTTAACATTAAGGTCATAATATCTTTAAGGATGTATTCTGCTACTTTTCTGGTGCTTGTCTCCATGACAATGTTAATGCTTTGCCTGGAATGTTCCAAAGTATGGCATTAAACTTGGTTATCTTACATTTATTGAATTAAAAGGTATTTCTGAGTCCATCTTTGACCTGTAACTTGGTCTAGTGGTGTCAACTTTTTGTCCCCATGGAGATAGATAAGTTTAATGCAAAACAGTGGAACATTCAATAACATTTTATGGAGTAGGTTGCGGACCTTCTATCACAAAAGTTCCATAGTGTACCTTTAAATTAGGGTATTGATTTGCATTTGGTGAAACTTACAAATGAGCCCTTCAGGTGAAATGTTGCATTCTGGGCCGTGACGTTAAAAGGAAGAAGTGGAGGTCTTATACAAATGGAGTGATCATGAGTCTGTGAAATAAAAAAAACAAACATTTAAAAAGTATGTTTTAGATGCAAACTACACTGAAACATGTTTTAAAAGGTTGTATAGAGGATTTTCCAAGGAAGGAGAAATCCAGAGACTGTTCTATTTCAAATTTTTGTCCTTTTTCAAATGTTTTAATGTTTCCCCCCCACCCCACAGCTCCATAAGTAGAAATGCCTCCTTGCACTTACGCTGCCTGTTTACAGCCGGTGTGCACAACTATACTGTATTTTCAAATGATAAGCAGAAGTTTCCTGTCCAGAAGTAATTTAGCAACCAACGCATCAGTCTTTAGACCCCTCTTCTTCAGCGCACGCCCTTGCGAAAAGGAATCTCCGAGAATTACCTAGGTTTAGCTTCACTCCTTTTCCCCTTCTCTTCTTCTTTCAGCAACCTCAATCTGACTTTCTTTTGCGGCTAACTGGTAGTGGGTTTGCCATCGCAACAAACTTTGTGCAAACTGCAAAGAAGCTACAGTTGGAAAAAGGCCCTCAGAACCGCTGCGTTGGTTGAGTAAACAGCGTCTTGCGTCTGTAGAATGCGTGAGAGGTGAACGTAAACCACATAATCCCAGGGCGTCGGCGAGTCAGTTACGCTAGAAACGTAGGGAGATTGACAACCTAACGAGGTAGCCTTGTTATCTACAGTCCACAGTTGATGGATTTTCATATTTTTTTTTGGTCATCATAATTACAAGGCTGCTGCATCTCTATAATGCTATCATTGACAATTTGAAGCAAAAAGAAAAATCCTCCATACAACATTTAAAGGTCCCATGACATGGTACTTCTTGATGCTTTTATATGGCTCCTTAATGGTTCCCTAATACTGTAAATGAACCCTTCTTCAAAATCAACACTCAGTGCATGAGAAAGAGAGATAAGATGAGAAAGAGTCATAAATGTCACTCTGGAACACTCCATTATGGGCGTTGTTGCTTGAATGCAAATGAGGAGGACAGAGATAGCCTATAGTAGCGGGTGGGGGCGTGGCCAAAATCCCCACTCTTTCCTTTTCAGCTGTGCCCTGTGCGCTCTGACCCACTTCCGTGTTTTTGCGCGGAGGGAGAGATGGGAAGCATTCCATTGAAAAATAAACACATTTCCACAGAAAATAAAATTAAACCACTGCTGTTTCAGATATCCACAGGCTCAGATAAAGGACTTCCGAGCCTAGAAACACTTGCAAGTTCCTCCAGGCAAATAAAAAAACGCATTTCGCATTGCATAGCTCCTCCGCAGTCCAAACTCTCTGGGCGTGATTTACAGAGACGCTGAGTAGAGACAGACGGGGGTGGAACTGCATATGCATTTCTTTTTTCGAGCTGACGTCAATAAGTTTCCTTGTTCAAAATCGCCCATTTGAGCTCTGATTTTTTCTAACGCAGAAAAGGATCGCAAATGCTCAGTTTAGACATTTCGCAACTTTTAACCATGGGAGGGGGGGGGGGCCTAAACAGGGTAGGGGAGCTCACGTTAACGTTCAAAAACCTCAGAAAGTGAAAATTTCATGCCATGGGACCTTTAAAGCTCATCCTGTTGATTTGCACAATATAATTTCAAGTATACGTACCATTGTCTCTATAACAACTGTGAGATTCCCTTTTCTATCAGTGAGAGCTACATAACTTCCTCCTTGCACTAAATGCCCCACAGTCTGTAGATAGGTCCATCCAGGCTGAGTGAACTGTGTGGTGTGGGCTAAAGAAAACAACAGAAAAGATAATATAATTCAATTCAAAACAGAAAATATTACACTAAATAATCCAGACCTGTGATCCATATTGGAGACTCCACTACATAGTTGTTGCTCCAGGGCTCCTCGGCCGTCATCAGCCCATCTCGACCAAAAGGGAGGTCTTCATAGTAACTGGCAATTAGATTCCATGAAATGGTTCTACAAAAGGGGTATTGCCGGGTTTCAGATGACATCACTACAATCTATAGGTTATATAATATAATATAAAATATAATATAGTGACTTTTATGATAAGAAGCACATCAGTGAATGTTCACTTCGGGCATTGTCGCGATGCCCATTTTATCAATTTTTTTGCCGGGCCAATCGATTCTATACCCCCATGTGGGTTAGGGTACAATCCGTACATGTTGGCAGGTCTGAAAGTACTAAATCATAACTGTCGTCCATTTAAAGTTACTCACGCCGTCATTAGGCCGTTCACGTAGTTCTGGTTGAGGATGCGAGCCCAACAGCCTCCTCCCACCTCGTCATTTAAGGTGCTGTAATCCTCTGAAGACCACAGCTGCTTCTGCGTCTTCAGAGCGTCCAGGACTGTGTTGGTGCCTGGATAGTGCGCTCTGGGGAGGAATAAGAAAAAAAGTGTAAGCTGCAAAAATCACATTCATTAAAGTTGCATCGTGTAACTTTTCTGGTGGAGGGGCCATCAAATGCTTTTCTCCACGAAGATATTATTGCTTGATCTAGAACAGGCATGGGCAAACTACGGCCCGGGGGCTTTTTAATCCGGCCCGCTGAACTTTAAGAAATTATATTAAACCTTGTTAATGTTTTAATGTTTTAATTTCCCTGCAATTCTGGCGTTTTCCAATAGCTGGCGCACTACATACATTGACCTTTGTTGAGGTGCGGCGTTTTGCTTCTGGTTTGTGCTTTACTCTGATCTGTAAGCCCTCCTGTAAAGATGATCTAAGAAAAGAAAAGTGGACAGAAAATGTCGAGTGTTTAATAAGGAGTGGACAAGTAAATATTGTTTCACCGAATACTTATCAACTGTATTCCTGATTTGCTAAGAGACTGTTTTTTAAAGAATATAACATCAGGCGTCACTTTGCCACAAAACATGCAAACTATGCTAGCAAGCAGTCAACGAAAGAACGAAAGAACCTGAAAGAGAACAGAACTTTCAGTGCTTTAAAATAGTTAGTAGTAAAAAAAAAAAAAAGATAAAAAAAAAAAAAAAAGCTGTATTTTATTAATTTAATTTTCTGTGTTTTAAGAGTCATTTCAATAAATAGCTAAATACTGTGGATGCGTGAAAAGTCCCTCAGTCGTCCAGGTAGAATCCATGATAAAAGGAGAAGTTCAATTTGTCAACTGGACAAAGTTTGTTTGGTTGAAGACGTTTTGTCGCTCATCCAAGAGACTTCTTCAGTTCTGGTTCTAGTGCTGGTTAGTCCCTGTTTATATCTAGCTGCAGGGAGGAGCTCACTACACTGAAATCCTTCTGAAACTATCTCAGCTAATTTGTATCTTTTGTTTCCCTGGCGTCTCGTTTAGCATCTCTATTTAGCCCTATGAGAAGCTCACTGCTCTGAAATAGCTCTGAAACTATCCCCTCATTTGTTCCTTTTGTTATTCGAATATTTAGCATCTCTATTATCTCTATTAAATACTGTGGAACTTGAAAGATGGACATTTTGTTGTAATGCTTTTGTTCATTTTTAATTGAAATAAAGCACGTTTTCTACATATCACATGTTATTTTTTGCTCTTATGAGGTGCATTACCAAAACACTAAATCCACCTGCTCCTGGTCCGGCCCTTCTGTCAAATTTGAGAAAGCTTTGTGGCCCACGAGTCAAAAAGTTTGCCCACCCCTGATCTAGAATGTTTCTCAGTATGTCTTTAAAACTCTCCATCTTCATGGAGACCAAACCAGACCAAGTTACCTGTAATGGAATAAATGTAAGGTAGAGCTGTTTAGGTCATTCTGTGGAACATTCCAGGCAGAGCAATGACATATCCATAGAAGCAAACAGGTGACGGACCCCAAACCAAAAAGTTGCAGAGAGCACCTTTAAATCTTAAATTCATAAAATAAAAGCATATTTTATAGACATCTCCCCAGCTGTTACGATCTCATGCATTCAAACCAAGACCATGCATCTAAGAAAAATACATTACAAAAACATGCGTTAGCCGGGTTAGCAGAACTAGCTAACATTAAGTGCATCCTACCCTATCACATCTACGGCTGCGCTGAGCTCAGGGTCCTTTAGCACATTCAGGGCTATGGGCTCCCACTGGTTGTCACTAGCAACGATCCGCACATGCTCCAGACCCTGTTTATCCAGAGTGTAACGAAGCAGCTACATCCACACAGGTGAAGACAACACAAGATCATAGCATTGGTTAAATTTAAATCAGGGCTCTCAAGTTTTGAGCGGGGTCGTGCGTGAGACTGCATAATTTCCGAGGAGCGCTTAGAAGCTGAAACTACACTCTACAGTCTGCCCAACAACAGAACAATCTATTTTCTGATTGGCTGATTTTTTTCCGGGGAGCAGGGCGGGGAGGAGGGGGTGAGTTTTTTTCGCTGAAAACGCGCAGTGCCTGCATAAACTGAGCCACACAGACCGATTTTCTGGGCCCAAAAAAAAAAAAAAAAAATCAGCGTGAGAAATGCCATGTGTGCCGTGTGAGCGTGTGAACACGTCGAATTGCGTGTGTCACACTCTCAATGCGTGAGACTTGAGAACCCTGTTTAAATGGTGCATAATTAACAAAATATATGATAATGCGAGTAAAAAAGTGCAGATTTCAGTCATTTGAGGTGAAAATCATGAACTGATTAGTGAAAAGCAAAATAGACAAATTTTAAAAGTACAATATTCACGTAGGGTTTATTTTTCGAGAAGTTAAAGTACATTTTTGTGTCTAAATATTGTAAAAGCAAAATGTGTGACTTAAAGGTGCACCGTGTAACTATTCTGGTGGAGGGTCCGTCAAATGCTTTTCTCCATAGAGATGTTATTGCTCCATCTGGAATGTTTCACAGTATGGCATTACACCTTTCCATCTTCATGGAGACCAAACCAGACCGTGATGAGTCAGACCTGTGGAGAGGTGACCCCGCTCACAGTCAGAATGCCTGTTTTTCTAGGTATTTTTGAGCTATAAAACCACCTGAAATTGGATAATTGTAAAGTAGAGCTATTTAATGTCATACTGTGGAACATTCCAGGCAACAAGTAGGTGACCGACACCCAACAAAAGTTACATAGTGCACCATTAAAGTTGATAAAACACGTTCAAACACCATATTATACATTTTTTGAAGTTTGAAGGTTTTACTTTTGTTTATTGCATCTTATATTTAATGTTATATGGATATCATAGTCTACCCAAACAGCCACTTACATTAACCTTTGACCCATGTTGGCACAGTGCTGAGTTAAAGTTCCTGTAATTTTCAACATATTTTTTATTTTTTCTTCACAAACCGCTCCTTGATTGGTTTTAAAATATAATTTATATTTACAATAGGTTTTGTCCGCCAAATTAAGTAGAAATTAGAGAATTGTAAAAACCTGTGATACGCACTTTAAATGAAATTAACAATCTGAAAGAAGCTGAAAGAAGCTGAAAGAAGCACTTAGACACGCCCAGAATGCAGATTTCACCTGACTGTCACATGCTCAGTGCCAATGTTACACAACCACAAGGAAAAGATGAGTTTATAACACCAGTACTCTACGGACAAATCATTTACGATAACTATTTAAACAGAAAATACACAAGACGAGTTGAACCTAATCCTTTGTTTTGTTAGGGACTGAGTTTGTAAATCAATCAATAATTTAATGAGTGTAAATAAGTCTAATAGTTTATAAGATAAGTCTATAAACTAACTATAAATAAGTATTTTCAACTAACCTGATATATGGACAACTGTGGTTACAAATACATACATACAGATACTACAATACATTTGATAAATTTGATAAAAAATTATTATTGTATAAAGCATAGATCTCAATCCAATTCCCCGGTTATATAATTGTTAAATAATAAAAAATATATATATATCAAGCACAAACCTTAGTTCACTTGAGCGGAATATGACTTTTGGACAGTTATTGTTTTGTGTCAGTAATTAGAGATATTGATAAAAGGAGAAATTCAATTTGTCAACTGGACAAAGTTTATTTGGTCGAAAGCGTTTCGCAACTCATCCGAGGTGCTTCGTCAGTTCTGGTTAGAGTGCTGATGGACACTGCTTATATCTCGCTGCAGGGAGGAGCTAACTACACTGAAATTATTCTGAAACTATCCCACCTCTTTGTTTTGAGTTTCTGTCTTTTGTATTTCCAGTTTCTCTCTGGCGTCTAGTTTAGCATACCCATTCAAACCCTAATGGCTGTTTTCACACCTCTGGACCTGACCTGGCTAGCCCTATTGTTTCTTTTGTTTGTTTTGATTTCGATTTGAGAATGGAATTGTATATGGGAGATAAATTATGTCTGACTCCCCCATTCCTGTTTAAAGAAGGATTGTCTTTTTTGACAAGAATAGCCTCTTTAACTCCCCTTTCAAACCAGTTCTTTTCCCTGGCTAAGATCTTCTTGAAGACTTCTACTTGGAGTCGCCGGTCTACTGCACAATCTAAGAATGCCAGTGTGTTGTCCTTGGCATCTTCACGGGTGAATTTGATGTTCGGATCTACAGAATTGATATGTGCAGTAAAAGGTTCCAAATCTTGAATTTTAATTTTTGAAAAATTATCATCAACATCAACGGCGACTCCAAGTAGAAGTCTTCAGGAAACCCACACACACAGACCAATACCTGCTTTTTGATTCACACCACCCACTGTAGCACAAATTGGGGGTTATTCGGACATTACAACACAGGGCCCAAGTGGTTCCCACAAGCACAGAGGGTAAGGAGAAAGAAGAACAACATGTGCAGGAAGCCCTCTCAGTTTGTGGATATCCTAAATGGGCTGTCAACAAAACCAAAAGAGACAAGGGCAAGAAACAAGACAACAGAGAATCAGAACCCAGAAGGAAAGGGGTAGCGATTCCTTACCTGGCCTGCGTTTCTGAAAAATTACAGAGGATTTTCAGACAATATGAAATCCAAGTTTATTTCAAACCCACAAACACTTTAAGACAAAAACTAGTCCACCCAAAGGACAAAACACCGAGCCACAAACAAAGCAATGTGGTCTACTCCATTCAGTGTAGTGAAGACTGCAGTGAGCGCTACATTGGAGAAACAAAACAGCCACTTCACAAGAGGATGTACCAACACAGACGGGCGTACCAGAGTGGACCGTCATCTGCCGCACATCTCCACCTAAAAGCCACGGCCCACTCCTTTGAGGACAGTGAGGTTCAGATCTTAGCCAGGGAAAAGAACTGGTTTGAGAGGGGAGTTAAAGAGGCAATTTTTGTCAAAAAAGAGAATCCTTCTTTAAACAGGAATGGGGGAGTCAGATAATTTGTCTTCCATATATAATTCCATTCTTAAACCGAAATCAAAACAAACATAGGGCTAGCCAGGTCAGGGCCAGAGGTGTGAAAACAGCCATTAGGGGTATGCAATGGGTATGCTAAACTAGACGCCAGAGAGAAACTGGAAATACAAACAAAGAGGTGGGATAGTTTCAGAAATAATTTTCAGTATAGTTAGCTCCTCCCTGCAGCTAGATATAAGCAGTGTCCATCAGCACTCTAACCAGAACTGACGAAGCACCTCGGATGAGTTGCGAAACGTTTTCGACCAAATAAACTTTGTCCAGTTGACAAAGTGAATTTCTCCTTTTATCATGGATTTTACCTGAACGACTGAGGGATTCTTCACACAAATTAGAGATATTATTGTTAAAGGGGTACTGTGCAACTTTTCTGGCTGAACATCTGCCTGTTTCCTTGAAGATGTTTTTGTAATGTTATTGCCTGGAATGTTCCACAGTATGGCATTAAAGTTGTCTGTCTTGCATTTATTCAATCACATGTCTTTATCACGCAGCAATACGTTATAAAACATGCATTCTCATTGTGAACGGGGTCACCTCTCCACAGATCTGACCTGTAACTTCTGGAGTCATCTGCTTGACTGCATGGGTAGGTTTAAAGGTGCAATGTGTAACTTTTCTGGTGGAAGGGCCATCAAATGCTTTTCTCCATGCAAAAATTACTGCTTTGTCTTGATTGTTTCACAGTATGACATTAAACCTTTCTATGTTCATGGAGACTAAACCAGACTAAGTCACAAGTCAGATCTGTGGAGAGGCGACCCCACTCACAATTCGAATGCCTGTTTTTCTAGGAATTTTGGAGCTATAAAACCACCTGTAATTGAATAAATGTAAGGCAGATGTGTTTAATGTCATATTGTGGAGCATTCAAAGCAGAGCAATGACATATCATATATGACATATATGACATATATACCAGTATAATGCCCAGACCTCCATCCCTTGTATAAAGTTCATGTGTTCTTGACCTATTACTGTACTAAACACTCCCTATCTATACTTACCCAATGACTTTAATAGCGTCAAACAGCAGGGGGTCTATTATAACACTACTGGCGATGCTCCAGTCTCCATCTGCTGCTATGATGCCCACCTCTGAGAAACCAGCTTTGTCCAGACTGTCCCGGAGCACCTTGGCAACAAAAACACTCTCTCTTTTACTGTTTTAAAGGTACACTGTGTAACTTGGGGTTGGGGACCCGTCACCTGCTTGTTTCTATGGATATGTCAATGCTCAGCTTAGAATGTTCCACAACATGACATTAAACCGCTCTACGTTACATGTATTCAATGAGGTGGTTTTATAGCTCAAAAATACGTAGAGAAAATGGCATTCTGATTATGAGCGGGGTCGCCTCTCCACAGATGGTTTGGTCGCTATGAAGATAGAAAGGTTTTTTTATAGGGATGTCAACAATTAATCGACTTACAATTAATTATCGATCAAGACGTTGGCCGAACAAAATGCATTAATTAAACTAACTAATCGCTAGAGGGCGCTACTCTGGAATGTGAACACGAGATGCGAACCCACTCGCGAGAAAGACCATAGCGTTACATCATGTAACCCTTTCCTCTCTGGATGTTGCCATACAACTCACAGTAGAGCTGGACCTAGAACCATATATTTTTGAAATTATAAAAGCATGTAACTTACATGCTGCGCACACCCGCGGTCACGAAACAAGGCAAACAGCCGCAATTCTGGTTTAGACCTGGTCTAGTCCTGGGCAGGGCGCACCGCGCTCATTCAATGGCACTGCCATGTCCCGGGACGCGACGTGCACCAACCCCTTGGAGAAGTGCGCGATATGTGTACCACCGGCGCGAGGCCGCGCGTACACCGGGGCTGCGAGCACGAAATCGATCCACGGCGCCTGGACTACGTACCCTCAGCCTGAGCCACAAACCAGCAGCACGAAACCAGCAAAGAGCGGCATGTGGTGGTTTAATACTGGTTTAGTCCAGGTCTAGACCTGGTCCAGTCCTGGTTTAGTCCAGGTCCAGTCCAGGTTTAGACCTGGTCTAGACCTGGTCTAGTCCACGTTTAGTCCTGGTCTAGTCTCTTAGCCAATCAGGACGCAGAACACAATGTTACACTATAAAAAAAATGTTACACTATAAAAAAAAAATTGAAAAGAAAAAAAAATCCGCGAAACAGCGAGGCCGCGAACAGTGAACCGCGATAGAGCGAGGGATTACTGTATTTTGTTATTCAGCATCAATACATTTGTCTGCTTTTTACTAAGGAATAATTAATTGAGGAATATACAATATAATAATACTATGATATATTTTTGACTCAGTGTTATTTATACTATAGCTTATATTCTTAAAGACCCTATTGAAACACTAAAATTCAGGTGAAAAACGCCGCTTATCAGTTAATCGTAAGTCGATCAATAAGGTCAATCAACTATAGATTAATGAATGAATCGATAATTTGCATCCCTAGTTTGATGCAATACTGTGAAACATTCCAGACAAAGCAAAAAACATCTCCATAAAGAAAAGCATATGACGGAGGACGGAGGACCATCCACCAGAAAAGTTACACAATGCACCTTTAATAATCCAGTGAATTGTAATTCGTTGGTTTCAGCATTCCGTTACATGCAACATTTTGAGGATATCTTCCCATCAAACAGAATGTTTTGTGTCATTGTTTATCGCTACGGCAACAGGCCTAATATTACATCATTCTAATACCCATGGTTATGTTGTGCCAGATAGGTGAAAGATTAATGTCATAAGGGCTGTTTTTCTTATTTTTATTAATAGCAGTGTGTTATTTGTGTATGAAAAAATGCAAAAGAAAAAAGGGTAAAAGTTGTGGTTATTTTTACCTTTATGTATTTGCTGTCAAAGCTCCGCTCATTCCAAATCTGAGAAAAAAAACAAAAAACAGATGATGTATTTTGACTGTACGCATTATTACAGTAGATACAGTGAATTATAAACTTCACTAAGCAAGGATATTTTTAAACCAAAGAAACTGACAAAAAAAAAAGTAGTCAGGTAAGATGTTTCACCTTGCAATTTCAACAACAAAAAAACTACACAAGATAAACCAAGATCAGGAGGTAGCTGGTTAATGGTACAATATGATAATAAAAGGTTTTCATTCTGCACTCTTCTTTCTCATTTAATGTCTCTATCTGTTTTTTAATTTTATCATGATTATTTATGTTTGGATTGTGATTTTAATGCATTTCTTATCCTGTAAAGCACTTTGAATTACTTTGTGTACAAATTGTGCTATACAAACAAACTTGGGAAACCTTATTCATAGCTACAGTATGTGTAAATAATTTCACCTATATAATGTACGCATATATACCATTTTGCTCATTTATAAATTGACATATGATCATTTTGTTTATAGGAAATGTGTCAATCTGTCTACATCTCCAAAGCTCAAATGCTCAGTTCCACCTTATGATGTCATGAAGCGATAGTTTTTAAGTTAACAGCTACCTTTTAAACCTTTTATTTAGTAGAGATTGGATATTCCAGAGCTGAAATTATCCAAATCATTGTAGTGAAAGTGTATGGCATTTAAACACATGTTGGAGCACTTCCTGTATGATATTATAAAGTAGAACACAGCATTTTTTTCCGTTTGATAGAAGAACTCAGCCTAAATATACAGGATTTGTGCGATTAACATGGGTGAATGAAACTGAAACCACATTAATACTTCTAGAGCTGGATCAAGTGGAGTAACTACAAATGGAGTAGTAGGTGGAGTACATAGGTATGTTTTTTGAAAACTATATTAGATCTGATCGGATACAGACCCCAACATACTGAATTTCCAGGTCGTGGTACTGCTTTGCTCCGAGGATCCACTTAACCACATACGAAGCTGTGATGTCTGGGAAATCGTACGGCCAGTTTTTACCATGACCGACCCAGCCCGGAAAGGCCCAAGGAAGACCTGATGTAAAACAAAACAAAAAAATAAAGATTACAGATTAGTTCAGCATTATTACAACTTTTCAACTTCTTTCTAGTACTCCAAGTTATGTCCCTACTAGGGATGTCAATAATTAATCAACTTACAATTAATTGTCGATCAAGACGTTGGCCGAACAAAATGCATTAATTGTAACTAATCGCTAGAGGGCACTACTCTGGAATGTGAACACGAGATGCGAACCCACTCGCGAGAAAGACCATAGCAACAACTCACAGTAGAGCTGGACCTAGAACCATATATTTTTGAAATTATAAAAGCATGTAACTTACATGCTTTTATAATTTCTTGATTGTTCTGGTTTGAGGCCCTGTAATGTTTTATGCTGTGTCCAGGGGCCCTGTGAAATTTATATTTTGTACTGTAACCCTTCACAGATTAAGGGAGAGAAATATTGTTGATGCCTTAGTTCAAAATAAATGTTGAGAATGTCCTAAAAATAGCCTGGATTCACTGGTTTCATTATAATATGTAGACTAAATGACATTCTGTTATTTAATTTCTTCTGTTCCTTTTAATTTCAAGATTTCCATGCTGCAAGTGCAACAACTGAGCCAGTCCTCAATTTATTTTCAATAAAGAATGTATTTTGTTATTCAGCATCAATACATTTGTCTGCTTTTTAGGAATAATTTCATTTTTCATCACAATAAGCAATATTATTGTTTATTGTCCCAACCCAACAAAACCGAAAGTCACAGGAAAGTCAGGTGACGTGTCTATGATTTTGTAACTGCAGTAGAAAGAACTTCTATAAGAAACTTTCAGCTTTGGGTAACTAGACAAGCAACTACATGTCTAGTGTAGCTGCGGTGCGATTCCAGCTCCCACAGATGAACGCTGCCGTTGTGTCCTTGAGCAAGACACTTAACCCACCTCGCCCCTAGTGTCTGTGTACGCTGGTTTGCGTGAATGGGTGATGATGTAAAGCGCGTTGAGTGCCTTGAAGGTGGAAAAGCGCTACATAAAAGCCAAAAAGAAATGTCAATAAGTAAAAAAAATCAATTAAAAGGGCATTTCCTACCAATGAGTGTGATATTGGGGTTCCTCTTCTTTGCTTCTTTCATGAGCCACCACTCGTATCCTCTGAAGTAGTTCTCATCGTCTTCATAGTGCATGTGTGAAGGCTCTGTTCCGTCTAGTGAGGAAAATATATATGTTATATACTACTACTTAAAGATCCCATGACATGGTACTTCTTGATGCTTTTATATGGCTCCTTAATGGTTCCCTAATACTGTAAATGAATCCTTCTTCAAAATCAACACTCAGTGCATGAGAAACAGAGATAAGCTGAGAAAGAGTAATTTTTCTCACTCAGAACACTCTATAATGGGCGTTGTTGCTTGAATGCAAATGAGGAGAAAAAAGCTGGCCAATAGTAGAAGGTGGGGGCGTGGCTAAACTCTCCGCTCTCTGCTCTGAGCGCTCTCTGATCCATTTCCTTGTTTTGGCACGGGGGGAGAGAGTTGAAGGATTCCATTGAAAAATAAACACATTTCCACATAAAATAAAATTAAACCACTGCTGTTCAAAGGTCCAGAGGCTCAGATAAAGGACTTCCGAGCCTAGAAACACTCGGACGTGCCTCCAGGCAAATAAAAAACGCATTTCGCATTGCCTAGCGCATTCGCAGTCCAAACTCTCTGGGCGTGATTTACAGAGACGCTGAGTACAGACAGACGGGGGTGGAACTGCATTTGCATTTCTTTTTTCAATCTGACGTCAATAAGGTGCCTTGTTCAAACTCGCCCGTTTGAGCTCCGATTTTTTGTAACGCAGAAAAGGATCGCAAATGCTCAGTTTAGACATTTCGCAACTTTTAACCATGGGGGGGGGGGGGGGGGGGTAAACAGGGTAGGGGAGCTCACATTAACGTTCAAAAACCTCAGAAAGTGAAAATTTCATGCCATGGGACCTTTAAAATGATGCTGGAGGTATGTCCCACTTGCTTGTCCCTTTGGAGATGGCTTTGCTTGTGGACAGTGTGGCATTAAAGGGACAGTGTGTAAGATTTTTACCTGTTAATTACTGAAATTGAAGATACCCATTCAAAAATACATTGTTTTCCAAGCCTTTTCACTTCCATCATGAAATCAAAGTATTCTTTTGGACTTAGATATAGTCACATAAAAGGGGGATCTTCCCCATATAGAGGCAGCCATTTTGAATACGAGAGCCGCAGAAGGACATTTGGGCTCATCCTTCGCCGAGGCTCCTGCTAACAGCTGCACAGCCGCGCTGCATATGGCTCCCCCCTTCCCCCCTCCCCTTCCCTCCTTCGCTCCTCTGCTCCCATATGCAGCCAGGAGCGAAGGAGAGAAGGGGAAGGGGAGGGGGGGAGGGGGGAGCATGCTGCCGGATCACACATCGTAATGGATATAACACGTATTTTGGACTAAATTGTTTTACTGGATTTTATTCGCTGGATCCTTATGGACAGATTGAGACCAAGTTTATGATGAAATACAGAGTTTGACCTGTGCAAAGCCTTCAAAGGTAAGCTAAGTAAGCTAAGTTTTGTGCTTTTCTGTATAAAAGCCCCATGTGCTCGGGGAGTGATTGTTTTGCAGGGAAATGAATTGTATAGTCAAAAAGAGGAGACTGTAAGGTTTCATTTGATGTGTAGATTGTCATGAATCATGATCGGGATTGTGTGTTTTCATGCGAAAAGAAAAAAAAAAAGTGAACGGGGGACCGCGTTTTATGTATACAGCGGTGCGCGGTTCGTGCGCGGGCACGCGCGATGTCGGCGGTACGTCGCGTCCGGGTGACCCTCGTGGTCTGCCATAGCCAAAAGAGGAAGTGGAATAGCTAGTAACCACCTATGCGCCACGAATCCTACACACTGTCCCTTTAAACATATCTATATTTTTGCATGAGTGTTAAACGTATCTATATTTTTGCATCTGTTGAACCGCACATGCTTTCATTGCTCAAGAATACATTAACTTCTGGTGACCCTTTATAAGAAAAGTTACAATGTGCACCTTTAAGCATGAAGTCATGTTAAACTGATTCAATGGGCAAATTTAATAACACAAATGTAGTTTATATGACATACAGAATAAGGAATAAGCAAGACTGCATTCATTTGGCTGTTGGGATTGAACTTAGTACCCAATTAAAAATCATAAATATAAACAAGTACAACTCACCAGTAGTTTGTGCATCTCCTCCAATCTCAACCTTTAGTATGTGCAAAGATGCGCCAAATTTGGGCTAAAAACACAATAGTTTTAGATATTTTGATATAAAATCCAAACTAGTTGTATTAAAGTCAAAATTTACCTTAAACAAGTAGTCTAAAATCTGGCTGCGATACGGCTCATCATAATTTACAAGTAAACGAGTGGTAGCCTAAAGTGAAAAGGACAAAATGTTAGAAACAGTTTGTTCATTCACTTTCCAGCACCAGGAAGTGAGTGTTTGGTCTTACCCCTCCACCGCTCAACCCTCCGATCCCGTCAAACACTCGTCCCAGTCCGTTTTTATCATCAAGGACGTACATTTCAGCAGAATTAAACTCCAAAGTTATTAAAATGAGCAGCAAAACTAAAAGGGCTTTCTGCTTCATGGTGTTTGGGGGTTTGAAGCTCGTACGGGGGAGAGCAACGCGCTGCCAACCAGGTCACATGACCATACAAAAATCACGTGGAGCATGAAAAAGTTATTTATAGTTTTGTTTTTTGTTTTTAATTGTCAAAAATTATTAGCTTGCAGAGTGGGGCTATTTATTGCAAACATGAATAAACTTTTTTCTAGGTTTTAAACGAAATCGTTGAATATTTTATATTTAATTGGCCACAAGAGGTCACTGTTGCTCTGTAAATGTGACAGACTGAGACAAACTTTATTGATCCGCAAGCGAAATATTTTGGACACAGAATATTACAAAGTGTAAAAACACCCTCCAGGAACTCGAAGCAAAAAAGTGTATTTCAATTTTTTTGGTTAAAAAAGTGTTTTATTGGTTTTCCATATTGAAAGAGTAGAAATTAAAATAGATATATCCTCCTGGGACTCGAAGAAAAAAAAGTGTATTTAAATTTTTTTATTTTTTTATTTATTTTGATTTTCTATTTGGAGGTAAATGAACACCTTAGCATTACATTTTTTTATTTTTATTTTTTATTCATAATGTTGTAACATGTCCTGGATAATGGACTGTAATAGTGTTCATTTCATTTATTCATTTATTTGGAAGGGACAATGCATATTAATGAACGCACAATTTGTATAAGATCACACAAACTGACGTAAATATGCCGGATTTAGCACAGTGCTAATTTCTGTAATACTGTAATATTAATACTGTAATAGTTTTAAATCCATGTGAAGTTAACAATCAAACAAAAACTTAGACTGGTTAACTCAGTGTCCACTATAAAAGACACAAATTTATGGGCCAGGTCTCAGGAGGATATATATGTAAATGGCAATAATAAATTCTAAAGAAGTAGCAATAAAAATACCAAGAGCTTTGTGTCAAATAAGGCATAACTATATAAAATATATAATATAAAATATACAAATGAAA
This sequence comes from Paratrypauchen microcephalus, assembly GCA_036785185.1. NCBI lineage: Eukaryota > Metazoa > Chordata > Actinopteri > Gobiiformes > Gobiidae > Paratrypauchen > Paratrypauchen microcephalus. The sequence goes on from JAVJIX010000285.1 coordinate 40,774, forward strand.
ATATAAAATAAAATATACAAGTAAAAATAAAACAGAAAATAAGTAATATAAATATCTCTGCTATATACAAGAGGTTATAAGGAAAGCCTGATGATTGACAGGACATAGGGTTATTTATTACATAAGGGTGAGTTGTCGTCTTAAAGTGTTTTTGTTTCTTACAACCAGAGATGCAAGAAGAGGCCTCATCATGTAAAAGGAGCCCACTCAGATAAAATCTGCTTGGTGCTACTGATTTGTTTTTTATTCATTAGAAACATTGGACTACTTTTACAATTTTGTGTATCTGAAATAATTTTATGCAGTGTATTTACTTCCAAAGACAGAAGCACATTTTATTATTTTACTGCCCAAATATATAACATTTCATTCATATTGACCTCTATAAAGTGTATCTTTGGTGACTATATGCTTTAAAATACTGGGATTGCTTGATCTGATTTAATTGCCAGTAAACATTAGCATAAATATGACACAACACATTTTGTCTTTATTGCAAGTTATATTACAAATTATATAACTAAATATTTGCATTATGTATACAAAGGTCTGCAGTATTTAAAGTGAACAAAGTGCATTAAATAACACAAGACTTTGAATCATCTTCCGACCAATCCATATACATCTCTCAAAATTGGCAAAAGGAGAAATTCAATTTGTCAACTGGAAAATGTTTATTTTGGTCGAATACGTTTCGCAGCTCATCCAAGTTGCTTCTTCAGTTCTGGGTAGAGTGCTGGTGGACACTGATTATAACTAGCTGCAGGGAGGAGCTAACTACAGTGAAATTACTATGAAACTATCTATCTATCTATATACAAAGGCTGTGTCCCACCATAGTGGGGTAGCCTAGACAGGGCATACATTTTTGTTCCTTTCCCTCCTTCCTTCCTTTCCCCAAACCCTCCTTCCGTGACTTTTTTTTTTTTTTTTTTTTTTTTTTTTTTTTTTTTTTTTTTTTTTTTTTCCCCTTCGTTTGTACCAGCGTCCTTTCCTCATCACCATCACCACTCTCTTCCCACACTGGCGTCCACCCACCCCCCATCCATGCACTGGACAACCGAGAAGGCAGCCAGCGAACCCGAGCGGAAAAACCCCCAGGACCCGCCCCAGGCGGCACAAAGGGATGACCGGCCAGACCCGGAGCGTAAACCGGACCACCGCCAGCACCCAGGAATCCTCCAGAGGACCACACAGGGACAGCACCTAGAGAGGGACGAGCACCCAAGCACACCTTCCGTCCATCACCATCACCGCTGGAAACTATCACACCTATTTGTTTTCTGTTTCTGTGTGGGGTCTTGTTAGCATAGCCATTCAGGACCATAATGGGTGTTTTCACACCTCTGGACCTGACCTGGCTAACCCTTTTGTTTTCTTTGTTTGTTTTGATTTAGGTTTGAGGATAGAGGAGAGAGTTATAGATGGGAGACAAATTATGTTCCCATTATGGTCCTGAATGGCGATGCTAACAAGACCCCACACAGAAACTGTAAACAAATAGGTGTGATAGTTTCATAGCAATTTCATTGTCGTTAGCTCCTGGTGTCGTGTCCACCAGCGCTCTAGCCAGAACTGAAGAAGCAGAACGTATTCGACCAAATAAACTTTTGTCCAGTTGACAAATTGAATTTCTCCTTTTGCTATGGCATTAAACCTTTCTGCCTTCATGGAGGCCAAACCAGACCAAGTTAAAGGTCAGATCTGTGGAGAGGCGACCCCGCTCACAGTCAGAATGCCTGTTTTTCTAGGTATTTTTGAGCTATTAAACCCCCTGTAATTGAATAAATGTAAAGCAGAGCTGTTTAATGTCATATTTTTGGAACATTTGACCAGAGCAATGACATCTCCATAGAAACAAGATGGTGACGGACCCCCAACCAAAAAGTTACACAGTGCCCTTTTAAGAACAAATTTTCAGTACCCTTTCCACCACTGAGAATAGAGCTGACCAAAAACTCTTATGTTGCCTTATAATGTTTCCAATTGTAATCACTGCAGTACACATTTGTTCTTCTTTGCTCTCCCCAGTGTTTCTTGTGACGCAAACGCCATCTCTCTCTCCACCTCCGCCCTGAGTCCATCTCTCCTGTACTTCTCTTCTGCTTTTTTCTCTTTCAACAAATATTTCTTCTCCTTTTTGGACATTTTTGTTGCTGTTTTGAACATCTTAACTGTATAAAACCTCCCCTGATTCTCCATCACCATTTTGTCAACTTTTTCCAGTAGCTCATATGTCTGTTGAGGATTGCTTTCCTCATTATTAAAAACATGATACCTCCCATAACACATTTCTATCAGCTGTTCCAGATCTTCACTCTTGGAAATAAACTGTTCAATTGTAATTTTTTTTAATTTGTCTCCGTGCGTGAACAAGACTAGTGAAAATCTTGCTGCATCCATCCCAAATGTATTCCGTATTAACCTTATAGTCTCTTTCTCCTCTTCGGTGAACCTGCCCAGTCTCAAAACTATTAAAAATGCATGTGGACCAGGGGCGGACATCGAGACACAAGTTGTAATCTTTTTCAAAACTTCTTCTTCTGTGAAATTGGTGTCAAATAATCCGGGAGTATCTATTACAGCCACATTACGTCCGTGGATGGTTGTCTCCGATCGCTGGCATTGATAAGTCCAGGATGAAGAAGATAATTCTGATTGAAATTCAGGTCGTCCGAGGATGGTGTTACCGGCTGCGCTTTTTCCAGCTCCAGTTTTTCCGACCAGGATCATGCGGAGTTGTTGGTCTTTCTTCTTTTGCTTCTTGGAGCCTAAAAGTAAAGCAAATAGTTGTTTCACATGTTATATAGATTTGGGTTTTACTATTGCAGATTTAAAAGGGGTTTATTGATACTTTTCAGTGACATCAGGCAGGGGGTGTTCTGCATGTATGTCTATGGCAGAATGTTTGGTAGTCACTGTGCTGACACCGTGCACACATTAGCGAGCACTGCCAAAAAAGATTTAAAGGAGAATTAACGCTTTTTACAATCTAATTGTTTTACTCTCCCATAGCACTTTGGTGTCATATGGAGCACTTCCAGAGATGTTTTAGATTAGCGATAGCCGTAGCGCTAATATATGCCCCGAGCGGTCTCCAAATAACACAAACTTTAGCACTTTTCAAATCATAGAAGCTCGATGTCTTAGTATATGCTTTCGTTTGAATCAAAAGTGGCCTGTAATCCGAGATTTATCTCGGATTACAGGCCTTGAATTGCGGGGGCTTGAATTACAGGGCTTGAATTGCGTGCGGAAACCAAACCGTTTTGTCTGCTATGAATATGGAGAAACGTGGCGGTGACCATTGCACGTGTCGGGCTAACTCTACGTATTAATCTTACTTTTTGAGCTCAGTGGGTGAGGAGGGGAGCTGGCGCTGTCTCACATCCCTGAATCTGAACTGTGGTGTGGAGGGAGGCAGGGCGGGGGAGTGGGGAGGAAATGAAGCGCTCTGATTGGCTGAAAGTTCTCTGTTTACATGCAGATCTGTGGATCTGTGTCTCAGCCGCAGAGTCAGTGAAAGTCAATGAAAACTTGAGTGAAACGGACGAAATGTGAGATCCATATGCGTAATTTAGAACAACAAAGCATACAAGCGAACAAGGAGGTCAAAATTGCGTGCCCGCTACGCAAAATGCGTACATGTTGGCAGGTCTGACTGCATCGGTAACATCTCTTTGGCTATGAATCTGGTGATGGCATTGGTTATGTTTTGCCATCGTTGACTTTTTCTGTCATACGGAAAATTCTTTTTGACAAAAGCAAAAAAGGGGGGGCTTGAATTGCGTGCGGGAGTTTTTTTTCGCTGAAAACGCGAAAACTGAGCCACACAGACCGATTTTCTGGGCACAAAAAAAATAATAATTCAGCGTGAGAAATGCCATGTGTGGCGTGTGAGCGTGTGAACACGTCGAATTGTGTGTGTCACACTCTCAATGCGTGAGACTTGAGAGCCCTGCTCGGGGCATATATTAGCGCTACGGCTATCGCTAATCTAAAACATCTCTGGAAGTGCTCCATATGACACCAAAGTGCTATGGGTGAGTAAAACAACTTGTTTTATTTCCGAAATAAGGCTCAGATTGTAAAAAAACATTAATTCTCCTTTAAGATAGTTTGAAAATGAAAAAAAATAAGACAAATTGATTTAAACAGTACATTTTCAGAAGCCTGTGATCAATACGAGCACTTATGGTCTTGTTTAGGTGTTGGATTTTCAACAAAAAAGGTGAAAGTTACTGAAAAACTGTTGAAAAGCTGCGTGTGACTTTAATTTTATGTCTGACAGTTTTGGTGAACAGCACAAACCAGCTCACCTGATGTAGTTCCAACTAAGTCAGTTCTTTATGGTCAGATTGTGTTAAATTAAAACTCCCACTAGTCTAAATTGTGTAACAGCGCTTCAGACAGTGCAGTGCCTCCAGTTATCACCACACCCCCAGGGAATATGGATGACGTCAGCGGCAAAGAGTCAGTTATCGGTTTGTCCAATGGGCGTGAAATTCCTGTGGTGGTTCCAGAAAATCTCAAGAGCAGATACATGAGAGATACAGATTAAAAAGCTGTTTTAAAACACCAGATTTTGAACAGAGAAAAAGGTTATGATTTGGAAGTGGGCAAAAATATCACAAAATCTGACCTTTTTGAAATCTGTAGTGTAAATCTGTCCATTTTGTGTTTACATTGTGCTTGACAGGTGACAGGTTTAAGCTATAGAAATACTATCCAGATATTTGAATAAATCCACGACCAACCTGTTTAGGAACTGCAGGTAGAAACTGTTTTAACCAGGCACAAACCTATTTCCTCAATGGTTTTAAGTGAACTCCCCCTGATAAATAAACAAATGAACTAAACAGTGAAACCACTCACACCCATCCAATTAACCATTATCAATCCCTGCTATTCTTTGAGCGTTGGGAGTGACACTGCAGGGTTATGAGAACATTTTTATTACTCTTATAATAATAATAATGTGAAAAGTACAACTCAGTGATACATTTTATTACTCTAAATGCAACTTCACATTTAGCCATGCCTATATGTACAAATACAGCAAATCATTCAGATTCACATCAGATTGGACAAAACAAAAAACAAACAACAAACAAACAAAAAAAACATTGGACTGTAACTTGCTAGTTAAGTTAAATTATAGCTAGCTACATAACTGCAAGACAAATTACTTTAAAGTGTGTAGCTACCGTTTTTATCAAGTTCAAATTTCAACTTCAGACTTCAGAGACACTCCATCAGTCTGAGAATAGAACCAGCAACCTTCTCTCTCAATACTCTACATACAAAAACATCTGTTATCATAGTATTACAAAATGCTACACAAAGACATTTAGAAATTTGAAATAGCCTGTAGTTGATCTATTCCCAATCAATATTTTATTAATTCATTTTAAAAAATAGATGTATTAATCAAAACAAGATAAAACGTTGCATTGCGCATTCAGATTAAGTATCACAGTCAAGTATAGTTGACATACTATACTACAGAGGTCTTCAACAGGGGGGTCGTGACCCCTAGGGGGGTCGTGAAATCTTTTGATTTCACTTTAAAATAATATAATTTTATATTTTAATATTTTTAAAAACAATATATTTTTTCATTTTTTCCCAGTCAATTTCTCCCTTGGCCCTCCACCCTCTTTGATGTCTTAAAATGCACATTAATGCGTACATGGCGAATGGAGAAATAAAGGCAAACGCATCATGCTATGCCGTATATATAGTAGGGGGTCCCTGGCCCAGTTCGCCAACTGTTTGGGGGTCCCTGGCCTGAAAAACGTTGAAGACCCCTGCTATACTATACTATACTATACTATACTATACTATACTATACTATACTATACTATACTATACTATACTATACTATGCGTGAAGAATCCCTCAGTCGTCCAGGTAGAATCCATGATAACTTTTGATGAGCGGCGAAACGTTTTCGACCAAACAAACTTTGTCCAGTTGACAAATTGAATTTCTCCTTTTATCATATACTATACTATACTATACTATACTATACTATAGGGTTGAGAAACTAAAAGGCAAGAATATTTACTTCTGAAGTAACCTTCACAGTTACAGTTTAAATATGTGGGCAAAAAAATGTGTGAATACATATGTTTACTTGCCTGGAAGAATCCATGACTCATCGCTGTACCAGCGAGTGAGTCTGGTAACGCTTGATCCACAGAATGCGCTGCGGTTGCGCGTAGACAGACAGCTAAGTGAACCAATCAGAGATTGCGCCATCTTGATTCAAAACTGAGGCGGAACTTCCGCTGCCTAAGAGTGACTTTGCGGGCAAAGGCGGGTGCACTGACGTCACCATCTTTGAACGAATCAGAATCGCGGAGTCGGTTTGGAACCGGAGGAGCGAGGGTGGATGGAGAGTGTCCAAATGGTATCGCGGTGTATAGGAAATACAGAGAGATATCATTTGGCTGGCCAGGTAATATGTTTACTTTAAAAAAAAAAAAAAAGAATTAGTAAAAGTTGACCACTTATCAACCATCAATTCATGGGTTTCAGCTTCATGTTAGACACAACATTTTGAGGACTTTTTACCTTTTTTTTTTTTTTTACCAAAAGATTGATTAAGATGAAGATAAAGATAAAGATTATGGTTAAAATTGTTAGTCACTACAGCAACGGTCTTGATCATTCTGAAACCCGTAGATATCCCTTCACTGCATTCGACATCCTTTGGACACGTGGATAGACAAAGCCCCTACGGATGCCCCAATTGCCGCCCCGGCTGCCACTCCCACCGCCAAACCGATCGGACCCCCCGCCAAACCCAACAGCCCCCCTATGGCCGCCCCGCACGCTGTCGCCACGGCGATGACCGGTGCTGCCGTGAACTCGTTGGACCTCTCCGCTCTCGTCCTGGCCTCATTGTGGTATCTGATATTGATGTTGCTTTCCTCTTTGTAGTAGACCTTTTGGTTTTTAGCATATTTGATGCGCAGTTCCTCCAGTTCTTTCATCCGTTGTTCTTCTAGCTCCTTCAGAACCCGTTCCTTCTCTTTCTCAATGGCCTCCTCTGCTCTCTTGAACATCTCATTGGTGTAATACCCTCCTCCATTCTTTTGTATCATCTTTTCAATTTTATCCAACAGCTGAAGGGTTTGTTTCTCATCCTTGATTTCGTTGTTGAAGACGTGGTAGCGGTTGTGGCATTTCTGAATCAGCTCCAGCAGATCCGCACTTTCGGCGATGTAGGACTCGATGCTTTGCCTTCTTAGCTGATCGCCATGTGTGAACAAAACCATGGAGTAGTTGTCTGCCTCTTCGCCGAAAGTGGTTTGAATCATTTCAACAGTATCTTTCTCTTCTTTGGTGAACCTTCCAAGCTGTAAACAAATCAAAAACGCGTGTGGACCAGGTGAAGACAGTGATATGCACATTTTAATCCTGTTCAAAACTTCTTCTTGGGTGTAATTTGTGTCAAAAAGGCCAGGAGTATCTATCACAGCAAGTTTTCGACCGCCGACGTCTCCTCTGGCTTTGTGGCATTCGGACGTCATGGAGGAAGGGGACAGCTCCGATTCGAACGCCTCTCGCCCAAGGATGGTATTCCCAGCAGCGCTCTTCCCAACTCCAGTTTTTCCAACCAGAACGAGTCTCCATTCGTTCTGGTCGTAGCCCTTATAGCCTGCCAGACACAAATATTGGTAGTTTTCAGATTGGAGAATGTAAGGATTCAATGCTTTCAAATGGAGGAGGGAGCCAGTTCATTAAGCTATTTGTTGGTAATTGCTCTATTTCAAGTCATGGCATAATTTTAAGATGGTCTATGTAACTTTTCTGGCATTGGTCTCTATGGAGATGTCCACAGTACATTATTAAAGGCTCTATATTACGCAATATTGACTTTTGCAAGCTTTTAGCTATGTTAGAGAAATGTTACCTCCTCAGAAACGTACCTGGAGTTATATTTTGTTTCATTCACACATGTTAAGTAATCTTTTATTATTAGTCTGTCTCCATCTCCAAAGCTCAAAATGCTCTGTTCCACTTTGTGATGTCATGCAGTGGTAGTTTTTAAGTTAACAGCTCCTTTTACTTTTAGTTCCAGGGCTGAAATTACCCAAAAAACACAGTTCCAGGTATGCTTTTGACGAACATACATACATCAGAAAACAACATAACATGGGCCCTTTATAAGTATGTAGTTTATATGTTTGTAGTGCTAATAGAAATATCTTGAGGTAGGGTCTGTCGCTAAAGTCAGTCCATAGATCTGCTTGTCCCCATGGAGATAGCAATACTGAGGAACATTCCAGGTAAATAAATAACAACTCCATGGAGACAACCGGAAAAGTTACAGTCTTATCTTTAAAGGAAAAGTAACATTTTTTACAATTTGAGCCTTATTTCGGTAATAAAACAAGTTGTTTTACTTACCCATAGCACTTTGGTGTCATATGGAGCATTTCCGGAGATGTTTTAGATTAGCGTTAGGCTAACGCCGTTAGCCTAGCGCGACTTATAGCCATAGCTCGGGGCATTCCCCGAGCATGTAATATGCCCTGTGCGGGCTCCAAATAACACAAACTTTAGCACTTTTCAAATCATAGAAGCTCGATGTCTTTAGTCTACGATTTCGTTTGGTCAAAAGTGGCCTGTAATCCGAGATTTATCCATAGTTTCGAGTAGATGAGGACGCCAGTGCACATGCGTGGAGTGTGCTCTCAGCTCCCGGGACCCAAACATGGAACGCAAAGCTGTAAACTATGGATAAATCTCGGATTACAGGCCACTTTTGATTCAAACGAAATCGTAGAGTAAGACATCGAGCTTCTATGATTTGAAAAGTGCTAAAGTTTCTGTTATTTGGAGCCCGCACGGTAGAGGTAAGATCTTAAGCCCGAGCCCGAGCCCGAGCTGACCCGACCCGAAATTCGGGTCATTGCTTCGGGTCGGGCTCGGGCCGGGCTTCTCTCTCGCTGACTTTTTAAAAAATAAATATATGTTTATAAAAATGTATAATAAAACGATGTGTGGATACTAAACTAAGGAATACTTGTTTTAAAATAAATAATTTGGATAAAACAGAGAAGGCGCTGTAAGGTAATTGCTATTTAACTATTAAACAGGAGCCGCTCTTAATAATCTTCCCCTCCGCAAGTCCGCATCTATTTTGACCTGGTATCCCCAATATGGAGGAGCAAGAAGTTAAGGATAAACTAAAGACAGGAGAACTGAAAAGACAAACACGCACCGGTAAGAGTGAGGTGTGGAAAAGCTTCAAATTGATTGTTGAAAATGCTACAGAAACTTGCGTTGGCTTCGCTGAATGTAGTCAATGTGGCACTTTGCTTTCATACGAGAGCAAAAAGACTGGCACCTCGACGTTCCCAGCTGCGCGCCTGCGCAGTTGCGCACTGCTCACACGTTCTCAGCGCACAAGAAAACCTATGCAGCGCAGGGATGAAAGAGTTCCGCTTTTTTTTCAGCCGCGGGGTCATCTGAATACGGGGGAATTGTCCAGTATTCAGAAACAAAAGTATGTGTCTCGTATTAAACTTCTACCGGTGTAAGCCACGAGCACGCGCAAGCCGCGAGCACGCGCAGCTCTTTCCGCGTGTAGTGGGGGTGCATGTCGGATGTCGCGCACAGGAGTCCAAGGAGCGCTCAGGGAGTTAGTGTGTTTGCTCAGACACATAAAACATTAGGGGGAACATTGACCTCGACGCTGAGCAGGCATTTAAACAGCTGTACTAGCAAAATTGATGATCGTCAAACATCTATATTATCATTTGTTTCAAAAAAAACGCCCCTCACAAATAAAATATGAAATTTCGGGTTTGCTTCGGGCTCGGGCCTGCAAATCAAGTTAATTGGTCGGGCTCAGGCCGGGTCGGGCTTTAATACCCGCGGGCCGAGTCGGGTCGGGCTGGATTTTTTAGGCCCGATCTTACCTCTACCGCACGGGGCATATTACATGCTCGGGGAATGCCCCGAGCTATGGCTATAAGTCGCGCTAGGCTAACGGCGTTAGCCTAACGCTAATCTAAAACATCTCCAGAAATGCTCCATATGACACCAAAGTGCTATGGGTGAGTAAAACAACTTGTTTTATTACCGAAATAAGGCTCAAATTGTAAAAAACGTTACTTTTCCTTTAAGCTTGTTGTGCTTTAGTATTTCATTGAGATGGGTTTCAGACAAAATAATTTATTATTATTATTATTATTATTATTATTATTATTATTATTATTATTATTTAATTTTTTTTTTACATTTTTTTAAACACTACACCCATGCAAGACACTGGCTCCTGCCCCACCTGGAGTATTGACATAATTACATTCAAGAGACTGAAAATAACCACTGAGGTCCACTACCCTATAACATGTGTGTAAGAACAAGACATTTGAAAAGGAAACCTGAACCGACTGCATTCTTCGCAGTCAAGGAGCCAAAGCATTTGACGGGAAGAATTTGTCATCTTGATGGTTTGGATAATGGAAAACACAGTAAATTTAAGAACTGAATTTAACAAGTACAATAGAGAAAGCATCTTTTATTAAAAAAAAAAAAAAAGTAAAAAAAAAAATTTACACAATATTTTAGGTACTATATTATGCAAAATTGACTCTTTTGAACTTTAGGCCATGTTATAATGGTGTTTTCTCATCAAAAACATACCTGATTTGTGTTTAGGCTGTCTACATCTCCCAAAGCTCAGAATGCTCTGTTCCACCTTGTGATGTCATGAAGCGGTAGTTTTCTACAGCTCCCTTTTACTTTTAGTTCAGTAGAGATTGGCAATTCCAGGGCTGAAATCTCCCAAAGGATTTTAGTGAAGGTGTATGGAGTCTAAAAACATAGCTGAGCACTACCTGTATTACCACGTGACATCACAAGGTGAAACAGAGTGTTTTCAGTTTGAGGGAAGAACTCAGCCTAAATCTGCAGGGTTTGTGTGTAAAATATGTGTGAATGAAACAAAACACAACTCCAGGTGTGTTTGGGATGAGGAAACCGCATTATAACATAACAGAAAATAGTGTGAAATGGGTCCTTTAAAACAGTGACTGCAAATTAGAATAATGTATATATTTATTTAACTTTTATTTATTTAATATAGTTACTTTTGTTGTTTGGCCTTTTACTTTTTACTCTATTTATAGCAACCTGGCATCTTTAACAATGCACATTGTTACACCCAATCAGGTTAGTCCTGTCTGTTTCATATTGTTCCGGGCTTCAGCGAGCACTTGATTTAGCTACATGTGTGAAATTATAATATACTTTTTCAGTTTATTATATATATTTTCAGTTTCAATCCCAATTTGTTGCAATGTTTACTTGTACGTGTCTACTTTCTTTTTGGTATTCACATGTGATATGTAGTTATAAATAGTTTTTCATGAATTACCCGCTTTTCGGCCTTCACTAAATATAAATATAAACTGACCTATTTTTCCCCCCACAATTTAACTAAAGCTGCACTGTGTGACTTTTCTGAAGGGAACGCCATCTGCATGTGCCGTCTGCATTGCATGTGAGGTGTTATGGCTTTGCCTGAAGTGTTCCACCTTAAAAACAAGCAAACATATCAGTCTCCATGGAAACAAGCAGCTAACCCCACCAGGCAAAGTTACAGGTCAGATCCGTGAAGAGACGAGCTCGCTCACAGTAAGAATGCGTGTTTATTTTTGTTTCAATAAATGCGTGCTATATACATTAAATACAATACTGTGGGACATTTCAGTCAACAAATCTCCATGGTGGAAGGAAGAAGTACTCAATGTTGTTACTTAAGTAAAAATACAGATACAAATACTCAAGTAAAAGTGAAATTGGCACATGAAAAATTTGAAAGTAAAAGTAAAAGTCTAATAAAGCTTCAAAAGTAGTGATATTGATTAAGATTTGAGATGAATTTTGTTAAACAGAAACAACTACATTGAGTTTGGGTTTTTTTAGCTATTTTTGTATATTTGTGTTTGCTCAAATTACTGCATCAACGTGTTAAAATCAGGTCTCAAACTATCATCAAAACACTTTTACTTTTCAGTCCTGTTCTTAAATGTAGTAAAGTAAAAAGTATCCACTGTAAAATCTACTTAAATAAAGTTCACATACCCAACCTTTTTACTTAATTATAGTATAGTATTTACTATTTGTACTCCGTTACGTTCCTCCACTGCATTTCTCCCACCGGAAAAGTTACATAGTCCAGCTTTAACACTTAAAATGTGAGTCTGACCTGCAGAGTAGCCACTCATGTTCAATTCGTGTCCAGTCTTTATCACAGTCCACCTGCTTGAGCTGTTGTCTTATTGTTGTCTTACTAGTACTGTATGTCTCCTGCTCCTTTCTGCTAACCCTTCATTTGAACTGCCAATGGGCGTTCCCTGTGTTTTCTGACAAACCAGTATTTCAGATCTACATACTTAGAACACAAGTCATACAAGAGGGGACACTGCAAAACTTTATAACATTGCGTGAAGAGTCCCTCAGTCGTGCAGGTAGAATCCATGATAAAAGGAGAAATTCAATTTGTCAACTGGACAAAGTTTGTTTGGTCGAAAACGTTTCGCCGCTCATCCGAGAGGCTTCGTCAGCTTCGAAGCCTTTCGGATGAGCGGCGAAACGTAGCGCTACATTGGGGAAACCAAACAGCCACTTCACAAGAGGATGTACCAACACAGGCGGGCGTGCCAGAGTGGACCGGCTTCTGCGGTACATCTTCACCTAGAAGCCACAGGCCATTCGTTTGAGGACAGTGAGGTTCAGATCTTAGCCAGGGAAAAGAACTGGTTTGAGAGGGGAGTTAAAGAGGCTATTTTTGTCAAAAAAGAGAATCCGTCATTAAACAGAAATGGGGGAGTTAGACATAACTTGTCTCGCATCTATAATTCCATTCTTAAACCAAGTCAAAACAGACAAAGAAACATTAGGGCAGACAAGCCAGGGCAGAGGGGTGGAGAGGGTCGTTAGACGTTGAATAGGGGGTCGTAACTAGTCGCCAGAGTAATTTGAAAAACAAAGAGACAGATTAGGGGGGTTCGTTTTCAGAGCTTTGTCAGTGTAGGACGCGCCTCCCGGCAGCTAGATATAAGCAGTGTCTAACCAGTACAATAACCAGAGCTGACGAAGCCTCTCGGATAACCCTCTCGGATAACATTGATTAGAAAATAGAGTAATATCCTCCTGGAACCTGAAGAAAAAAAAGTGTATAAAAATTATTATTATTATTATTATTTTAATTTTCTATTTGGAGGTAAATGAGCACCTTAGCATTTACATTTTAAGTTTATTTTTATTCATATTTTAAGTCCTTTCATGGCCAGACCCCCAAGTACATCTCCGACCGACATGCTGCAACATTACTCTGCACCCAGGTCCCTCAGATCTGCCGACAAAAGTCTCCTTTGTGTTGCCCGTTCCCGCCTCAAGCACAAAGGGGACCGTGCTTTTGCTGTGGCAGCTCCACGTCTCTGGAACAGTTTACCTGCTGACATCAGATCTGATCCAAAAATCAACCCCTTTTAAATCCAAACTAAAAACTCATTTGTACACTGTGGCCTTTGCCTCTTAGCTCTTTTATCTCTTTTATCCTGTCTTTTATTTCATCTTATGTATACTTGTGCCATGTCAAATGTTCTTATGTATTTTATGCTGCCGATTTATTTATTATTATTTTTAGCTTTTTGACATTGTACAGCACTTTGGCCAGTTCTCACTGTTTGTAAATGTGCTATATAAATAAAATTTACTTACTTACTTACTTACTTACTTACATAATGTTGTAACATGTCCTCTGTAATGGACGTCGGGGACTTTTTGGTGTTAAATCTATGTGTAACAACCTAACAAAAACTTCTTATTTTTTTTTTTTTGATGACCAACATCTCTGACAAGCTTCTACAGTTGCCTCAAAAAGTTCTTAGACTCCCTTTTAATTTCTTATTTATTTATTTATTTAGTATTTATTTATGTATTGATTTGAGTATTTATTTACATATATATTTATTTTTATTTTTTTTGTATAATGTATTTATTATTTATTTATTTATTTTACATTTTTATTTATTTATTTATTTATTTTATTTATTTTTTTAATCATAGTGCAGCCACACACTAGAGTCTCAAAACAATTAAAAGATAGACTGGTTAACTCGAAGTCCACTGTAAAGGACACAAATGAATGGGCCGGGTCTCAGGAGGATATAGGCTCTTTAAATTAAATAAACAGAACTCCGGCTTGTAATATGAACAAATGTTTTCTTTATAAACAATGCAACTAAACAGGAAGAAAATGCAATTATAATAATTTACCGACTATGACTGGATTGATGTTTGAGATAGTCCAAATTATTCAATGACCTCATTCATTACTGACTGAATTCAGTTTTAAAAATGCACTGTGTAACTTTTCTGGTGAAGAGGGTTACCATCACCAGCTTAATACCATACTGTGGAACATTCCTGACAAAGCAATAACATTACTACTAATTCATTTTCTATGGAGATCTTATTGCTTTGTGTAGAATGTGTCACAGTATGGCATTAAACTTATATTTTCATGACCAAACCAGACCAAGTTACAGGTTAGATCTGTGGAGAGGCGACCCCGCTCACAGCTAGTTATTTTTTTAGTTACTGTATTTTAGTTGTTTTTCTAGGTATTTTTGAGCTATAAAACTGCTTGTAATTGAATAAATGTAAAGTAGAGCCGTTTAATGTCATACTGTGGAACATTCCAGACAAAGCAATGACATATCCATAGAAACAACCAGGTGACGGACGCCCAACCAAAAAGTTATAGTGCATCTTTTATGTATTACTAGAATAAAGACTAAAATCTTCAGATCATGATCAGTAATACTTTTAAATCACTGCAGGTTTTAAGTCAGTGCAGGTAAGGCACTTGTGTAACAGGGATTTACCAGATGTCCTGTATATCTAACTGAACAGGTTTGGTTATTTTTACAGTCATCTTTGTTTAGTGATAGGAAATTGCAGACATCATCATGACATACACTACGATCAGTGTTGATGGAAGAACGAGGCAATAGAATCCCTGCTGTAAATGTTTGTCTAAAGAGCAAACTTAAACTACAAAGCAACTAATGTGTTTGCTGTTGCCCCAAAAAGTTATATTTTAATTTCTATTTTTCTAAGTAGGCTAGTTGATATTCCCTCAGTATTCCCTTGGAGTGTGCGCTTAGCAGCTGAAACTACACTCTACAGTCTGCCCAACAACAGAACAATCTATTTTCTGATTGGCTGATTTTTTTCCGGGGAGCGGGACGGGGAGGAGGGGGAGAGTTTTTTTTCGCTGAAAACGCGCGGTGCCTGCATAAACTGAGCCACACAGACCGATTTTCTGGGCACAAAAAAAAAAAAAAATCAGCGTGAGAAATGCCATGTGTGGCGTGTGAGCGTGTGAACACGTCGAATTGCATGTGTCACACTCTCAATGCGTGAGACTTGAGAGCCCTGTTACCATGAAATATCCAAAAGGTAAATTCACAAATGTTGAATCTTAAACCGAAGAACTCAACGTACCAAAGTATCAATAGTCTCATTTCTTATTCTGTAAAGCACTTTGAATTATTTTGCGTACAAACTGTTCCATGCAAATAAACTTGCCTTGCCTATGTGCACAACAGCGCCCCCAACCACACTGTTAACGTCTATACTTCCTGTCCAGTTGTGTATCTATGTTTTTTTGGGTTTTTTTTTTTTTTTGCTGAGTTGTGCCAAAAAAAAAAAAGTATGAATATTTAAAGATAAGGAAGTGGACAGAGTTGTAGGTGGATGTCACTGACAACATTCATTCATTCATTCATTTTCTTCCGCTTTTCCATTTTCTGGGTCACGGAGGCAGCAGTCCAAGCAGATCTGCTGCCCAGAACACAATGCACCAGCCCCCATGAATCCTCCCACGGGTGGTGGGTCCACAGGAGGACGGCCCACGTCACAACAGCCTTGATGTATCTTCTGCCATGGGGGCTACCTGACAACATATTTTTTAAAAATCCAAAAATAAAATGAATTCTGTAGCAGAGGACACTTCTGCTTTTAGAAAGACAGAGGTTTATGTCATGTTTATTTAACAAATATCCGGGTAGTCTTTACTTTAATGAATTTGAATTTTAGGTTGTTTATTTTATATTTTAAAATTCTAATAAAAGTAACGGTTAGCTTTGAGACAGAGTGAGCTTATGAGCTTATGTCCTTATGTTTCAAAATGGGATCTTTGCTTTAAACCGAATTGAACACATTTCAAAGTAAAACTGAAAGTACATTTTTTAGTCAGCCGGAGGTGTGACAGTGTAGGCTACACTAAGTCATTTAATAGTAGCAACATGACTACTTTCATATGTAATTCTTTCATTAGTGACTAATTACTATTCAGAGCCAATGATTCATAGAGCGGCAGTGGATTAGGACATGTCCCTGTCTGCACCACTAGATGGCAGCATTCACTATGATTTTAAAGTGCATAAAAGTTGCGCATGTTACTATATAACATACCATAACTTGATTAAAATAATTTAAACTAATTTAAACATCAGTCATATGATGATGATGATGATGATGATGATGATAGTCCAATTCAACTATTTCTAATGCACTTTAAATAATTATAAAAGGTAATCAAATAGACACAGATTACAAAAAATATAAGATACATAAAAACACACCAGACAATAATAAGTCAGAATTCACTCGCACGCTCTGCTGCGACGACATAGACTGTCACTACGTCTCGTCATTTTTGTGTGTTTTTGTGCTTTTATGTTAAGTAACACATGCACAATGTTGAACCTGGGCAAGATTATTGCAGCCACATTGTTATTCTTATGGCTACTGGACAACTGCGGGCCTTTGCATCTAAGAAATAGCGGCCACAGTCCGACCAAGAAAATGGGGTAGGAGAGGTGGGGTACGCACCAGGCTGAGGAAGCGTCCCTTCAGACCCCCTCTCCCTATCATTGTTCTGGCTAATGTCCACTCCAGTGGCGGCTGGTGAAAAAAAATCTTGGTGGGGCTGATGTGCCAATAGATTTCCCTGCCTATTATTGTGTTTGTTATGTGAGAGAGACTAACCTGAGTTCTTATTACACATTTATACTAGTGTGGTTACACCTTTTAGTACAGTATTATGGCTATTAAAATGCACGGTACACATGAAATGATTCTTATTAGTATAATGTGAGTAAACTCTTAAATGAACTACTTTTGTACTATATGTCTTGTGTTTAAAGGGTTAACCTCAAACAAACATGACACTCAATGACCACAACAAAGTTATAAGTAAATATGAACTATATTACATCTAATGAAAAAAAAAGTGCTTTCAAGCATTTAGATGAAGATCTCAAGGGTAAACCTCAACACACAAAATGTTTAACAGTCACAATATTCTAATGGGCCCAAATAAACAATTTATCCTATAGCCGGCAAAACACTCAAATATAATTCTCCAACCCCCAGTTCTACCGTTGCAGGCCTGGTTCGTAGCTTGGGTACGGTGTAGCCTTAAACCAGGGGTCGGGAACCTTTACCACTCAAAGAGCTATTAGGACCCGTTTCACACAGTAAAGAAAACACTGGGAGCCACAAAACCCTTTTGAAATTTAAAATGAAATAACACTGCATATAATGGCTTTTTTTGACTTTGTGCCATAGAATTACATTTTGAATATGAATGAACTAAAATAAAATACATTTATTTAAATACAGTTGTCCCTCGCTATATCGAGGTTCACCTTTCGCAGCCTCGCTGTTTCGCAGATTTTTTTAATAGTGTATCATTGCGCATTGTGTTCTGCATCCTGATCTTTGTGCGCACAGTGCAGAGCTGTAGAACCCCTCTCCCACGTTCCACGGTCTACGGGGCTGCTGGTAGGTGCAAAATGCCAGGGCCGTTTTTTGATCCCAGTCCGTCACTGCTCTGAAGTGCTGTATGTTTGCAAGTTTTCTCCCCAACAAAACCCGCAACAGCGCAGCGGCGCCAGGTAACCTGGGAAATCCCAGGCTGCTTTCATTCGTTCCGATATGGTCTGGTGTAAACCAGGCAAGGCGCCAGGCGCCTTGGTCAGAGGAACTGTGAAATACACACTTATTTATACACGCAATATAAAGCTGACTAATTCACGGATTTAGCCTATCGCAGGTTATTTCTACAACGTAACCCCCGCGATAAACAAGGGACCACTGTACTGAGCGGCATCAGAGGGATCAAAGAGCCGCATGCGGCTCCGGAGCCACGGGTTGCCAACCCCTGCCTTAAACGAACTGGCTCCTTCACCGCAATGGCAAACAAATAGCAAAAAGGGTACCTCCTCCTTGGCCACTCGCGAGTTGAGAAATCGTAGACAGCGGCAGTGAAATCCAGTTAGCGTCGTTCAGCTCTTCCTCAGGCAACGTTACTAAATGCGGTGGGTGTCCTTCGTGCTCTCATCGCGGCCTCTCGAATGGTCCTCTCCGGTGTAGCTGGCAGGTCACTAGCTTACTCGCAAAGTCCATTAACAAGCCTACCTCACGTTGAATTGTCCACTCAACAGGCAGCTAAACATCACCATTTAAGTTACACCTAAGTTACACAAGTCTTCAGACCGAAAACTTAACTTATCTGGCAATAAAGCATCAAATTCACCTTCCGTGAATCAGTTTAATTACTAAGACTTGGGACAAGCTGAAAACGTGACTTCTTCCAAAAGTGCATCTCCCGAATAAGACCCGCGCTCATCCCCTGCATTACTTCCTGACTGACCTTTCAACTTGCTCGTGATTATCTTATCACAGATGGCACAGGAAAATAAATAAATTCAAAACAATAATTCAGACGTCCTTTCACAATAATTCATCCGCGCATTCCCTGCGGATTAATACGAGGATACACCCATCACGTGACTAATCAGTCTGGGACACGGCTAAGAGCAATCCAAACTTTCTGTAGCAGGTGCGCAATTTATGGTGCCCCAAAACTATTTTATTCGGCGATGCTGATAGGCTCATAGGAATCATATTTTTTTTACTTTACTTTTCCCCCTAGCAACCACACACAAATTCACTGTTGAGTAAGAGTCATTTGGGGGAAATGTTGTTTGAATAATTCAGATTACATGTAAAGACAAACAAATAATTAAAACTGACATTGATAAAAAACAAAACAAAAAACAAAACATATTTTTAGTATTATACATTTTATTTTTTTCCTCTCCTCTTTGGGAAGGGCGGCGCCCAAGTGCCCCCTATGGGCCAGCCGCCACTGGTCCGCTCTCTCCGGAACAAAATGGACTTACTGCATGCCAAGTGCCGGTTCGAACGGACCTTCAGGGATGCCTGTGTCATCGCCCTGACAGAGACCTGGCTGGACGGGACCATCAGGGACTCCGAGGTCAGTCTGGATCATTTCACCATCTTGCGGGCTGATCGGACGAGCAAGTCGGGCAAAAACAAGGGCGGCGGAGTCGGCATCTTTGTTAACAAGCGATGGTGTGTTAACATCAAGCATAACCACATCTCCATGAAGAAAAGAATTTCACGGTCCCTCCACCAGAAAAGTTGCACAATGCAGTTTTAAAGGTCCAGAAAACCAGTTCACAGCAGAATTTATTCTCATAGTACCATGTGTAAAATCAAAGCACATCCATGTGAAGACCAAAGAGGTTGAAGAAACCTGCTTTGTGTATGTTTATTTTTATTTTGGAGGAATTGTCAAAAATATCAAATAACTGAAGACTGCAGATGGAAAGTAGAAAGTCCTTTACAAATAAATAATAAACTAATATAAACTAAGAGGTTTATAATTCTTTGCTCCACAGCACCCCCTGGTGGTTTGGGGGCTGCAGGGAGGACTTCCTGTTGGTGACAATGCAGCAGAAGGAGTCTGGAGCTGGGAAGAAGAGTGTGGAGAAACTGGTGTTTACTATGGCCAAACCAAAGGTACAGGACATTACAAAGGTACAGGGTTTGGGCCTAAACAACATACAATAGCTACTTTAAAAAAAATAAAAATCATAGTGTCTTGTCTTTGGGTAAGACAATCTAACCCTTGCCTGAGCAGCCAGTCTCTTCTACGGTCTATTTAAATCCAAAAGGTTCTGGAATCGGACCAGAGCGTGAAAAACCTCTAAGTCCAAACTTGAGATGTTCCAACCACAGATGCTCATTTGTTTGACCTGCCCTTTCCAAAATTCTTGTAACATTCAAAACAAAATATATAACTTCTTCACAGCAAGAAGGACCCGGGTTCGATCGCGGGCCTTTCTGTGTGTGTTCTGTGTGGAGTTTGCATGCATGGTCTGGGTTCGATCCCCGGGTCGCCCGAGCCTTTCTGTGTGGAGTTTGGATGTTCTCCCCGTGTCTGGGTGGGTTTCCTCCGGGCACTCCGGTTTCCCCCATCAACCCAAAACATGCACCATAGGTAAATCCTCCAGCTTAGGTCCTGACCAAACCGAAGCAAGAAGATCATGGAGCTGGTCCCCGGGCGCAGTAATGTGCTGCTCACTGCTCCTAATAACAGGACGGGTTAAATGCAGAGAAGAATTTCTCCTGTGTGAGATCAGTTTGGTGCTTCAGTTCTGTTTCTCAGTCCTTTATGTAGATTCTTCTCCTTTTTTATGTATAAGCAGCCATATTTGTTTTTTACACAAATGTAGCATGCTTCTCCCTGGTCGGTTAATCCACCTGTCACACCCTCTGAAATCAGGCGAGACAGGACACCACTCCAGATCCACTCATCTCTGTGTATTGTCAAAGTGTGTGGTTCTGGCTGCACATTTAAACTTAACCCCAGTCCTATCTCACTGCTGCTCCACACATCTTTTTAGTGCAAATGTCCATTCAGAATTTTGAGATTTTTGCCACTATTGAAACTGAAAGCCCTTTTCAAATAGCTTCATACAAATAAAAGTTAAATTCAGTTAAACAATGAGTCAGTCATTTATCTTGCATTCCACACTAAAAAAACTATTACTGTGTCCTTTACCACATTCCATTTGTTTATATGTGAGTGCATACGGTGGTGGTTGGAGGGACAGGTGGCATAGATTGGCATAAATTAAAAAAAAATAAAAAAATATATTTTGAATACCTGCATTCTGCTTTCTCTTTTTCATTTGGTGGGGTTAAATATTGATAAACAAAGGTGGTGTTATTTAAACACACAATTTAGGGTTGACACTGCCCATAACTAGTCAACTAGAAAAATGGAAAACAACTCATGTGGACAATTCAAGGATTTTTCCATCTCCAGTTTGTGATAGGAAAGATAAAAAAGTGGTGAAACAAATACAGACTTGCAGGAATTGGGGGCCTCGCAGAAGACAGGGATCTGGCAAATTGCTTGTTCGCCTGGGTTCTAAAATGTATCGATTATTAAATTTCCCTTTCGTAATCAATTCTCCTGAAAATGTGATCCAACTGAACTGGACTCTTTGTTTTGACTGCATCTTCTGCACAAACACGTCCAAGGCCGACAGCTGCCGCTCATCTCACACTATTGGACTCACACTCACATGTATTAAGTAATACTGTCTATTTTTTATAATGTCTGCTTTTACATCAGTTTTCAATCAATTTCATTGATTTCTGATCTGTTCCCTTGCCCCACCCTTCCTCCTTGTCGCCAAAGAAAAAACACTGTATGTTACCTCTCCAGTTGTTTTTCTGTCATTACATGTTGTGAATAATTGTCATTGATTGTTTTGCATCTTTTCCACTCAGCATCTCCCAGTCGGCGGCGTGTGCAAGCACAGCGGCCCCTCCCCTCTCTGTATCACTCTATCACTGTCCTGCCTGGTTAGTGGGGAAACAAAACTTCAAATTCACTCTATGTAAATGTACATATGGTTGTTTTGCGACAATAAAGCAAACTATGACTATGACTATCAGATACCCAGCAGGAATCATAAGCTGGCCAAAGGAGTAGATACAGACCACAGACATTAAGACACGAAAGCTCCTGACCATGCATGGAGGGTTCTGTCCCAAATCCAGCACCCTGAGACTGTACACGAGCCAGAAGGATCACTGTCCAGGATGAAACATCCAAAATTCATAAGTACATCAAGGACAAGGCCCTGACAGATGATGTGCTCAAGGAATGCCTCAGACAGTGGAGTGCAGAGGAAGAGGTGCTGGAGGGACCATCATGGCAGGACAAACCCCTAACTGAAGTGGCTGATATCAAGAAATCCTACCAATGGCTGGAGAGGGCTGGTCTGAAGGACAGCACAGAGGCCCTCATCCTGGCTGCACAGGAGCAGCACCTGAGCAATAGAGGCCCAGATCTACCACACCAGACAAGACCCAAGGTGTAGGCTGTGCAAAGAGGCTCCTGAGACAGTCCAGCACATAACTGCAGGGTGTAAGATGTTGGCAGGGAAAGCATACATGGAGCGACACAACCAAGTGGCGGGCATAGTGTACAGAAACATCTGTGCAGAGTACGGGCTGGAGACCCCAAGGTCAAGGTGGGAAACACCTCCGAAGGTTGCAGAGAATCACCGAGCTAAGATCCTGTGGGACTTCCAACTCCAGACTGACAGAATGGTGATGGCGAACCAACCAGACATAGTGGTGGTGGATAAGCAACAGAACAGAGCCGTGGTGGTGGACATTGCAATACCAAGCGATGGTAACATCAGGAAAAAGGAACACGAGAAACTAGAGAAATACCAGGGGCTCAAGGAAGAGCTGGAGAAGGCCTGGAAGGTGAAGGCATCAGTGGTGCCCGTGGCGATTGGAGCACTCGGGGCTGTAACTCCCAAACTGGAGGAGTGGCTACAACAGATCCCAGGAAAAACATCAGACATCTCAGTCCAGAAAAGTGCAGTACTAGAAACAGCAAAGATACTGCGCAGAACTCTCAAGCTCCCAGGCCTCTGGTAGAGGACCCGAGCTGGATGAGAGTGAGAGACCAACCACCGTGGAAGGTGAGGAGCACATTTTAGATAGATAGATAGATAGATAGATAGATTGAGAGCATTTTGGCAAAAAAGCCTTCGTCAGATCATTGCTTTGGACCACAGTATACAAAATGGTTGCCAGCCAATGCTCATATCCCCCCCAACGAACGGGAGGTCCGACAGTGATGGCACCCATTGAGATAAGCCCACTGTACAGCAAGAAAAAAGTAAGATATTTACATAAAAACGTTCTCATTAAATACAAAAAATATATATATTTCAATACAACATTCTCTTTTGATTACACATCAACATAATCAGAAACTGATGCAGTATGTTTCAGATTCTAATGACGATCTAAATAATAATTTCAAATTATAACCATGGTCCCACCTTAAGTTTGGACAATTTTAACTGTCACACTCCCTTAAGGCCACCACACACTACAGGAGAATTTGCCCGACTTTGGCTGCGATGTGCTTCTTGAGTTCAGGTATCCGTGACCTGACTTTGTGTCTTCATGTGCAATTGTGAAGCTGCTGCACTCCTCATGGGTGGGTCTGGGTGTGTGTGTGTGTGTGTCCTCATGGGTGTGTGTGTGGTGTCAGTGTGACTGAACACTACAGTAACAGCCAATAAAACAAAGCCTCAGGAGCAGGCAGAGTGATGGACACAGAGGCCCTGTTTATGTAAAGGCCCTGTGTACAGGGCCTTTACATAAACATTAAGTACCAAACAAGAAAATAACTTTGTAGAAAATCTTACAAGTATTAAATAGTGGTAATTAATTATATTTGTTAATAAAAGTAAAAATAAAAAACCTGGTCAGTACTCTGAAACAGCTGAGTCACTGTTTTGGAATAAATAATCAACAACTGAAAGAGACTATGCCAACTCGACCTCAACCCTGGTGTATGCTAACAGACTCATTGTTCATTGTTCATTAACTTTTCACTCCAATACATCACAGACTGTATAAAGAAGTGGACTTAAGGCAGTCACACACTACAGGATTTTTCACTCTTAAACCACAGACACAAGGAGAATCTGATGAGATTTTAAATCTCTGAAGAATACAGATGCAAAGACTACATCGAGAAATGGCTGCGTAAAAACAGTTTGTGAGCACACCTCGTGTCTGCTGTTTCCCGTTTAGGGAAAAACCACTTGCTTTGAGACTAGATACAAGTCAAAATCTTTACCATTTGTGAAATGTGGTGCAATATTTCAGATACATGATTTTTAATGCATAGAAGCTTGGTGATAAAGTAAAGAGGAAGTAGAGTCTTGATTGCTAATCTGCAGCTTCACTTCGATCCGTGCACTGCGTGGATGTAAACAGACACTCGTGAGAAACTACGCTCGCCTTTTTACTTTTACAAATTCTATGTACAACAACTTTATGAGAGGTGAGTAATAATTATTTTAGACATTTCCAAAGTTTGTATGTTGCGCCAGATAGTACACAGCAGACTTATTTTGACCTCAAGAGTTCTTATAGTTTTTGATTAAAAAAAAAAAAAATCATTGACTATATTATGCTTTATATTATACGTGAAAAGTCCCTCAGTCGTCCAGGTAGAATCCATGATAACAGGAGAAGTTCAATTTGTCAACTGGACAAAGTTTGTTTGGTTGAAAACGTTTCGCCGCTCATCCGAGAGGCTTCGTCAGCTCTAATAAGAATACTGGTAAGACACTTGCTTATATCTTGCTGTAGTTAGCTAGGTAGCTCCTCCCTACAGCAAGATACTGTATAAGCAAGTGTCTTACCAGTATTCTTATTAGAGCTGACGAAGCCTCTCGGATGAGCGGCGAAACGTTTTCAACCAAACAAACTTTGTCCAGTTGACAAATTGAACTTCTCCTGTTATCACTTTATATTATACTGAACAGATACAACCTGTAAAACTTTGACAATATGATTTTAATACTGACGAATTTGGTACATGTGTTTAGGAGGATATTGATGACAATGACATTTTTAGAAGATAATGAATTTGATATCTTGTATTTATGTAAAATTAGATTGAGTGAATTTTGATTGTTTTAAATGTTTAATGAATTGGAGACACTGTTAATGATGAAATGTTGTAGCTAGAGTTGGTCAAATATAAATAGTTTCGTTAATATATTTTGTACCCGTCCAAGGACTGCAGATGGAAAGTAGCCTGTAGCTAAATCTGGCAAAGAGCATCTTTTCTCAAATTATGCATCTAATTAGCGCACAATATAACTCTTGAGAAATCAGGAAGTGCACATTACCATGCTAGTTGTTGCTCAACTTGAGTTGTGTAAAGCTTATAAACTCATCGTGGTGAATAATTAGGATCCTCAGAATTCATAACGTAAGTAGAGAATAACTTTGGACCACTAAATTTTAAATTCTGAAAGATATTCTATTTTCTCTTTTATTAAGACAAGAGTTCATTAACCACTTCATAGTAATATTATCTATTAATAATCTTAACAGTATTGTCTTTTTTTTTATAATGAATACATAATTTTAGTGCATTGTAGCTGTATAAAGGTCCTATATTAAATTCAAAATATCAAAAATGGACTCTTGTGAGCTTCAAAAACATAGCTGGAGATGTGTTTTGTTTCATTCAAGGTGGAACAGTGGAGTTTTTTTCAGTTTGAGAGAAGAACTCTTTTTCTGGTCTGTTTGTGATGAGGAAACATAACAGAAAATAGCATTATATGGTACTAGGTCTTTGGATACTTTTAGGGCTGTTTTTCTTCTTTTTTTTTAAACAAATCATTTATAATTAGCCCTTGTAACAAAACAAAACAGTTTAAGTCACATTATCAAATTATTTTATGGGTTTTTGCATCTGTGTGTCTCTTAACACCCATTTGTATCTGTATAGTCATAGTCATAATATTGCGTACTGTATTCTTATAAGCCATTAATTTCCTGACATATATGATTTTGGCCTCAGAGCTTTCACAGTCAGTTTTACCATCCACTATAGAGCTAAGAACATGTACTTAAAAACATGTAATGACTTGAACTTTTGGATCAAACCACTGTTATGTCCATAGAGTTACACTTGTCTACAAAGACTTGATGTAGTTTAATTTAAAGTAGTAGTCGTTGCTACTGTTTTGTTTTTACAAGTTATTTTTGTTTTACTGAAGCTTGAAACTTGGTGTCTGTGTTTGTGGTTTAATAAAATGAATGGTACGATCACATGGGTGTGTCTATTATGGAAGGTACATTATGTAACTTTGTGAAGATGTGATCTTGTGCGTGATTCCAGTGAAATAGAAAATTAAAGCCATACTTCGGAACATTCTCCTTGTTTGAAGACATACTGTGCTCCTCCAAATCCCAGGCCATGGTTCTTGACCAGAAGAAGGTGGCTTGCCTCCTCCGGGTGGGTGGAGAGTCCTTGCCTCAAGTGGAGGAGTTCAAGTATCTCAGGGTCTTGTTCACAGGTGAGGGGAGGATGGAGCATGAGATTGGCAGGCGGATCAGTGCAGCGTTGACAGTGATGTGGTCATTGTACCAGACCGTTGTGGTGAAGAGGGAGCTGAGCCAAAAGGCGAAGCTCTCAATTTACCGGTCAATCTACGTTCTTACCCGCACCAATGGTCATGAGCCCTGAGTAATGACCGAAAGGACATTGTGTATGTATATGTGTATGTGTATATATATATATATATATTTTTTTTTTTTTGTTTTTGTTTTTTTTTTCTCCCTGGCGGCACGGTGGCTGAGTGGCTAGCACTCATGCTTCACAGCAAGAAGGTTCGGGTTGCCCGGGCCTTTCTGTGTGGAGACTGCATGTTCTCCCCGTGTTTGGGTGGGTTTCCTCCGGGTACTCCGGTTTCCCCCACCAACCTAAACATGCGCCATAGGTAAAATCCTCCAGCTTAGGGCCTGACCAAAGCATAAATAACAAAACAAAATCATGGGGATGGTCCCCGGGTCAAATATAGAAACAACTTCTCCTGTGCGAGATCAATAAAGGTCAATCTTCTAATCCTTGACCACTGTAGGGCGCTTTGTGCTACAATTTTGTATGAAAAGCGCCTTATAAATGTTTGATTGATTGATTGATTGATTGAAGATCGCAGATACAAGTGGCCAAAATGAGTTCCCTCCACAGAGTGGCTTGGCGCACCCTTAGAGATAGGGTGAAGAGCTCAGTCACACGGGAGGGGCTTGGAGTAGAGCCGCTGCTTCTCCACACTGAGGGGAGCCAGTTGAGGTGGCTCGGGCCTCTGTTCCAGGTGCCTCCTCGACACCTCTCTCGGGAGGTGTTCCGGGCATGTCCCACCGGGAGCAGGCCCCAGGGAAGACCCAGGACACACTGGAGAGACTATGTCTCCCGGCTGGCCTGGGAACACCTTGGGGTCCCTGTTGCCCCCACGACCCGGCCCCAGATAAGCTTAAGAAAATGGATGGATGGATGGATGTGGAAGATTATAGCCAAAAGAATAACACCTCCATGGGCAGGAGCCAAGTTTGTAGAGATGCAACCCTACTCAGAACCTAGACTGTTTATGATAAAAGGAGAAGTTCAATTTGTCAACTGGACAAAGTTTGTTTGGTTGAAGACGTTTCATCGCTCATCCGAGAGACTTCTTCAGTTCTGGTTCTAGTGCTGGTTGGTCCCTGTTTATATCTAGCTGCATCAACCAAACAAACTTTGTCCAGTTGACAAATTGAACTTCTCCTTTTATCATGGATTCTACCTGGACGACTGAGGGATTTTTCACGCATCTTAAGAAAAACTATTTATTGTTTATATAAATATTATATTAAATATTAAATATTTATTGTTTATACTGTTTATATAAAGTGCTGATCCACTTCCGGCTCCATCAACTCTGGCTCCACTTTACAGTAAAAATTGTGGTCCTGCCTGTAACTGCTGCTGTGAGCCTCGACATTTTGGTCTTAAAATGTTCGTATTAACCCACTCTACATGATCCTGGTGTTTTTATTTCACTATTCTGTCCTTAAATCAATTGCTATTCTTAATATGGAACTTGGTTCTGCTACCCTCATGAGCTTCATTTGACTGGAGACAAACCCTATGTGTGTCACACTCACTATGTTGCTTCATTGTACAGTCTCTGGCAGAGGTCTCTATCTTTTTTTTTTTTCTTTTTCCAGTGATCCTCCTTTATAAAACAAAACGTCACAAAGAAATTGAGTAAATTTAAGAGCCATGGCAAGCCTAAGACAGAGAACAGCTAAATGGCTATACATAAACCATCATCCATTTATGAGTGCACAGTTAAGGATCAAAATGATAAGTTTCCAATGGTAATACTTATTCAGCACAATACACAGAATTAAGAAATCCCTTGGCGAGCCACTTTGAAGGGGGTAGAGAGCTACTGGTATCTCTTGAGCTACAGGTTGGAGACCCCTGATCATGGTTTGTACAATAAATGCATTTCCATTATCTTGAGAATATATATATTGACACATCCTTAAGCCATCAGTAGTATTTTTTAATGGTGGAAAAAGTTAAACTGAATTTTTGGAGTATTTTTAACACAATTGAGACATAGTTAATGTGAATAATCTTTGACTATACCGGTATATTCATACACTTCAAGCAGTAAAAGCAGGTGAGTGAACATCCGTGTGTCTGTCCTATGGATATAGGTCACATAAATGTTCAAAATGATCTTTGTTCCTTGCATTATTTACCGTCTGCAACCTTTTCAAAAAGCAGGTTAAAGTTTATCTGTTTTGAACAGATACCCCAGTTGATCCTCTCCAGTTGTAGGCTGGACCCTATGTACTTTAGTATTTGACCTAAAGCCCCATTTCCAAAAGCCCTACTTGACCCTACTCTACTGACTACTGTACCCCCATTTAGCTTGGTTAGAACTTATGCTGAGTAGATACTAAAAAGTACCTGGGACTGATTAAGAAGGGAGAATAGGATACATCTGTTGGTGTTTTATGACAGTCAACATTAAAGGTCCCATTATTACCTCAAGTTTTAATTACTTATGTACGATTTTGTAAGATTATTTTGGCTTCAGGGCATATAACATTTCATTGCCGTCAGTAATGAGTTTAGGCCTGAATAAAAAATAATACGTACATGAAAATATAAACACCCCAATGAAAGGGCACTTTTCAAAAATGCCTGGTTCTGAGTTTCTGCTTCTTAGGCTATTATGTGACATTATGTGACATTTCACCATTCAAAATATATGACATTTAGTTTTAAATTGCTATAGCAACAGCCCTTTTAGTCATCATTCTGAATTATTACAAAATGTATTCTTGAGCTATGTCAGTGATGAACTATTATTAACTAGGCATCAATTGATTGATCTTAGTCCTACTAGTTGAAGCCCCGCCTCTCCCACAGCTGGAGGATTCCTATTGGTCAAACTCATCTCAATTGTTTTTTTCTTAAATCTAGCTAGCCTACACTGTCAATCAAAGTCTTAATATATTGTTTTAATTGCTATTCAATATATATTTTGTTGCTGTTAATAGGCTATATTAAAGTGAAAAACGTGAGCAAATTACTTAAATATTCTTTTATTTTTCACAAAACAGATCAAAGGTTTATTTTTAGGTAAAAATAGGACACGCTCTGTTAAATGATTTCAGATTAGCTTTTGCTACTAGCCACCTAGCCTAGCTTTAGCCTTAGCATAGCTCCAGTGCTCACTTCGCAGGGAGACACACACGACTGTCTTCGGCGTGGGCTGCCACTTGAGAGCGCAACAACTTTCACCTCGAACCGGTTTGGAGACGCGAAAACTGCGGACAGGCAGGGAATAAACTCGCTACAAGGACAGGTTTGGCGAAGAAATAAGAAATAAACAAACACATGTCATAGTTTTGTTTGACTTTTACGCACAACCAACTAAACGTGCCATTTATCGTTTGAAGGAGCAGTAAAGCACGGATCAAAAATGTCAAGTCCCAAACCGAAGAGTATGCTACGAGAGGCTTCTCACCAGATCATAGCCGGTGGATCTGCAGGTAAGTTTCGCTGTTTTGTTTAAGTTTTTTGCTGTCCCGATGACGAATGAATGAATGCGTAATGTGTGCGTACATTTTCATTCGTTTAGCATAAAGTTGTTAAGAAAGCAACAGTTCCCGACTAAATATGAGTTAATGGTTGTTGTCTGGTCTTGCAAAAATGCGTGGCTAATATTCAAGAAAGCGACTTGAGCGGATGATGCGTATAATAAAAGGAACTACGTGTGGGCACCGAATCAAAGAGCTATAGATGAGATGGTTCGCGTCTCCTTTACGCGCGGTTTGTTTGTTTGCATCTGTGTTGTCAAGTAAGTCATGTCATTGGGTTCATGTATTACAGGATCCTGAATTTTACATGGGAGTTAAAGCAAGAAAAACAAGATACAAAGCTAGAATTTCAGCTGCTGTCAAGCCTGCATCCACTCGCAATCACTAGCTCCTTTTGAAGCTGTGGGCACGCGTCTTTTCACCAGCCTCACTGCAGCATATGAAACTGCACTGTACAAAGTAACAGCAGTATCCTTAATATATTAATACGCCTAATTGGAGCAAATATAGTACCGCGACAAGCTTAAAGCCAATAAAAAGACTGTGCTCATTTAGTGTGTCTTCAGTGGTGTGTGTCATGCCATAACCTCACATTACAAATGTGTGAAGAATCCCTCAGTCGTCCAGGTAGAATCAATGGTAAAAAAAAATCACATTACAAAATTAATAATGACCAAAAATATTTACTGTCATTCTGAAACTTATCCTATGTCAAATGGCAGACAGAAAGCAGAATCGCAGAGCTACTCACTTACACAGACATGAAGGGACCTACATGTCTACGACATTATAATAGCACTGAAAGTCCTTGCCTGTACTCAACATATATTTGGTACATAGCCTTGTATTCATTTCATAAATCAAATTAGTTTTGGATGTTAATGTTATACTGGCTGCCTGCTGGGCTCACACTGGCACTTGTGTTGTAATAACAATGACATTACGAGTGCTGATAGGAACGTCCTCTTTGGAATAGACACCCAGGGCTGCCCTGATTGTAGTTTAAAGAAACAAAAAACATCAATTTAAGATAATTATTGAATGCTTTGAGGCAATGGTGAAACAGGCACATTTGAACTTATCTAATAATAAAATGTCTTTGCATGCAACAGATACCATTTGCACACATACAAGGACAAAAGGTGAATGCATCTTGGAGAAATCAAAAATGTCTGATTTGGATTTTCACATTAAAAGCCCATTTCATAATGGCAATCTGGAGCTGTCACAGGCACTTTCTGGTTTGATTTATAATAGAATTTCTTGTTTGCAACTGACAATTTTAGATTGAACACACAGCCAGTATTGCTCTGGATGTAGGTTAGAGAAGATTTGGAATTTCACAATAAAAGCCCATTTCATAATGGCAGTCTGGAATTAACAGTCACTTTCTTGTTTGAATTATAACACAATTCTCTGTTTGCAATGGATTTTGCAATGGACCCTCGGACGACCAGAACGTGTATGGTCAAAAGTCCAACCTGTTTGCTGGTATTGTCTCTGTAAGGCTGAAATTGTTGCTCCCAACCTTCACGCAACAACACTAAACAGTTCCCCAACCTGCAGCATGCCAATTGCACGTTCGCGCTCAACTCGGCATTGGCTTTACACTCTGAAAATCTAAACTTTTTCAATTTTTATCTGATGTCTGGAGTCAGCACAACGCAATAGCGAATAACAGGCAATTACTGCACAGCTGATTTCACTGACCAGTCACACTTGAGTGAACATGACACTTGCATTGTAAGTATATATATATATAATCTGTATCTATCAGTGTTGGGAGTAACTCGTTACAAAAGTAATTCATTACTGTAATGCATTACTTTTTGGTGTAATGCAGTAATGTAACGCATTACAGGGAAGAAAATCGGTAATATATTACTCGTTACAGTGCCAGTAATGCACATTACAATGCATTTTTAACCTGCTTTGTTTTTGTGGGTTTTGCGTTTTCTTCATACAAAGTTCGCGGATCACCGCGAGATCAGCTACTGAATCTGATAAGTCCGCGCAGAACATTACATTTCATACAAAGTTCCGCGAGATCAGCTAGTGATATAAAAGTCCGCGCAGATCATTCCATTTCCTTTTACTTCGTCTCGAACTGGCAGACTGACAAAGGATGACAGAACCAGAAGAATCGGATAGTGCTAGCTCCTTTTCAAGATGGGCATACGCCCACTACTTTCACTTCGTTCAAAATAAGGACTCCAAGAACATTTTAGTTAAATGCACACTGTGTGTGAATCCCAAACCTTTTTCCACGTCGAAATGCAGTACAAGCAATTTGACGAAGCACTTGCAGAGGTGCCATAGCACCACGAAATTAGTCAGGAAAGGAGGGGATGGGACAGGGAACGATACAACCCCAACAAAGCAGCCGAAACTGATGTTGACCCGACCAGAGAATCTCCAGCCACGAGAGGTTTGTTTTTCAATTGTTATATTTCTGAGAGGATTGAATGGACTCATTTTCCAAAGAAAACATTAAAAGGCATAGAAATGCTAATTTTGTTTCCTGTTATTTATTTATTTAGATTCAGTTCAATTAATACTAATATGCAAATATGTGCAAATAAGTTATGGTGCAGAATGTATAGGTAGGGCAATGAAATAAATGGGTATAAATAATGATTAACAGAGGGCAATACAGCTGGAACTATCTTAATAGCTATAAATATGGGCTATATTCACAGATGTGTATACCAAATGGGAAAATGCCATTTGCTACAGAATTGAAGAGGATGGCAGTGAACAGGTGCTGGAGTGCATGGTAAGGTGTGGCAAGAAGGGAAAGGACGATTTATCTTTTGGTATTGTAAGCGGGTAAGAAGCAATTACTGAACATGTTGGCTTTCAGTCTGCAGGCTCCCAAAACCTCCTGGATGTCATGAAAGTCATGACACATGACAGATTTGCACTGTAGATTGCCAAATCCTTATTTCCAGTCACAATATTGTAATGTAAGGCATTACTTTAAAATGACAGTAATAAGTAGTGCATTACAGTTTTTGAGTAACTTGCCCAACACTAATATATATATATATATATATATATATATATATATAAAACATACATACATACACACTCACTCTTCAAAATGTGTCATCATGACAGGCGACAGGCCTACCGTACAGTGCCACACCAGTGTTCTGATGCAGAGCTCAGTAATGCCACAGAGGATTGACTAACCCATTCCAAATCCATTGCAAACAGAGAATTGTGTTATAATTCAAACCAGAAAGTGCCTATCTGTTAGTTCCAGACTGCCATTATGAAATGGGCTTTTATTGTGAAATTCCAAATCAGATGTTTTTGACTTCTCTAACCTACATTCAGAGCAATACTGGCTGTGTGTTGCCAATCTAAAATTATCCATTGCAAACAAGGAATTCTGTTATAAATCAAACCAGAAAGTGCCTATGTGACAGCTCCAGATTGCCATTATGAAGGGCTTTTATTGTGAATATCCAAATCAAACGTTTTTGATTTGTCTAAGATGCATTCACCTGTTGTCCTTGTACGTGTGCAAATGGTAATTGTTGGCAAAACAAGACATTTTATTGTTAGATAAGTTCAAATGTGCCTGTTTCACCATTGCCTCAATGCGTTAAATAATTTCCCTAAATTGATGTTTTTTGTTTCTTTAAACTACAATCAGGGCAGCCCTGGCTGTCTGTTCCAATGAGGATGTTCTCGTAACTCGGCACTCCTTATGTCATCGTTATTACAACATAAGTGCCAGTGTGAGCCCAGCAGGCAGCCAGTATAACATTAACATCCAAAACTACTTTGATTTATGAAATGAATACAAGGCTATGTACAAAAATTAAATATGTTGACTTTCAGTGCTATTATAATGTCGTAGACATGTAGGTCTCTTCATGTCTCTGCAAGTGAGTAGCTCAGTGATACTGCGTTCTATCTGCCATTCGACATAGGATAAGTTTCAGAATGATGGTAAATATTTTTGGTTATTTTTAATTTTGTAATGTGATGTTATGTCATGACACACACAAGTGAAGACACACTGAATGAGCAGAATATTTTATTGACTTTTAGCTTGTCGCAGTACTTTATTTGCTCCAAATAAGCATATTAAGGTCGTTTTCACACCAGGAAAGTCCGATAGTTCACTTGCTTTGGTCCGGACCAAATTTTTTAATTTTTTTTTTTAATTTTGGTGCGGTTCGCTTTCACACTGCAGTTTTCCCCCAAGCGAACCAACATCTATAAACAAAACCACATGTGCTGAGGTCGCTCAGCCATTGGACAGAAATGAGCCGTGTTCAAACACCCTGTCCAAACGCGGAAGGAGGAGAATAATGGTGTTATGTGCTGTTTTCAATCTAGCCTTAGCGATATGGTTTGCTCAGTTTTTACAGTTCGCACAAATGTTTGAGCAGCATCGTGAGGTTGCAGCATTGCCGGTACTTTGTCATGGTCACTCAGTAGTAGTACTTTGTTTAATAGGAAACTCTCTTACATGTTTTTGTTGTAGCCTTTTTTTCTACCATAGTTATTATAAAACCTGTAATCAGTGGAGAACGTAGCAGAGTAAAAGTAGTAGTAAAAGTACTGCATTTCCGTACAAATTTTAGGCATCTGTACTTTACTTGAGTAATGTGGATACTTTTTACTTTCTACTCCACTATGTTTTTGAACAGGACTGAAAAGTAAAAGTATTTTTTATTATAGTTTGAAACCTACTGAAAAGGCTGACTTTGCTGGGTTTATTTTTAGCAACTTCATATTTTGAGCAAACAAAATAATATACAAAGAAAAAAATTATGAAATGATGAAATGAAATGGATTTAATTGTTTCTGTTGACAACAAAATTCAGCACAAATCTGTCAGAATCACTACATTTGAAGCTTTGTAAGACTTCAAAATCTGTCCGAAATTCCTTTACTTACTCTTTAAATACATTTTTAAACAGGTGCTTTAATACTTTTATTTAAGCTTTATCTGTACTTTTACTTAACTACCGCTATTACTACTACTACTGCTACTACTACATCTACTGCTACTACTACTACCACTACTACCACTACCACCACCACCACTACTACACAGTATCCCCCGATGTGTCTTCTGAGTGTTTTGCAAATGTTATTGTGATGTCAAAGTATGTACCTTGTAATAATAAAAGAAAAAAAGAAAAAAACAACAACTACACAGTATTTAACTTTGTTGTACTTGATTTTATCTTTGTACTGAAGGTTGACCTCCAAATGACTCAAATTTGCATTTCTGTAGAAAATAAATACACTTTACACAAGTAGTTTAAACAATAGTGTTGTGAATTTAATAACAGTTTGTTATTGTATAAATATGTTACTCAATTGTCCAACATTTTTAAATTTATTTACTAGCAGTACTTAAGCAGGAGTGTACCTGGTAGTTATAATATCATAGCTTTTTAGTATTTTCAATTTGTCTGCTCTGTCCTGTCAATGGGACTTCTTTTTTAGCATCAATACCTGTGAAAAATTAGGATCTACTTTCAATACTAGTTTTAGCATTGATACTTTTGACAATCCTAGTAGTATTATTTTCTATTTTACTTTCTCTTTACAATATTGCTTTCTCACACTGGAAACTGCACAGCTCCTATTATGCAGTTTATAAAATCTTACTTTTAGCTTGGTCTTTCATTAATTCTTTAAAATTTTTATTCAGCATAATCAAATACATAAACCACCAAGGCAGGGGACAACCAGAAACGTCAAAATCACACAAACAACACATAAGATACACAGGGCGACATACAAGAGACAACTACACAAGAGGAAAAAACACAAATACACTTAAATAAAATAAAATAAACTTAAATAAAATAAATAAATAAATAGACTTTTAGCTTGTCGCAGTACTTTATTTGCTCCAAATAAGCATATTAAGGTCGTTTTCACACCAGGAAAGTCCGATAGTTCACTTGCTTTGGTCCGGACCAAATTTTTTAATTTTTTTTTAAAATTTTTGGTGCGGTTCGCTTTCACACTGCAGTTTTCCCCCAAGCGAACCAACATCTATAAACAAAACCACATGTGCTGAGGTCGCTCAGCCATTGGACAGAAATGAGCCGTGTTCAAACACCCTGTCCAAACGCGGAAGGAGGAGAATAATGGTGTTATGTGCTGTTTTCAATCTAGCCTTAGCGATATGGTTTGCTCAGTTTTTACAGTTCGCACAAATGTTTGAGCAGCATCGTGAGGTTTACACTATTTTACAATCAATTTCCAAACGACGAAGACACAGAGCAAGACGGCTACAGAGAACAGGTTGCTCATGATCGTGTATCAAGTACTAACTCTTGCTCTTCACGCAAAACGTAAGTAAGCTTCGTAAGTTTCGTTTCGTCAGGCTCGACATACGACAGGAGCTCGTTAAGTACAAAAAGGCAACTGTCGGATCGAGTCCGGTCTGCATTCTCACCTCAAATGAACCGCACCAGAGTTCAAATGGAACTGTACCGAGACCGAGCTTTTTAGGTGGTCTCGGTTCGCTTGTTTGCTCCGGATTGAGATTTTTGGTTTTTATTCACACCAGCCCAAAAGGTCCAAATCAAAGGAGCAAACGAACTCTAGTTCATTTTAAAGGTGTGAAAACAACCTAATATATCAAGGATACTGCTGTTACTTTGTACGGTGCACTGTTTCATATGCTGCAGTGAGGGTGTTGAAAGGAAGTGCACTCACAGCTTCAGAAGCAGCTAGTGATTGCGAGTGCAAGCAGGCTTCACAGCAGTAAGGATTTTGTATTGCAAATGGCACCATGCTCGGCTGCCCTCTGGTAATAGAAATTGGGAAATCAGTAACTATAAGAAGTTTTTAATCCTTCTTTTCTGTGATTTCAATGATATGGTGTTTGTCGAAGTGCTGTAGTTTCTTTGTAGAAGTAGTAGTACTTGTTGTCCTGATGGTGTGTACATAGTGGCAGTTATTCATAAAATCTTATAAATCAGTGATTGTTTTTGTGGTTGACTCTTTGCCGGTACTTTGTCATGGTCACTCAGTAGTAGTACTTTGTTTAATAGGAAACTCTCTTACATGTTTTTGTTGTAGCCTTTTTTTCTACCATAGTTATTATAAAACCTGTAATCAGTGGAGAACGTAGCAGAGTAAAAGTAGTAGTAAAAGTACTGCATTTCCGTACAAATTTTAGGCATCTGTACTTTACTTGAGTAATGTGGATACTTTTTACTTTCTACTCCACTATGTTTTTGAACAGGACTGAAAAGTAAAAGTATTTTTTATTATAGTTTGAAACCTACTGAAAAGGCTGACTTTGCTGGGTTTATTTTTAGCAACTTCATATTTTGAGCAAACAAAATAATATACAAAGAAAAAAATGATGAAAAAAACCCTCTGGATTCAATTGTTTCTGTTGACAACAAAATTCAGCACAAATCTGTCAGAATCACTACATTTGAAGCTTTGTAAGACTTCAAAATCTGTCCGAAATTCCTTTACTTACTCTTTAAATACATTTTTAAACAGGTGCTTTAATACTTTTATTTAAGCTTTATCTGTACTTTTACTTAACTACCGCTATTACTACTACTGCTACTACTACATCTACTGCTACTACTACTACCACTACTACCACTACCACCACCACTACTACACAGTATCCCCCGATGTGTCTTCTGAGTGTTTTGCAAATGTTATTGTGATGTCAAAGTATGTACCTTGTAATAATAAAAGAAAAAAAGAAAAAAACAACAACAACTACACAGTATTTAACTTTGTTGTACTTGATTTTATCTTTGTACTGAAGGTTGACCTCCAAATGACTCAAATTTGCATTTCTGTAGAAAATAAATACACTTTACACAAGCAGTTTAAACAATAGTGTTGTTGTGAATTTAATAACAGTTTGTTATTGTATAAATATGTTACTCAATTGTCCAATTTTTTTAAATTTATTTACTAGCAGTACTTAAGCAGGAGTGTACCTGGTAGTTATAATATCATAGCTTTTTAGTATTTTCAATTTGTCTGCTCTGTCCTGTCAATGGGACTTCTTTTTTAGCATCAATACCTGTGAAAAATTAGGATCTAGTTTCAATACTAGTTTTAGCATTGATACTTTTGACAATCCTAGTAGTATTATTTTCTATTTTACTTTCTCTTTACAATATTGCTTTCTCACACTGGAAACTGCACAGCTCCTATTATGCAGTTTATAAAATCTTACTTTTAGCTTGGTCTTTCATTAATTCTTTAAAATTTTTATTCAGCATAATCAAATACATAAACCACCAAGGCAGGGGACAACCAGAAACGTCAAAATCACACAAACAACACATAAGATACACAGGGTGACATACAAGAGACAACTACACAAGAGGAAAAAACAAAAAAAACAAATACACTTAAATAAAATAAAATAAACTTAAATAAAATAAATAAATAAATAGACTTTTAGCTTGTCGCAGTACTTTATTTGCTCCAAATAAGCATATTAAGGTCGTTTTCACACCAGGAAAGTCCGATAGTTCACTTGCTTTGGTCCGGACCAAATTTTTTAATTTTTTTAAAAAATTTTGGTGCGGTTCGCTTTCACACTGCAGTTTTCCCCCAAGCGAACCAACATCTATAAACAAAACCACATGTGCTGAGGTCGCTCAGCCATTGGACAGAAATGAGCCGTGTCCAAACACCGTGTCCAAACGCGGAAGGAGGAGAATAATGGTGTTATGTGCTGTTTTCAATCTAGCCTTAGCGATATGGTTTGCTCAGTTTTTACAGTTCGCACAAATGTTTGAGCAGCATCGTGAGGTTTACACAATTTTACAATCAATTTCCAAACGACGAAGACACAGAGCAAGACGGCTACAGAGAACAGGTTGCTCATGATCGTGTATCAAGTACTAACTCTTGCTCTTCACGCAAAACGTAAGTAAGCTTCGTAAGTTTCGTTTCGTCAGCCTCTGTTTCCCATAATGCTCGACATACATCGGGAGCTCGTTAAGTACAAAAAGGCAACTGTCGGATCGAGTCCGGTCTGCATTCTCACCTCAAACGAACCGCACCAGAGTTCAAATGGAACCGTGCCGAGACCGAGCTTTTTAGGTGGTCTCGGTTCGCTTGTTTGCTCCGGATCGAGATTTTTGTTTTTTATTCACACCAGCCCAAAAGGTCCAAATCAAAGGAGCAAACAAACTCTAGTTCATTTTAAAGGTGTGAAAACGACCTAATATATCAAGGATACTGCTGTTACTTTGTACGGTGCACCGTTTCATATGCTCCAGTGAGGGTGTTGAAAGGAAGCGCACTCACAGCTTCAGAAGCAGCTAGTGATTGCGAGTGCAAGCAGGCTTCACAGCAGTAAGGATTTTGTATTGCAAATGGCACCATGCTCGGCTGCCCTCTGGTAATAGAAATTGGGAAATCAGTAACTATAAGAAGTTTTTAATCCTTCTTTTCTATGATTTCAATGATATGGTGTTTGTTGAAGTGCTGTAGTTTCTTTGTAGAAGTAGTAGTACTTGTTGTCCTGATGGTGTGTACATAGTGGCAGTTATTCATAAAATCTTATGAATCAGTGATTGTTTTTGTGGTTGACTCTTTGCCGGTACTTTGTCATGGTCACTCAGTTGTAGTACTTTGTTTAATAGGAAACTCTCTTGCATGTTTTTGTTGTAGCCTTTTTTTCTACCATAGTTATTATAAAACCTGTAATCAGTGGCAGAACGTAGCAGAGTAAAAGTAGTAGTAAAAGTACTGCATTTCTGTACAAATTTTAGGCATCTGTACTTTACTTGAGTAATGTGGATACTTTTTACTTTCTACTTCACTATGTTTTTGAACAGGACTGAAAAGTAAAAGTATTTTTTAGTATAGTTTGAAACCTACTGAAAAGGCTGACTTTGCTGGGTTTATTTTTAGCAACTTCATATTTTGAGCAAAAAAAATAATATACAAAGAAAAAAATTATGAAAAAAAAACCTCTGGATTCAATTGTTTCTGTTGACAACAAAATTCAGCACAAATCTGTCAGAATCACTACATTTGAAGCTTTGTAAGACTTCAAAATCTGTCCGAAATACCTTTTACTTACTCTTTAAATACATTTTTAAACAGGTGCTTTAATACTTTTATTTAAGCTTTATCTGTACTTTTACTTAACTACCGCTATTACTACTACTGCTACTACTACATCTACTGCTACTACTACTACCACTACTACCATTACTACCACTACCACCACCACTACTACACATCAATCCCCTGATGTGTCTTCTGAGTGTTTTGCGAATGTTATTGTGATGTCGAAATATGTACCTTGTAATAATAAAAGATAAAAAAGAAAAAAACAACAACTACACAGTATTTAACTTTGTTGTACTTGATTTTATCTTTGTACTGAAGGTTGACCTCCAAATGACTCAATTTTGCATTTCTGTAGAAAATAAATACACTTTACACAATCAGTTTAAACAATAGTGTGGTTTGAATTTAATAACAGTTTGTTATTGTATAAATATGTTACTCAATTGTCCAAAATTTGTAAATGCATTTACTAGCAGTACTTAAGCAGGAGTGTACCTGGTAGTTATAATATCATAGCTTTTTAGTATTTTCAATTTGTCTGCTCTGTCCTGTCAATGGGACTTCTTTTTTAGCATCAATACCTGTGAAAAATTAGGATCTAGTTTCAATACTAGTTTTAGCATTGATACTTTTGACAATCCTAGTAGTATTATTTTCTATTTTACTTTCTCTTTACAATATTGCTTTCTCACACTGGAAACTGCACAGCTCCTATTTTGCAGTTTATAAAATCTTACTTTTAGCTTGGTCTTTCATTAATTCTTTAAAATTTTTATTCAGCATAATCAAATGCATAAACCACCAAGGCAGGGGACAACCAGAAACGTCAAAATCACACAAACAACACATAAGATACACAGGGCGACATACAAGAGCCAACTACACAAGAGGAAAAAACACAAATACACTTAAATAAAATAAAATAAACTGCACTGCTGCTGAAACAAGACGGGAAGTAAGGAGAGAAACTCTCTTGTTGATCTTTGCTTATTTGTTTGTTGCATGGTTCCCTTTTTGTGCATCTTCTAGTAACATAGCTCCTCTCTGTGCCAGTTCATGCCTTCAAAATGCACGTGGAAACTAATCTTTTATTTCAGATCTCAAACATTTACATTTTAAATCTTAAGAAGTTATTGCTTAACTTTTGTTATTGTATAAAGTCTAATGTGGTTTCTGGGTAGCTTGGATTCTATTGCTTAACCAAAAGGCTTGAGTTATGTCTGTTAAGTCTGTAATTATTGCCTTCAGACGCTCAGAAATTATAATAAAAGAAGTTTAGGAAGTTGAAATTTTTTCCCAAAATTGTCTGAAGCACAGATATAGTGCATGAGTAACCTCTT
Organism: Paratrypauchen microcephalus; assembly: GCA_036785185.1. Lineage (NCBI taxonomy): Eukaryota > Metazoa > Chordata > Actinopteri > Gobiiformes > Gobiidae > Paratrypauchen > Paratrypauchen microcephalus. The sequence goes on from JAVJIX010000285.1 coordinate 82,107, forward strand.
GATGTCAAAATACAGTATGTCTGCTACATGTTGTTTGCGCCTAATTATGAAGCATTTGTTAGGTAATCATGAAGTGCACGGTTGGCATGCGGGCATGAAAATCTCTCACCTTTTGGCGAAATTAGCAGTTTTGAAGCAAAACAGGTGAATCACCCAAATCATAGAGATTCAATAGATTTTTACACTCATTGGCTCAGTCCTTAATTTGCACTGATTAGAAGGGCAAGAACGAAATGCAAACCAAAAACTAATCAACATTAATGCTACAGTGTCGGCACAGCAGGCATACTGAGTTATGTGGGCTGAAGTTCACCTAATAAAATGCCAAATAAGATAAGATAAGATAATCCTTTATTTGTCCCACAATGGGGAAATTGCAGTGTCACAACGTAAGTTTCAGAAACAGTTGGAAAAAAGAGCATGCATCAAAAATAAGATAATGTAAGATAAATAATAATAAAGTTAGTATAATAAGTATGTACAATCAACTAAAAAAACACAGCACTGTAAGGTTAAAAGTCACAGGAACGCTGCACAATAAATGTCTTTGGTTCTGAGCAGTGAACAAACCGCAGTTAAAGTGACTCCAGTTCAGTAATATATAATATCACTACAATAAAGTGACTCAGATGATTGTGTACAGTGCAGTGATGGACAGTGGTTGTTACACAAATAAGTAGCAGGTAAAGTGACTTTAAATAATATTGCACATGTAATTATTACTCTGGAGATGAACATAACTAGCATTGATCATTGTAAAGTCTGACAGCAGCAGGAAGGAAAGATCTGCGAAATCTCTCTTTAAGACAGCGAGGGTGAATCAGTCTGTCATTGATGCTGCTCTCCAGAGCCGACAGAGCGTCCTGCAGGGGGCGACACTCATGGTCCAGCATAGACATGAGTTTAGCCAGGACCCTCTTGTCCCCCACCTGCTGCACCGAGTCCAGAGGACAGCCCAGGACAGAGCTGGTGTGTGTGTGTGTGTGTGTGTGTATATGTATATGTATATATGTATATATGTATATGCATGCATGCAGTCGGGAACGTCCTGGTGCATCTCTGCATAAAGTTTTTGTTGCGTTGCCCCCAGCAACCACACATGCGCATTGCGTTGCGCTTCGCCTTCTCCCCCACTCGCATAGACTCAGCATAGAAACCCCAAATAACTCGATCGATAGACACAGGTAGCATAGCCCTACATACTTGTGATTGATTGATGTCGTTTATTATACAGGAAAAATTTAAAAGTATTAACAGTCAGTTACATTTTAAATAGGCCTGACTCAGCTTAAGCTGGTTTTCAGCAGGTTCCTGTTTAACATAAAACAAGAGTAAAAGAAGTACAAAACAATCATATAGAGATACCACAGTAAAACACAGTGAGATACAGGTGAAAGATGAGAAAAAAGAGAGAAGAAAAATATTTTTTGTTGATTTTTTTTTTAGTCTGAAACATCTTATGTTGTTTTAGAACTTAAAATCTGCTATGAGTTTCTATGGATTTAGAAAATAAATGTTGTATTATTGAAATCCTAGTAGTAATTTTTTTTCGATGTTGGTAAGGTTGTTTTAGGACCATATCTGAGATCTCTGTGATTGTTGTATTCTTTGTCAGTAATGACTCAGTATTCAAAATATTACTCAATTTTAATTACAAAAAGGGAAAATCGCAACTATTTATTGCAACTTTCACGTCCTCACACAACAAAATCGCAACAAAAACCTTAAAGGTCCCATCGCATGAAATTTTCACTTTCTGAGAGTTTTTGAACGTTAATGTGAGCCTACCCTGTTTAGGGCCCCCCTTCCCCATGGCTAAAAGTTGCAAAATGTGTAAACTGAGCATTTGAGGTCCCACCCCCGTCTGAATATCTACCCACCGTCATGTCCAGAGTTTGGACTGCGAACGAGCTACGCAATGCGAGATGCGTTTTTTTATTTGCCTGGAGGCACATGAGAATGTTGCCAGGCTCGGATGTCCTTTATCCGACCTTTGAAACAGCAGTGATTTAATTTTATTTTCTGTGAAAATGTGTTTTTTTTCCATTGAAACGCCTTTCTTTTCTTCCTTCGCGCATAAAACGCGGAAGTGGAGCCAGCGCACCGCTAAACGAGGAAACAGCGGAGAGTCCCACCCCCCACCCGCTGCTCTGGCTTGTCTCTGTCCTTCTCATTTGCATTCAAGCAACAACGCCCATAATAAGGTTGCCTGGAAGAATCCATGACTCATCGCTGTACCAGTGGCGAGTCTGGTAATGCTTGGTCCAGAATGCGCTGCCGTTGCACGTAGACAGACAGCTAAGTGAACCAATCAGAGAACAGTTAACGGACAGCGACGTGAACCAATCAAACAAAAGAAAGAAAAGAAAGGCCTCTAGAGCTGTCAGCTGCTGTGGTTTTAAGGAATCGATGTGTTTTAGGTAATTTAAGACCAATTTTACAGCTGAATGGAAGGGACGTTCAGTTCTCCGATGCGCCATCTTGATTCAAAACTGAGGAGGAACTTCCGCTGCCTAAGAGTGACGTTGCGGGCAAAGGCGGGTGCACTGACGTCACCATCTTTGAACGAATCAGAATCGCGGAGTCCGTTGTTAACCGGGGGAGCGAGGGTGTCCAAATGGTATCTCGCTGTATAGCAAATACAGAGAGATATCATTTGGCTGGCCAGGTAAATAATAAGGTGTTCAGAGACATATTTTTTTTACTCTGCCTGTGTTCATGGGTCTTTCTCATGCACTGAGTCTTGATTTTGAAGGAGGATTCATTTACAGTATTAGGGAACCATTAAGGCGCCATATAAAAGCATCAAGAAGTACCATGGATCTTTAAAAGCACCTCAACTTTCATCACAACGTTTTGGAAAAGCTCATGCAAATTCAGGCATTTTAGCCCGCAACAATCACAAAAAAATCCTGGGGGGTTCTGACTACTCACATGGATGAGCAGCAGCGGCAGTATGGTCATTTATACACGCCCTGTTTCTTTCTGAAAAACAAGCCAGTTTGAAATACATAATGTTTGAAGAAAGAGAGATGGCTATAATCATTTTTTCAGAAATCATTAGTTCTTGCCTGTTTTCCTAGGTATTTTTAGACTTAGATAAACTTTATTGATACACAAGGGAAATTGTTTTGGGACTATAAAGTCCCTATGAGCTATAAAACCACCTGTGATTTAATAAATGTAATGGTAGAGCTATTTAATGTCACACTGTGGAACATTCCAGACAGAGCAATGACATATCCATAGAATCCATAGAAAGGTGACGGACCCCCAACCAGAAAAGTTATCCAGTGCACCATTTAAGAGAGCTGTGTAGTCACATTTTGTAGATGTGTGTAGAATCCCTCTATCATCCAGGTAGAATCCATGGCACAAAGAGAACAAATTGAATTTCTCCTTTTGCCACACATTTTGTAGAGTTAAAATGAAGCTTTGTGTGTATTTTTAGGCAGCAGATTAACCAAAACAGAATATTGACTTGAAAATGGAGATTTAAGGCCGATAGATGAAATGCAAAAAAGTCCAAATATCGGTCCATCTCTACCGCCAACCGATTAATCAACAAAACTGAAGACCTACTGCCCTATATTGAACTGAATTGTTCTATTTTCTCCTGAACTCGTGTGACTCCACAGCCCCGGGACATATCGTTTACCTGTACGTCTTATTTGCACTGGCTGAACCAGCAGACCTGTTGCTTCAGGAGCAGGTCCGGTCACGTCAATTCTTCTGGATCAGACGGAGGTAAAGACTGAATCCTCTTTCCACAGGAGTGCGAACATGAGGGGTGTGGCCGTCTGCTGTGTTTTGGCTCGAAGGATTAGTTACCCTATATCTGTTAATAGGCTGGGAGTCTTCTACATGTGCCTCTGTGGTGGAAAGTTCAGCAGTTACTGTGGAGATGCAATGCACGCATTAGCAAACATTCAAAAAATAATAATTCAGGAGCCTGTGTTCAGTGCGAGCGTTCATGGTCCTGTTTAGGAGTTTGGTTTCTATAACATGTTTTGGAATGTGATCCTTATATTGACACCCCTCCTGCAGTGCTTGAGTGATGTCAAAGCTTGGTTGGTACATAACTTTTTAAATCTTAATGAGGGCAAGGCTGAAATTGTAGTGTCTGGCCCAAACTGATATGGGTCCTTTCAAGGAACTAATTCGTCCCTCAGCCACCAAACTTGGCGTCACTGTAGACTGTGATTTTATCCCTACTTGTCCCTACTGCAGTGCACGCTACACAGGAATCAACCATCACTTGCAGTAGTCCAGAACTCTGCTGCACATCTTTTGTCCATAACTCTGCTGCACACCAGAACTCTGCTGCACAAAAAGCGCAATCACATTACTCCAATTCTTGTGTCTTGCACTGGCTTCCTTTTAATTTTAGAATTGATTTTAAAGATTTGTGTCCTACCGCGGCAAAGTAGGCTGCAACTCGGGATTAGTGAAACCCAGTTTTTAGTTGTTGTTTTTTTTTAAATTGTGATTTTCATTTTTTTTGCAGAATGTGCTAGTTGAGATCATGAAGAAGCCACTCCAAGTTTTATTTCAAATTTGCTTGTTTTTCGGAAAGAAACGGGGCGTGTAGAAATCAGCATTTTCCCACACTTGCGTGAATATGTACGTGGCACTGCAAGACGACAAGGACATGAAAATGGACTTTTAATTTTCACTTGGACACATGACAAGTTCGGGAGACCTTCGGGACAGGTCCGCTTCTCCGGAGCTCGTGTACAGAGTGCGGTTGGCGAATTTAGCTGCAGAAAGTCCGGGGATATACACGCATATGCGAATACATGTGGAGACACCAAATTATCCGACAACACGGCAACACGGGGTGAGTCATATTATTATATTATTTCTGCATCAAATGGAGATATTAGGTGAAAGCAGGGGCCTTGTGTCAACATTAGCGTGTGTGTGTACAGGACTAAACCAGGACTAAAACCAGTGCTAAACCAGGACTAAAACCAGGACTAAAACCAGGCCTAAAATGTGTGTGTGTGCTCTATACTATTTTGTATTGTATTAAATTGACAATACATTTTTAACTTAACATATCCTGTGTATTATTGAATTATTGAATGATTATATGGACTTTTTGTTATAAAAGCATTTCCATTTGAACGAAGTTCCCTTCTAACTCTGACCTGGCCTGAATGTAAACACCACACCACAGTCATGTCAGTGATGGGGGAGGGCTTAGCTTCATGTCATGCAAATGAGTTCTGAAGGCCTGGACAAGAGGATCTTTAGAGCAGCTTTTCTCAAGATTATTTTCAGATGTCCCGGTCGGACACATTTATGATTATTGGATCATTGATCATTATGATGATTGGATTATTGGACTGGCCCCACGTTACATCTCGGACCTCATCTATATTTGCACCCCCGCATGTGCTCTGAGGTCAGAGGGACAGCTCCAGCACCAGTTAAAACCAGGAGGGACAGGGGCTTCTCTGTGGCCGGCCCCAAGCTCTGGAACACTCTGCTTCCCCCACGTCCCAACAGCCCCCACAGTGTTTTAAATCTCATCTTAAAACCTACTTTTATTCTGGGGCCTGCCTGCCTGCCCGCCTGCCCGCCCGCCCGCCCGTCCGCCCGTCCGTCCGTCTGTCCGTTCTTTCTTTCTTTCAAAATTCTATTAGTTCCTTTTGTTTGGAATATAATTCTGCTGACTTTTTAGTTATTTTTTTTTTACATTGCTATGTGAAGCACTTTGGAAACTGTCTTGTTTATCAAATGTACTTTACAAATAAAGTTGGACTGGAGAATATTTCCAGAGACTGGTTGATCAGTGAACCCAAACTACTATAACTCAAGTCCAAAGTGTAAGAGTCTGGACGTTTTATAATTTGAAATGGGCAGCAGTAGCTCCTTTGGTAGCATTTGTCCAGTTATCTGTTGGTTGGCAGTTTGAATCCCACTTTCGACATAAACATCATTGGTGGATCAGTCAAATCCACCGACCCACAGGTTGGCGGAGTGATTCCAGCTCCGACAGATGAATGCTGCTTTTGTGTCCTTTGACAAGACTCTTAACTCACCTCACCCCCAGTGTCTGTGTATACGGGTGTATGAGTGTGTGTGTGTGAATGGGTGACGGGTTTCTTGATGTAAAGTACTTTGAAGGTGGAAAAGCACTGTATAAAAAAATGTGACCAAGAATGAGGGATTCCACTCTCATTCTAGAGATGGTTGATCAGTAAGAGAACCCAAACTATTATTTGAGAGCGCAAATAATAGAGATTTCAGAGAGCCAAAGTCTAAGAGGAACTGTCTGGGCATAATATTTGATTCATAATTTAAAGTAAATATAATTGAAGAAAAATAATTAGTATTTTCAAACAATGGAAAAAATCAATCCTAAACCATATCTGACAGAGTTGTACAAAAAATGTTAAAAATATTTTCAGTTAAAGGAAAAGTAACGTTTTTTACAATTTGAGCCTTATTTCGGTAATAAAACAAGTTGTTTTACTCACCCATAGCACTTTGGTGTCATATGAAGCACTTCCAGAGATGTTTTAGATTAGCGATCTCCATAATGTGAGTTCTCGGGGCACATGTTTGCGGTCTCCAAATAACACAAACTTTAGCACTTTTCAAATCATAGAAGCTCGATGTCTTAGCCTACGATTTCGTTTGGCCAAAAGTGGCCTGTAATCCGAGATTTAGCCATAGTTTCGAGTAGATGAGGACGCCAGTGTGCGTGTGCGGAGTGTGCTCTCAGCTCCCGGGACCCAAACATAAAACGCAAAGCTGTAAACTATGGATAAATCTCGAATTACAGACCACTTTTGACTCAAACGAAATCGTAGACTAAGACATCGAGCTTCTATGATTTGAAAAGTGCTAAAGTTTGTGTTATTTGGAGCCCGCACGGGGCATATTACATGCTCGGGGAATATATTATATGCCCCGAGCTATGGCTAGAAGTCGCGCTAGGCTAACCGCAAATCTAAAACATTTCCGGAAGTGCTCCATATGACACCAAAGTGCTATGGGTGAGTAAAACAACTTGTTTTATTACCGAAATAAGGCTCAAATTGTAAAAAAAAAAAAACGTTACTTTTCCTTTAATATATGCTAATGTATTATTTAAATGTTTTAGTGAATATTTTCAGTTCTGTTGACAATCTGTTGCCATCTTATTCCTCCCCTAGAAATGACTGATGACAGAATATGAGATGTTTATTTGTATCTAGGATCCTTAATTCTAACTATCTATTGTGCCTTTACTATTCTCAAAAATACTGTGTGGACATATAATTGTAACTATATTTTGTCCATATCACTTCACTTCTGTGGAGTTTGCTGTGATCTGAACGAAATTCAGAAAATACTACGAAAATATTTCAGAATTTCACAAGTTTAAAAGCGACTGATGCACACGCTTAAGTTGTCCACAAGATGGCAGTATTTCCATGCTGTACATTTCGTATTGCCTAGACTATCAGAAACGTGTAAGCCTTTTTGGATTATGCGCCAATTAACTGCATTATTTTTTATCTACCAGATCTTTACTATAAAATATAACTTGTAATAAAAAAGTACAAATTTATACACCATCAGTACATGTTACGAGTAAGAGTAAGAGGGGGCAGATAACATAAAATGACTCTTCTTTCTGCTCCCCTTCATTCAATTTTTTTGCATTATCACACTGTTGATGTCTTTTTATACTTTATGAATGAAATAAACAAACAATAAAATAAGATCTGTGGAGAGGTGAAACTGCTTATACTATAGAAAGAAAGAATGCACAATTTGCAATACATTTAATAAAGTTGAATGCCTTACTGTGGAACATTCTTTTCAAAGCAGTATCATCTCCATGGAGACAAATGGGTGGTGTAAGCTCTTCCAGAAAAAGTTCCACAGTGCAGCTTTATTTAAACAAGCTGTAATGTTTTTGTTAATTCTTTGGCATGAGGAAGCACATTCGGGGAAACTGATGCTTCTGGTCTAAATGGACTGTGACCGAAGGCAAGTGATTGGACTCCAGACCAGTTTAGATCCTGGTTTAGACCCTGGTCCAGACCCCGGTCCAGATCCCCCTGGCCTTTAGCATGAAATAAGCTTCATGCTAGGGTCTGTAGAATAAATAAAGATACTGAGGCTAAATGATGCAGTGGAGGAAATGAGAAGAGTTTAAATAAATCTACAAGAACAAAGTGGAGTTTTATTATCAAAGGTGCAGAGAAGCCAAACACAAAGAGGTATGTTACTTCAAAATATTCTGAGTATATTATAACTTAAAAAAATGCAGATGCCAAAAACTGTACTCAAGTGAAAGCAACTTTACTTCAAAATATTCTGAATATTCTGAGTGTGTTATTATAATATTAAAGAGTAGAAGTACAAACTAATGGTCCAAGAACATACACGAGTAGAGGGAGAAATCCACTGGAACAAAGTGGAGTTTCACTATCAAAGGTGAAGAGACACAAACACTGTATTTAAGTGAGAGTAACTTTTTTAAAATGATCCTTTATTTATCCCTGTAGGGAAATTATTCTCTGCATTTCAACCATCCTTCCGGAGCAGTGGGCAGCTCATCTTTCAGGCACCCGGGGACCCATCTCCATCATCTTACTGCTAGGCTTCGTCAGGACCTCAGCTGGAGGATTTTACCTATGGAGCATGTTTTTTGTGTTGATAGGGGGGATGGGGCGACCTGGGGATTGAGCCTGGAATTATATAATGACAATAATAAAAATAGTATATTAAAAGGTGGAGCGATGCCAAAAACTGTACTCATGTAAGAGTATTGTTACTTAAAAAATATGAGTACAGTGAAGAAAAATTATCACACTGTTGATGTATTTTTATACTTTATGAATGAAATAAACAAACAATAAAATAAGATCTGTAGAGAGGTGAAACTGCTTATACTATAGAAAGAAAGAATGCACATTTTGCAACACATTTAATAAAGTTGAATGCCTTACCGTGGAACATTCCTGGAAAAAAAGTATTTGAACACCCTGTGATTTTGCAAGTTCTCCCACCTAGAAATCATGGAGGGGTCTGAAATTTTCATCGTAGGTGCATGTCCACTGTGAGAGACATGATCTAAAAAAAATTCAGAAATCACAGTGATTTTTTTTTTTTTAACAATTTGTTTGTATGATGCTGCTGCAAATAAGTATTTGAACACCTGTCTATCAGCTAGACTTGTGACCCTCAAAGACCTGTTAGTCGCTTTTAAAAAGTCCACCTCCACTCCACTTATTATCCTAAATTAGAAGCACCTGTTTGAAGTCGTTAGCTGCATAAAAACACCTGTCCACCCCGTACAATCAGTAAGACTCCAACTACTAACATGGCCAAGACCAAAGAGCTGACCAAAGACACCAGAGACAAAATTGTAGACCTCCACAAGGCTGGAAAGGGTTACGTTGCAATTGCCAAGCAGCTTGGTGAAAAAAAATCCACTGTTGAAGCAATTATTAGAAAATGGAAGAAGCTAAATATGACTCAATCTCCCTCGGACCGGGGCTCCATGCAAGATCTCACCTTGTGGGGTCTCACTGATCCTAAGAAAGGGAAGGAGATTGTTCCCCAAAATCTCGCAATACATGGCCCCGGTCATCCTTTCCTTAATGCAGTGCAGTCGCCCAGTCCCATGTGCAGAAAAACACCCCCAAAGCATGATGTTACCACCCCCATGCTTCACAGTAGGGATGGTGTTCTTGGGATGGTACTCATTATTTTTCTTCCTCCAAACACAGCGAGTGGAATTAAGACCAAAAAGTTCTATTTTGGTCTCAGCTGACCACATGACCTTCTCCCATGACTCCTCTGGATCATCCAAATGGTCATTGGCAAACTTAAGATGGGCCTGGACATGTGCTGGTTTAAGCAGGGGAACCTTCTGTGCCATGCATGATTTTAAACCATGACGTCTTAGTGTATTACCAACAGTAACCTTGGAAACGGTGGTCCCAGCTCTTTTCAGGTCATTGACCAGCTCCTTCCCTGTAGTCCTCACCTCAGTTAGAGCATTGAAGATGGGTCGTGGCTGGGTCTTCCAACATGACAATGACCCGAAGCACACAACCAGGATTACCAAGGAGTGGCTCCGTAAGAAACATATCAAGGTTCTGGAGTGGCCTAGCCAGTCTCCAGACCTAAACCCAATAAAAAATCTTTGGAGGGAGCTCAAACTCTGTGTTTCTCAGTGACAACCCAGAAACCTGACTGATCTAGAGAAGATCTGTGTGGAGGAGTGGGCCAAAATCCATCCTGCAGTGTGTGCAAACCTGGTGAAAAACTACAGGAAACGTTTGACCTCTGTAATTGCAAACAAAGGCTACTGTACCAAATATTAACTTTGATTTTCTTAGGTGCTCAAATACTTATTTGCAGCAATATCATACAAATAAATTGTTTTTAAAAAATCATACACTGTGATTTCTGGATTTTTTTTAGATTATGTCTCTCACAGTGGACATGCACCTACGATGAAAATTTCAGACCCCTCCATGATTTCCAAGTGGGAGAAATTGCAAAAGCGCACGGTGTTCAAATACTTATTTTCCTCACTGTATATTAAAAGTAGAGGTACAAAGAAATTATCCAAGAAAACACGCAAGTAGACTGAACAAGTATTTGGGAAAACTACTCCCTCAAGGATGGGTCAAATGCAGAGAAATAATTTCCCTACGGGGATGAATAAAGTCTGTCTTCTTCTATAAAACACCCCACAGATCCATACTGAGTTCATGACATAAGATCTTTGCGTTGGATCAGCATTTTGTAGATTTTCAAATGGCTTCAAGCCATTTCACACAAATATAATTTTACAAAAAATACACATTTTGAAGTACAAACAATAAGAAAAACTTGACTAGTTTGCATGCACCGTATAAACTACATTAGATCTGAAGGAGCTGCAAGAAACACAAATGTACAATTCATTTCATATTGTCACATAAAGCTTTTGTCACTTCAGACTTACCCATAATGGGAAGAGGAAACACAACTTTGACCAAACGGACCCAGAGCCACCGAAAAATGTGGCCTTTAAAAACACACAGGACGCACCACAGTCGTTATCATAATAGTAGAAGACTTAGACTTAAACATTTATATAATTATTGACACCAGTCTCTTGCTAATTATATAGCCTCTTCTTATTTTTACCATTTTTTTTTTTACTCTTATTATAATATATTGTGATGTGTGAGCTACTGTGTCCAACTAATTTCCCTTGTGGATCAATAAAGTGTAATTGAGGAATTAATGTAGAATGTTATGAAATCATATTGTAACCCATTCAAATCTTATCTACTGCTTTCCATTTATATATTTATAAACTGCCTCCAAACTAAACACACACACTACATTTCTTATAAAAACATCACAGAATCTCTCTTTAAATGTCAGTTTATTTAGTGTTTCGTGTTTCGGAAGTGTCCTGGCCTCTCACTTCCTCTCTGGAGACTGAAGCTTTGACTGAAACCTGCTGCTGTAGTAGTTGTAGTAGTAGTAGTAGTTGTAGTTGTAGTAGTAGTTGTAGCAGTAGCAGCATTAGCAGTAGTAGCAGTAGTAGCAGCAGTACTACAACTTTTTCCTTGTTCTTCCACAGTCACTGCAGAATGAGCCTGATGTTTGTGTCCACCGAGCGCTCAGAGGCCGGGGTTTTGATCGGGCTCCCGGTTGCTCTTAGAGATATGTTTGGATGACCTTATGTCTGAATTTTGATTTGGAATTTGGGATTGAGTTGCAAGATTAATCACGATCGAAATCACATGTTGAATCAACACAATTAGCATATCACAAAGGCTGCAGTTTTGAAGTAACATTATTTCCTCAATAAACAATAAAATCTTCTGTTTTATTCTGCATAAAAACTGCTTAGCCTGAAGTTTAGATCTGTACAGACCTGTGTGTTAGATGACCTCCCTGTGTATCAGATGCTATCCCTGTGTGTCAGATGCCATCTCCATGTGTGAGATGTCCTCCTCTGTGTGTCAGATGTGTCTCCATGGGGACTTATTCTGCATAAAAACTGCTAACCCTGTTGTTTAGATCTGTACAAATATGTTCTGAAATGTCCCTGTGTGCCAGATGCCCTCCTTGAACACCAAAATCTGATCATGATTGGATATCTAGAGTAACCTGATTAGTGAAATGTTATGTAAACAAATGAGTAATCTGTATTCTCTCTGATGGTTCTTGTGCGTAGGAAAAATGTGGGGGGCAAACAAATGTGACAAAGAATAATTAAAGGTCTCATGGCATGAAATTTTCACTTTCTGAGAGTTTTTGAACGTTAATGTGAGCTCCCCTACCCTGTTTAGGGCCCCCCTTCCATGGCTAAAAGTTGCGAAATGTGTAAACTGAGCATTTGCGATCCTTTTCCGCGTTTGAAAAAAAGACAGCCCGAACGGGCGATTCTGAACAAGGGAACTTTCTGACGTCACACTCGCGGAAAGGTTTCGCGGAAAGGCAGAGGTGTAGGCATCTTTGATTGATTGAGTAAAACAGGTTCAAAGTCCTATTGTCTCTCATGGGGCATGTGACGTACTGTGTGAATGTGGGAAGAATATTGTTTATCATGATAAAAAGGGTAGACAATAATTGTTTGTGGGACATTTCACATAATCGTGGATTTCAGAATAATGAAAAATTAGAGTCGTAGCAATTAGCAATTTAAAACAAAATATATCTTTTATAAAGGGGAAAAAGTCCTCAAAATATTGCACATTTGCATAAAGCTGGTCACATATAGAGGAGTGGTGATTAGACAGAGTGAATTACAAAAATGTAATTTTTAAAACAATTAAAACAAGATTTTTCCTCCATCTTTTAAACTGGAGCTTTCTGACAGAGTTTATTTCTCTCATGTCTCGGGTGTCAAAATTACAGTGTGTACATCTGCCTTAAGTTTGCGTTAGATTTACTTTACACACTTTTTCCTTTCCTGTAAAATCTGTCTCTTCTGTCCCTTCAAAATAAAAATTTCAGAATTTTTATTGCAACTTTTGTATCTATCCATCCATTTTCTTCCGCATATCCGGGGCCGGGTCGCGGGGGCAACAGTCTAAGTAGGGATGCCCAGACCTCCTTCACCTCCTTCAGCAAAGGGCCCCGAACCCCGTACTCCCAGAGCACTCTCCACAGGACCCCACGAGGGACACGGTCGAATGCCTTCTACAGATCCACAAAGCACATTTGGACTGGTTGGACTGCTTCACCCTCCTGAGGCGCCGAACGGTTTGCCAGAATTTCTTTGAGGCCGTCCGATAGTCCTCCTCCATGGCCTCACCGAACTTCTCCCAAACCCAAGGTTTTGCCTCTGCTACCACCTGGGCTGCAGCACGCTTGGCCTGCCGGTCCCTTCAGCTGCCTCAGGAGTCCCATGAGCCAACAAGGCCCGATAGGACTCCTTCTTCAGCCTGACGGCATCCCTTACTTCCGAGTTTTTGTCCCAACTTTGTGCAAACTAAAAACACAAATACACAAAAACATCTACAAAAATGAAAATAATCAAATGAATCAGGCTTTAATTGTTCTCAAAATGTCTGCAAAATCCATCCATTTTCTTCTGGTTATTCAGGGGTGGGTCACGGGGCAGCAGTCTAAGCAGGGACTCCCAGACTTCCTTCACCCAGACACTTCCTCCAGCTTCTCTGGGGGGACTCCCAGGCGTCAACCTCACGCTCCATCCTCCCCTCACTCGTGAACCTCAAGATATGGACTGGTTGGGCAAACTCCCATGAACCCTTTAGCCCCTGATGGAGAGTATATAGCTGGTCCAGTGTTCCGAGTCCGGGATGAAAACCACACTACTCCTCCTGAATCCAATACCCTGGAATAGACCTTACCGGGGAGGCTGAGGAGTGTGATTCCCCTGTAATTAAAACACACCCTCCTGTTCCCCTTCTTAAACAGAAGAAACACCACCCTGGTCTGCCAGTATAGAGGCGCTGTACCTGACGGGACGGTTTGCCATAATTTCCTTGAGGCCGTCCAATAGTCCTCCTCCATGGCCTCTCCGAACTCCTACCAACCTCTGTGACCGCCCGGGCTGCAGCACGCTTGTCCTGCCGGTACCTGTCAGCTGCCTCAGGAGTCCCACGAGCCAAGACAAGAGACAAGGCCTGATAGGACTGCTTCTTCAGCCTGTCCACCAGGGGGTTCGGGAATTGCCGCTGCGATAGGTACCACAGACCTTACGACCACAGCTACAAGTGGCTGCATCGACACAAGATGCCGAGAACAAAGCCCACTCGGACTCGCATGTCCCCAGCCTCTCCCGATATTTGGGAGAAGCTCTCCCAGTGGTGTGAGTTGAAGGTCGCCCCAACAGAGGGCTCTGACAGACGTTCCCAACAGACCTTCACGATATGCTTGGGTCTGCCAGGTCTTTCCGGCTTCCTCCTCCGCCAGCGCACCCAACTCAGAACCAGGTGGTGATCGGTTGACAGTCCTGCCTCTCTTCACCCGAGTGTCCAAGACATGCGGCTGGAGGTCAGATGACACAACAACAAAATCAATCATCAACCTCTGGCCTAGAGTTCCCTGGTGCCATGTGCACTGAACACCCTTGTGAAGAAAATATATAAAAACTTAACTTGCTGTGAAATTCTAGATAAAAAAGGTTAAAAAAAAAAAAAAAATCTTCACAAATTTGTTTGCAATTTGTGATGTTTCCGTGTGCCACGTCTCCTCAGGTGCACGAGAGCATCTGAGCGCTTCCCTGTCTACGTCGCCTCAGTATTTTGGGCAAAAAGTGAACTAGATCTACTGCAGGCCCTAAAAAAAACTGGCAGATCAGCTAGAGTAGTTCTGTGGTTGAGAAGCTCTTCACGGGTGTACGAGCTTGCAGATTCACGATTAACACACACAAACAGACAAAAACACACAGCACCAAACACCATGGCAACCGTAGGTGGCGCCATCTTGGATACTATACTATCTTGGATACTAGTCAAAGGGAGATATTTGGCTGAAACGTGAACGTGAAGTGATTAACGTGAATAAAAAACATCCAATCGATGTGAACAGGGCTAAAGCAAGACTAAACCAGGACTAAACCAGGACTAACCAGGACAATACAATATAGGACTATATGGTATTGTATTGTATTAAATTGACAATACAGGTGACTCTGACTTAACATATTATCTTGTGTATTATTGAATTATTATATCGACTTTTGTTATAAAAGAATTTCCATTTTAACAAAGTACCTTCTAATTCTGACCTGCCCGGAAACACCACACCACAGTGATGGGGGAGGGCTTAGCTCCTTTCTGCTCCACAAGCAGATTTTCAACGCAGCTTTTCGCAGCTTTGTTTTTTGAGATGTGCATGCTTTCAAATGGCCATAAATTCTTCAAATGTTCTCAGATTTCCATGTGTAAGGTATCGTTGGAAAGCTTAGAATCTACACTTTCATAAAAATGTGACAATAGTGACAACTATTGTCACTATTTTCTATCCCTATAGCCATCCCTAAAGCGTTAAGTGTTTTTAAGAATATTTTCATAATACCACTCAAAGAGCCAAATAAAGTCTCTTCAAATTAGTTTTAAAATTATCCGGACTACACAGCGGTCTTCACATTCTCCACATTTTTCTCAGTGTCTGTTCTTCGTCATGTGTCTCTCATTGCTCCCGACATCTGCACTCAAACTGCCTCTTAACCTGTGAACCCGCCACTCCTGCCATAGCTCGGTCAATCTGCTCCTGCCACCCCTGTCGCCGTGTATTTGAACAAATTATAAGTGCGATTCTGTAATTTCAGTGGTCACTATTTTCTGATCTTTGTTCTAATGTAGTTTCCTCATCACAAACAGACCTGGAGTTGTGTTTAGTTTAATTCACACATGTTTAACACACAAACCCTGCAGATTTATGTTGAGTTCTTCTCTCAAACAGAAAAAAAAACACTCTGTTCCACCTTGTGATGTCATGTTGTAATACAGGAAGTGGTCCAGTGTGGTTTTAAACTCCACACAACTTCAGTAGAATCATTTGGATGCGTGAGACAAAGCACCAGGTTTATTTTTAAGGAGGTAACAAAATTAGAACATGACTTAAAGCTCACAAGAGTCCATTTTGCGTAATATAGGACTAGCCATTTTATTGCTAAAAAAAATCCAAAATGAAAAAATCCTTCAAAATAAAGTGAAATGTTTGCTACTTTCAGCCCTGCTGAAAGTAGCAAACATTTCACTGGCGGCACCACAGCAAAGCAGCTCCAAACAGGACTAAAGAGGTCCAGACCAAAACCAGGTCTGGACTTGGATATAAAGACCACAGCCAAAACCACTGTTAAGTAACAGCTCTGAAATTCCAACGTACAAGACTATAACTGACCACCGAACTCATGTTTTTATGTTATGGTTCAAATTGGATTCAGTCTGTGTGCCACTGTGGTGTAGGGTAATTAAGACAAGCAGATGACTGTGCCTGCCTAGTTACAGGTCAGATCTGTGGAGAGGTCACCCTGCCTATAGTGTAGAGCATGTTTTTTGCCAATACAAACGCCTACAACTGAATAAATGATAGTTTAAAGCAGGGGTCTTCAACGTTTTTCAGGCCAGGGACCCCCAAACAGATGGCGAACTGGGCCAGGGACCCCCTACTATATATACGGCATAGAATTGTGTTTTATATTAAATTGAGCTTAGTGTCATGTATAAACATTGCTACTCTGTTATGGTACATCCAATACAAGGAAATAATACACAGGTGAATACTGTATTTTACACTGTAAAATATAAAATTATATTATTTTAAAATGAAATCAAAAGATTTTGCGACCCCCCTGCAGTACCTCCGCAACTCTGGTTTAAAGTTTAAAGGTGCATTGTGTGGAGAGTTCATCACCTGCTGGTTTCTATGGAGATGTCATTGCCCTGCTTGAAATGATCCACAGTATGAAATTAGCTCAAAAATATCTAGACCCTCCACCAGAAAAGTTACACAATGTAGTCTGAAGAAGAACATACTTTTTACCAGTTTTTTTTTTTTTTTTTTTTTTAGAGGGGGGTAGAAGTTGGTACCATCTCCTCTCTACGTTTCTGAAGTCAAAGTGCCTCTGATGGTTGGACTTCTCATTTTACTGAAACTCACTTAAGCTCATTAGATTTAAGCTTTAGCTAAAAGAAAATGTAGAATTCTTTTCCCATTTTGGCAATATTTTAGGTTTCAACTTTTACTTCCGGTTTGGAAATTTGAAATCAACATTAGAGAATTGTCAAAAAAGAGGAGGTATTACACTTCTATGGGGTTTTACTGGAAATTTACTGGAATTTCCCCACTGTGGGACTAATAAAGGCATATCTTATCTTATCTTAACTGTAACACATCACATATTTAGATCACCATGTTCAGAGATACAGAAAAAAATTAAAAACTTGCAGTGTAAATAAAATACAAATAAAGCTAAAAATATTTCTTCTGTTTTGTTTCATTTGTTTATAATGTTTTATTTTTTATAAAGACTCCTTTTAAAGACCGTTCCTTTTATTGTTTTATTGTCCAAAACATTGTATTAACTGTTTTCTTTGAGTCACTCCCTCTTCAGAGCGCCGTTACGGCACAATCAGCATGCGACCGGCTAATTAAACTAACGCACATCACATCAGGTTCGTAAAGTTGCTGAGTACAGTTTTGTATTGTGTTTTTGTAAATTTACAGAGAATTGTTGCCTGGGTGACGTGGGCTTGTGGGTGGAGTCCCGTACAGCTAGAGATCGCTAGATTACGCAAACATGCACGACTCTAAAACCTTTTCAGCCATGTTTTGATGAAGGAAAAACATAACATGGTAGAAGACTACAAAAATATCTATTTAGCATAATACCTCCTTCTTGAATTCACTTTTCACTTTTTTACTATTTTTAAATTTTCATTCACAAAACCATAGATCTTAAGAAGACGTAAACAAACATGGGTAAAACATGGATGAAATGAGGTCGCCATTATAAAAAGCATTACATCATCTGTAAACATTCGATTTGTGGACTTTTCAGCTTGACCGCTTCCAAATCTCTTGTTTAATATTTTTATTTAAGAAAATCTTTCAAAATCCAAGTCTCTGCCAACTTTTTTCGTCATTATCCCCCACAATGGGATAATTAGAGGCCTTGTGTCCCACTGTCAGACCAGAAACACAAATAAACATAATGGTAGTGTTTTTAAACGGGATGCCCTGGAGCGTACGGGCACTTTCTGCTTTGCATTGTGGGCCCTGTGATTGACTGTCTAAGCTGAGTTTTGACCGTAGCGTTAGCCCATTTTAGCTCCGGCACTGTAGATAACCGTTTTGTGTAATTTTCAGAGGATGTGTCCCGCTGAGGCCCCCGTCCAAGGCTCTCATTTGAGGAGGTCAAACTCTGAGATGGTTTTTGATG
Source organism: Paratrypauchen microcephalus (assembly GCA_036785185.1). Lineage (NCBI taxonomy): Eukaryota > Metazoa > Chordata > Actinopteri > Gobiiformes > Gobiidae > Paratrypauchen > Paratrypauchen microcephalus. The sequence goes on from JAVJIX010000285.1 coordinate 100,489, forward strand.
CTGGTTTTGGCGGCATGACGTAAAGGGACTGAAAATGAGCGAGAATACGAAAAAATGGACAATTGTGAAGCAGTAAAATTGTATCTAAATTGTTGTTGTAATTTATTTTATTTATTGATTGATTTCTTTGTTAATGGAATGCCTTTTGAGAAGTAGCATCACGTTTTCGAGAGGGTCCAAAAACAAAATACAATACACAGAATATAAAACTTACAGATTTATTTTACAAAACACACACACATATACACACATACAGACACACACATACAGTGGGGCAAAAAAGTATTTAGCAGTTATAGAAAGGGCCCGTTTTAACAGATTTTTAACAGCTATTAAAAAAAAAAATTCTCACAGACCTATTACTTTAAGAAGCTCATCTATCCTCCACTCGTTACTAGGGATGTCAACAATTAATCAACTTACAATTAATTGTCAATCAAGACGTTGGCCAAACAAAATGCATTAATTGTAACTAATCGCTAGAGGGCGCTACTCTGGAATGTGAACACGAGATGCGAACCCACTCGCGAGAAAGACCATAGCGTTACATCATGTAACCCTTTCCTCTCTGGATGTTGCCATACAACTCACAGTAGAGCTGGACCTAGAACCATATATTTTTTAAATTATAAAAGCATGTAACTTACATGATTTTATACTGTAATTTCTTGATTGTTCTGGTTTGAGGCCCTGTAATGTTTTCTGCTGTGTCCAGGGGCCCAGTGAAATTTATATTTTGTACTGTAACCCTTCACAGATTAAGGGAGAGAAATATTGTTGATGCCTTAGTTCAAAATAAATGTTGAGAATGTCCTAAAAATAGCCTGGATTCACTGGTTTCATCATATGTAGACTAAATAACATTCTGTTATTTAATTTCTTCTGTTCCTTTTAATTTCAAGATTTCCATGCTGCAAGTGCAACAACTGAGCCAGTCCTCAATTTATTTTCAATAAAGAATGTATTTTGTTATTCAGCATCAATACATTTGTCTGCTTTTTACTAAGGAATAATTAATTGAGGAATATACAATATAATAATACTATGATATATTTTTTGACTCAGTGTTATGTATACTATAGCTTATATTCTTAAAGACCATATTGAAACACTAAAATTCAGGTGAAAAATGCCGCTTATCAGTTAATCGTAAGTCGATTGATAAGGTCAGTCAACTATAGATTAATTAATTAATCGATAATTTGCATCCGTACTCGTTACCTGTGTTTTGCACCAGTTTGAACTCATCTGTATAAATGACACCTCTCCACACTCTCAAACACTTAGACTGCAAAATCCACCATGATGAAGAACCATCTAGGGCCGTCTAGGGACACTAGAAACAAAATTATAGACCTACACAAAACTGGGATGAGCCAGTGTACAATAGCCCAGCAGCTCGGTGAGAAGAGAGCAACTGTTGAAGCAGTTATTGGAAAATGGAAGAAATATAACCCTTGACCTGGGGCTCCCTGCAAAATCTCACCTAATGGGGTACAAATGGTCTTGAGAACAGTGAGGATCATCCCAGAACTACACGGGGGAAACTGGTCCTGAAGACAGCTGGGACCACAGTCACAAAGGTTACTATTACTAACACTCTACATCATCATGGATTAAAATCCTGCGGTGCTCGAAAGGTTCCCTTGCTTAAGCCAGCACATGTACGGGCCCATCTAAAGTTTGCCAGGGACCAGCTGGATGATCCAGAGGAGGATTGTCATGTGGTCAGATGAGACCAAAATAAAACTTTTTGGTATAAATGCCGGTTGCCGTGTTTGGAGGGAGTGTTGCATCCCAAGAGCACCATACCCACTGTAAAGCATGGGGGTGGAAACATCATGTGTTGGGGCTTTTTTTTTTTTTTTTTGCAACAGGCACAGGATGACTGATATGTGTTGAGGAGAGGATGAGTGGGGCCATGTATCGTGAGATTTTGAGCAAAAACCTCTTTTCATCAGTAAGAGAATTGAAGATGAAACGTGGCTGGATCTTCCAGCATGACGGTGATCCCAAACACACCACCCGGGCAACCAAGGAGTGGGTCCGTAAGAACCATTTCAGGGTTTTGGAGTGGCCTCCAGATCTCAGTCCAATAAAAAAAATCTGTGGAGGGTTGAAAAGTCTGTGTTGCCAAGCGACAGCCCCAAAGCGTCACAGATCTAGAGAAGCATGGAAGAATGGGCCAAAATACCTACTACAATGTGTACAAACCTGGTGAAGACTTACAGGAGAAGTTTTGACCTGTCATTGCCAACCAAGGTTACATGACAAAGTCCTTATACAAATAAATTCTTTAAAAATCACACAATTTGATTTCTAGAATTTTTTCCCCACATTCTTGCTATCACAGTTGAAGTGTATCAATGATGAAAATTACAGACCTCATCTTTTTAAGTGGGAAAATGGGCACTTTCTGTAATTGCCAATTTTTTTTTTTTTCCCCATTGTATGTACACACACACACACACACACACACACACACACACACACACACACACAAACACACACACACACACACACACACACACACACACACACACACACACACACAGAACTCACTCACCTGATTTATTAAAAAAAAATAGAGCAAAATAGAGCATACATAAAATAAACGTAATTAATTAATTAAAACATTAAATTAATTATAGCAATAATATAAAGAAATGGGAAAAGTAATAATAGAAGAAACTGAAAAATGAAAAAGAAACTAAAAACATAAACAGGAGTTTATGTTTACATAAACAGGAGTTTTGAGATGTGAGTTTTGAGATGTGAGTTTTGAGATGTGAGTTTTGAGATGTGAGTTTTGAGATGTGAGTTTTGAGATGTGAGTTTTGAGATGTGAGTTTTGAGATGTGAGTTTTGAGATGTGAGTTTTGAGATATGAAAACCAAGATGTTTTCATATCATATACGTTTTTAAGGGTGCGAATCATTTATTCCGGTCTGATCTGAATTAAATTGTTTATCTGTTTGGTATCAAAGTGAAACCAAAAGTTGGAATTTGTAGTTTCAACAAATTAAGCTGTAAAAGAATTTGTAGTTTTCAGATGCAGTGATCTCATACTCCCAGATGGGGGTCAAGAGTCAGATTTCCCTTATAGATAATAATAATGTACTTAACCATGAAATATTCAAAAGGTAAATTCACAAATATGGAAACTGGTATTTTCAATTATTGTATAAACCCAAAGACCTCACTGTATTACAGCATAATTTTGCATTTTAACATTTTTATTTTAGCTGTACCCTGTCTATGTTAATAAATATTGGCCTATAGAATGCTGTGATGTCATCTGAAACAGCAACCAAATCTCGCTCGAAGTGTTGACTCACTTTGTATAACTGGTTGTGATATATCTTGAGGAATTTGCAGTTGGACAAATTTGATTTCCTAAGGTGACAAAATCTTAAATTTATAGATCCCATTTTGAAACTGTAGTTTAACAAAAATATGACAAATTCAAGTTTTTCATCATTCATCGTCATGTTTTTGTATGTTGTTGTTTTATGTCTAAAAACTACCAAATTTTAGTGTTTTTGGAACATTTGAATCTCAAAAATGGATGGATGGAGACAGTTTTAGATTTCTTGCTTCATTTTGTCATATTAGACACGGGAATATCTTGCATCTCTTAAGTATCTGAGCAATCTAATTCTCATTGAAAAATTGCCTAAAAATTCAAATTTGACCTCATCTTAACTTAATAAATCAGAGATGAAAGTTTTCATGTCATGTTTTCATTTAAAAATAATGTGTTTTATGTGTAAAAACTTCTAAATTTTTGCGTTTTTGGGGCACTTGAATTTCAAAGAAAGATGGAGTCAGTTTTCAATTTCTTGCTTCATTTTCTCATTAGATACTACAAAAACACAGAGGGGATTTTTAATTTCATATTTAGTATTTGAGTTAAATCTCATTACAAAATTTTGCCAAATGTTTTGATTAAAAAATTAATCAAATTTTGAATTAGATATTTAAAAATCCTTCTGCATGTTTGGTAAAAATCTTGTTAAATACAAGAGTGAAAAGTTTTTGTTGCGACCAAACTGTCAAAAAATAAATATTGAAAAAAAGTTTTGTCTGTAGTATGTCCTCTTAAATTGACTAAAATTCTGTGTGTTCATAGTTTCTGTGAGTTGGATGAAATAATTAGTTGAGGTTCCATTATTTTAAAAAGGCAATAATTTAGTTTGAAATTACTGCAGCAAAATTGTATGTTTAGAAGTCCAGGTGTATAAGAACTGTAGGGATTAAAGGCTTAACTTTCATCCTTTATATTATAATTATTATTATTATTATTACGTTTTTAAAGTTTTTATATAATTTATAATTTAAAATAATTTGTTGCTTCTAAATACCTGACTGTGTAGTGTGTTGTCTGCGGCCGTGAGCTGGGCAGCCCATCTTCTCTTCTGATCAAACCCAAACCCACATTTAGCGTTCATAGTCTGGGGGAAAAATAAATACATTTTTGCTCTTAATTTGTTGCACGGCTTTTTAACGAGGATTAAAACGCTTCGCCCAGAGTCGAGGACCAGATCCAAGTCATTACAGCAGTGCCACGTTCAGAGGCTAGGGGGCAGTACAGAGTTGTGGAGTTTGCTGTGATCCACAGGCCTGCAGGACTTCTGGGTAAATGTATGTAGTATTTCAAAAAGGATTAAAAAAGCAAGTTGTGTTTAAAATGTGATTAAGTTTTTTAAGGGGCTTATATTACACTATTTTCTGATTTGTGTTCTAATGTAGTTTCCTCTTCACATGCGGAGCTGCAGTTCATGTTGTGTTCCATTCACGCATGTCTAACACAAACTCTGCATATTCAGACTGAGTTCCTCTCTCAAACAAACAGAAAACGCTCTGTTCCACCTTGTGATGTCATATGGTAATACATGAAGTGCTCCACTTTGTTTTTAAACTGCGTTCACTTTCACTAGAATCACGTATACACAACAAAACGTGTTAAAATGGACTCTCACAGAATAAATTTTGACATTTTCTCAGGGTTTATGAGTCCTGTTCTAGAATTAATTTAACATTTTGTTTGTTGTTAATTAAGTAACATTGTTCCTGTTTAACCCTGAGTTATATTAGACTTAGACAGACTTTATTACTTTTTACAAGGGAAATTATTTGGAAATGTTTTATTAATTTGGAAATTATTTATTAATGTTTTGAGAGTAAACTGATAACAATTATAGTAGAAATGTATATAGTAAATTATAATATATATTATATCATATATATTATAATTAATATTGATATTATAATTCTCCTTTCTTTGTAAAACTGTAAATCTTGTGTCTTTCCATCTTTCTGTCCAAACAGTGACTCATGTGTGACTGTCTCTAAAACTGTCTCCTCTGATGCACCTGGAGGACCACACAAGACTCCACCTCGTTCTTTCCATCCATCCCTTTCTTCCTAGCTCTCTCCCTTCTTCTCTCTCTGCGCTCTTATTTCACCCTTTCACAATTCTGCCTCTTCCTCGTTCCCAGCTCTCTTGCTTCCCATCTCTTTCTCTTCATTTCTCTCCCTCCTTTCCTCCATCTCTCTTCTTATCTTCTCTTCTACAGTAAGAAATGAGTATTCTTACGGTCTCCCTCTTCTGCTCTTTCTCACCCTCCATATTTTTTTCCTTCTTTCTTTCACTCTCCCCAGTCTCCCTCTGTCATTTGCCTCCTCCCTTCCTTTCCCTTTTCTTGTTTTTCACCCCCCGTCTCTTTCTCCCTCCCCTTTCCTTCAATCTCCCTCTCCCTCTACTGCCCTCTCTCTCCCTCCTTCCTCATTCCCCTCCCTCTCTCCCTCTCTCCCTCCCCTCATCTCGCTCCCCCTCTCCTCCCTTCCTCTTTCCTGTCTTTAGGTGAATGATCCTCCACCTCTCACCACTCTCCTTTCTCCCTCTCTCCAGTCTGTAGATGAGTGATCCTCCCTCTCTCCTTCTCTCTCCCTCCCTCCTCTCCGCTTTGTCCCTCTCTCTTCCCTCTCTCCATCTTTCCTGTTTGTAGACGAGTGATCATGGGAGATTCAGTGACACAGGTTTCTCTTTCTTTCCCTCCCTCTCTCCCTCCATCTGTCTTCCCTCCTGTCCTCTTCTCTCCCTCTCTCCAGTAGACAGATTCACAGGTTTTCTCTATAAAACATGAACATACAGGAGGCCCACAGCTGTGTCCGGAGACAGGCCTCAAATGAGACGTTCAAAAACCAACTTAAAAAACTGAAATTATGGCTCTGCTTTGCAAATCTTTCCACCTTCGACATCTATTTGTTTTTTGCCGTTCAAAGTCACATTTTTCAAGATTAGAGGGAAAAAAGTGACAGACACTGCTCTGTGAATGTGGGAAGATAGAAAACGTCCAAAACATTAATCAGATTTCAGGTTTCTATGGTAGGTTTTGATTGAATTTTTAATAAATATTGTAGTTGCTAAGTTGGTAAACATTCACTTTCTAACCAAAAGGTTGCTGGTTCAATTCCTGCTCCTGGCATTTTATATTTATATTATCATGTTGTCCAAAGTGTTCTTGTCAGGATTATATAAAGCTGTTATTGTTTTAAAATATATCACTTGAAAACACTGACCTTACAGCATTGTGCAGTCTGTAAACAGTTGTGTCAAGGCAACTTCAGAAAAATATTTGCGGCTTGGTAGCACATACTTCGGGTCCAAAACTTTCACCATGTTAATGAATCCGGGCTTTTCCACAGTATATATGGGCACCATGTCTTTTACAATATACATCATGTTTTTGGTAAAACATACAACAGCGTGTGTGATTGCCTTCCGTCGTGGGCTGTGCTTATCATACTGCAAACAGTTCGAAAATGTTTTAGGGACTGGACGGTGGTTATTTTCATTCCGTTCGGACCTGCACTTCTCCCATTCCGCGGCGCGCAACAGCTTTCGGCGCTAGGATAAATTTGTCGTGCTGCAACAGCTTTTGAACAGACCTTACAGCGAGCACTCGTTTGTTCTAAGTCCGACGCAAGAAAACCGAACCAGTTCCATATAACAGATGTAAACACCTTTGTTTGGTACAAGCTCCGACTTTCCCTCACTCGCTAGCCGTGCTAGGTTGTACAAGGTTTGGGTACGCCCCGCTAACTTACCTGTGTAGAACGTGGCCGCACATTAGTTACGCTTGCATGTAAAAAAAATAACAAAAAAATCGATTTTCATAAAAACACATCGTCCTGAACTGTAAATTCGATTTAATTGATAAATCGCGCAGGTCATATATATATATATATATATATATATATATATATATATATATATATATATATATATATATATATATATATATATATATATATATATATATATATATATAAATAATACAATAAATTTAATACAATTTAATACCATACTGTGAAACATTCCAGACAAAGCAATAACATCTTCATGGAAAAAATGGAAAAAAAGCCTTTGACAGACCCTCCACTACAAAAGTTACGCAATGCACCTTTCAAATTAAATGTTGAAGCCACTTTACAATTCTCAGTTTTATCTTTCTGACCTCCACTTTGGCCTTGATCAACACAGTCTATCACCACAGAACGACCACCACATCCCTGTCAGTTTGCCCCAGGGAAGGTGTGGCTACAGCAGTGTATGGATATGAAACTGTTTTTGAGTTTTCATTTGGTCTCTTGTTCCAACATTTACATTGTAAAATAAATGGTATTTTCTGACTCAAACTCATTAGTGCAGAGTTTTACCTGGGGCTGTTTGGTTTAGTGAGAGTCAAACTTCCTCCGTGTGGGAACTACAGCAGCCCTCCAGGGACATTTTACATACAACCTCCAAAAATATACTTTAGATAATCTCAGTGTTGAATATTTTTAAGAGCCCATATTACGCTACGTTTTGATCTCTGTTCTAATTTAGTTTCCTTGTCAAAAACAGACCTGGAGTTGTGTTTTGTTTCATTCACACGTTTAACACACACAAATCCTGCATATTCAGGCTGAGTTCTTCTCTCAGACTGAAAACATTCACATCCGCCTTGTGATGTCATGTGGTAATAATACAGGGAGTGCTCCACTGTGTTTTTAAACTCCATGCACCTTCACTAGAATCATTTGGATCATTTCAGCCCTACACTTGCCATTCTCTACTGAACTAAAGGTGAAAGGAGCTGTTCACTTCATGACATCACAAGGTGGAAATTTTGAGCTTTGGAGATGTAGACAGACTAATAATAAATGGCTACTCAAACATGTGTGAATGAAACAAAACACAAATCCAGGTCTTTTTTTAAAGAAGGAACAGCATTAGGACATAGATTAAAAAAGAGTCAGTTTTGCATAATATAGGCCTTTAAAATAGAAAGATTCTGAAAACGTCTATTTCAATACTAGGAAAGAAAATACTTGGTGCCCTATTTTACTCAGTTTTTATACTACAAAGATAACAAAAACACACCAGAAATTACCATGTTTTGGTTTAGTCAAAAAAACAAAAACAAATCCAAAACTTATTTATGTTTTTTTGTTTTTTGTTTTGTTTTTGTTTTTTTAGATTCAAGTTCTTTATAAATTAAATCTGGTTTTGGTTTCTTTGACAACCCCATGCCCAGTAAACTTCTACTTTGTAATAATTCATGGTATATTTTTGCTTAAATGTATTAAACTCCCACCATAAAACTGTTCATTTTTTGTGTATTCCTCAGTTGACCTCAAACTTCCTGCTCCTAAAGTATTCTTTGCACATGCCTTGCAACCTTTTTTCCTTCCCTTTCCTTTCCTCTCTCCATCCTCTCTTGCTCCTCTTTTTTTCTATCTTTCTCTCTCTCTCTCACACCTCTATTTCTTCTCTCTCCTGCCCTCTCTGTTACCTTCCAGGACCTTCCATTCGCTCCTTCGTTCTGGATTGGGGGGTCTCTTCTCTTTTCGCTCTCTACTCCCTCCCTCCCTCTTTCTCCCAGGACCTCCCTCGCTCCTCTCCTCTGGTGTTCTGGTTCTGGATTGGGGTCCTTTGGGTGCCTTTTGTAATGGTGCTTGGACCTCCGCAGTCTGATCGATGGCACCCATGGGAGCCTCTGCACCCTGCTCCATCTGTCACTCCCGCTCCAGCAGTTTGAGGGCTCTCCTGTTCTGACCCCTCCCCTTTCCGCTTCAAACTTTGAATCATATTCCCAAATTTTCCCTGTTTTTCGGTTGACAGTCCGCAGGCGCGTGTTCTGGGGCAGCTGTTGTTTGTGTTGCGATTACTTGGGGAAATGTTTGCTTTGTTAAACCTATTTCTGAACAATGATTTTCAGTTGGATTCGAGGTATTTTAAACCTGGTGAATAAACATAGAATGAATAATGTAGAGAGAATGCTAATTAAAGGTGCACTGTGTAACTTTTTGGTTGAAGCTATGGATATGTCATTGCACTGCTTAGAATGATAGTATGACATTAAAAAGCGCTACCTTACATTTATTCATTACATGTGGTTTTATAGCTGTAAAATAGCGCTACATTAAAACAGCTTATCGCCGTGTAATAAAAAGTTATGATGCTAAATGCTGAATATATATATATATATATATATATATATATATATATATATATATATATATATATATATATATATATATATATATATATATATATATATATATATATATATATATATATATATATATATATATATATATATATATATATATATATATATATATATATATATATATATATATATATATATATTTTTTTTTTTATTAAATTACAATTAAGAACAAATGAAATGTTTCAAATTGAAGCTGAACGTAGTACTGGGATGTACGCTTTGAAATCTGTTTAAATTTGTCTTTGGGAAGAAACAAAATTACACATGTCACCGCCATTTTGTTCTTTAATACGTTTATTATTTCAGCTTCATTATGAAAATATGAGTCCGGATCACTTTCTCTCCCCTGCAACAACACGGCAGCTTTTGGTTTTCTTTAAGTGGAAAGGAGACACGCTAATTACCCCAGGGGCAATTACAGGGGCTAAGTCATTTCTAAGGCAAACATCCTGGTCGCGGGACAGAGTGTGGGGGTAGAAGAGGGTGTATGGGGGTGGGGTGGGGGGGTGGTCTTCTCTACGGGGCATGGAGCTGCTTTGAGTGGTGCGTTTAAAGGGAAGTCCTCCTCTGGTTTTGTTTAGTTTCTCTGAGGCAGGCCTCTGAAATGGCCCAGCAAAGAAGCAGCACCTGAAACTTTGAAATCATCCATGTTTTTTCACAGATAATTCAAATAATTCTACCAGGGAGATGGAAATTACTTCTAAAGCAAAAAGTCTGTAAAAAAGTTTGAAGCCAGTTTTCTACTGTTGAAAAGTACATCCCTCCTAGCATTGCAAACTGTGGTAGAGTCAAGGAAGATATGGGTGGAGTTGCCAAAAATTTTAGCTTAATTAAAGCCCTAGTGTGTAACTTCTTAGCCAAATATTTTTAGTTCCAAGATCCAGAACGAATCGTTTTAAAAGGAGTAGCTGCTATTGCACTAATCAATAAATTGTTTATTGAGTTTGTTACACTGTTTTGGTCGTGTTTTATATATATATTTCATTTTTATTGTGATTCTTAGCCACACATGATGAATGAATTATTTATGGAACAAAGCCGTTCTGCACTGGAGGACTGTAACACTTTATTTGTAATTGTGTTTTTATGTGTTTATTGTGTAGTGTGGATGAAAGAAATGTGGAACCAGACGCTCAAATTGTATGAATAAAGCAACCTTACCTAAAATGTAAATTAAAAAAATAAATAACATGTCTATTCATTTTGGTTGTGTTCATTGCACTGAAAAAACATAGAAACCATAGCAACGGACGATTGAGGGATTCTACACACATAGAAACCATATGTCTTTACTTTGAGCAGACTTGCATCTCCACAAACCTGACCCTTATTTGGCTTGGAGGAGGGTGGCCTCTTTCTTGTTTTCATGGAAATGTTGTTCCCTAGACAAAAATATTACATATACACAGTATGCCATAAAACTTATCTTTCAGAGAATGTTCCACTGTGTGGTTTTCCCTTTCTATTTCCTGTCATGCAGGTGACGTGCCACCCCCAGGAAGTTCTATGGTGTTGCTTTAATGTAAATGGGACAGACAAAGCATGAAATAAAATGTTATTTTCAAAGGATAGACCACAAACATTTGAAAAATCAAATCTGAAGGAGTGGTGCAAGAACCCTGTGTTCAGTTTAATATTCTCTAACTTTTGTCACTTATAAACAAAAACTTTTATCACTATAAATCTTCCTTCCAGTTTTTTGCATATTTAGTTGGTTTTCCTGTATTTTGTAAAACAGTCTAAAAGATTCTGAGCTGTGTTCACGGCTGGTTTGCAGTAAGTTTTGGCCCCATCTCAAAAATGAGGAAACACTGGATGACATCACGCTATTTTGGAGGAATTGGCTTGATTAGCTTGATTAGGCTAACTCGCAGCTCTCACCTCCGCTAACCGCCTGGTCCCTCTTCTCCGCACACGGCTCAGGCTCTTTCCTCTCCTCCTCACGGGGTCCAGGTTCTCTCCTCGCTTCCTCATGTGGCTCTCTTTCCTCTCCTTCTCACATGGCCCAGGCTCTTTCCTCTCCTCCTCACAGGGCCCAGGCTCTTTCCTCTCCTCCTCACAGGGCCCAGGCTCTTTCCTCTCCTCCTCACAGGGCCCAGGCTCTTTCCTCTCCTCCTCACAGGGCCCAGGCTCTTTCCTCTCCTCCTCACAGGGCCCAGGCTCTTTCCTCTCCTCCTCACAGGGCTCTCTTTCCTCCACACGGTGCTCAGGCTCTTTCCTCTTCTCCTCACGGGGCCCAAGTTCTCTTCTCTCCTCCTCATAGAGCTCCCTCTTTCCTCTCTTCCTCATGGGGCCCAGGCTTTTTCCTCTCCTCATCACAGGGCTCAGGCTCATTCCTCTCCTGCTCACGGGGTTCTTTCTTTCCTCTCCTCTGCACAGGGCCCAGGCTCTTTCCTCTCCTCCTCACGGGGTTCTTTCTTTCCTCTCCTCTGCACGAGCCCCAGACTCTGTCCTCCTCACGGTGCGCTCTCTTTTACTCTGTTTCCTCTCTGTGGTAGATGTGATTAGGGATGAGGAAAATTAAGACATACCGTTTTCTTTGCTTTAGCTGTTCAATTTTCCGAACATGAGTGATTCAAACTCACAGTGGAAGTTATGAGAGCCACCCACAGCAGGATGTTTTTGTATGAAAAAATGAAACTTTGTCTCACTTTCCAAGTGCCCTGTGGCTCTGTGGGATATTCTTGAGGCAAATAAACTGGCTACTGTAAAATATTATTATATTAATTATGTTCATTATTATTACATATTAATTTGATAAATATTAATTATCATATGAATTATATGCATTATTTTATATTATATGTAATATATAATAATATATCATATTAATGAAGAATATTTTAAGATAATTCTAATTCACTTCATTATTTACAAAAAGTCTTGAAATTACTGACTTCAATAGTTCAGTTTAAATCTATGTTGAAATGTTTGGAAATTAAATCTATGATTTGAAATAGCTTTTAAGAATCCATTTTGTGATGTTTTGAAATGTCTGTGTGTAATGTAACTGTGCTGCTGTCTTGGCCAGGACTCCCTTGAAAAAGAGATTAGTAATTTCAATGGGACTTTCCTGGTTAAATAAATGTTAAATTACAAAAAAAAAAATCTTTGTAAAAATCTGAAATCATTCCAAGTACTAAGTAAAGTAATATCCCTTGTGGATCAACCCTTGTGGATTGTCCAAGTCTACATACATCCTGCTGAGAGTCCTGAGTATCTCCTTTACTGGTGGTTTGGAAGCACTGCTTTACAATGTCCATTTAGACCCACTCACGCGCAGGGAGAACACGCAAACTTCAAACAGTAAAATGTGAAAATAAATTGTATTTGAAGTTGTACCAGAATTGGACGCACAGAAAATTGCTAAATCAAATGAAAATTTGCAATTTGAAATGCTGTAATTATCAAATCACAGACTTTGTTTCGGTAATAGAAGACCCTCTCCAAAGAACAAAAATATAAAACAAATATAAGAAAAGAAGACAATTGGTAGTTTTCAGATTCTAGAATGTGAAGTTGTCATACTCTCAGATGGAGGCAAGAGACAGATTTCCCTGTTTATAACATTGTACTTTGTCATGAAATATCCAAAAAAGTGTATTCACAAATTAGGGCTGTCAGTTTAACGCGTTAATTAGATTAATTAATTACATTGCAAATGAACACATTATAAAACGTAACGCTATTAATTATGAGTGGCAATTTAATGCGCGCGCATTTTAAATTGGGCTCATTGAATGACCTGTAGGCTACTTGGCAGTGGTACGTTGCTAATCTGCGTAATTAATCAAACAAATGGAGGACTCGACTCAGGGGTGTGAGGCGAGCAAATCCTTGCTCTATCACAAATCTTTAATGTAATATTTCTATCAGTGGCTGAACCCATCCTACTTCCTGTATTTGCTTCCCCCCATCTGTATTAAATATCATTGGCCTATAGAATGTTGTGATGTCATCTCAAACACAGCAACAGGGTTAGCCAGTATGCTAATCGCTGTGAGATGAGCATGGATCTATAATAAAAACTGGATAAGGCATTCTCCTTCTTTCCTGGCTCCAGACCAACGAGTGGTTGCTCCAAGGAGCTGCAGTACTTGGAGCTTGGGCCCAGAAAGAATTCTGCCATAGAAGGCAATGCATTTTTCGGAATTCAAACTGCCCGTGTTCTGACAGGGCACCTGGCTTTCACAAAGGTCGGATTTTGTAGGATTCCTTTTTGTTTTTACAACATTAACTTTTTAACATTTTTAAATCCTCAAAGGGCCTAAAAGTTAGCTTTGTAAGACTTAGCCTAGCCCCACGCTAGCTCCACTCTAGCACCTTTTCCTCGAACAGCTCTCGCTCTGATTGGTCCAAACGCACCACACTGTGCATGTTAGTTATTACAGGTGGGAGGAGCTAGCCCATACTGAGGAAGTAATGCACCAATGAGCACATCCGCCAATGAGCACAGGCCACTGAAAACAATATGATGCCATCTCAGGTTCACCTTCAGATTTTATTATAATTCTATGGAGGTAAGCCTGGAAGATTATGCAAAATGTGCTAAATGCGTTTGAAACCTATTAGTTTAGCTGTTCATAACGCTAAATGCTCCTGGACATGCTAAAAATATGAACTTTTGAACTCAATCTTGGTCAGAAAACTAAAATGCCAAAGTTTTGCAATCTTAAACCAAGAAAGAGAGAAAAAAAAACTGCTGTTGCTGTTTATGTTGTCATGGTTACATTAACCCTTTCAGCAAATCCAGACATGCTCCAGATTCATTATTACATTTGAGAAAGGGGTTATTCAAGGAGGCAAGAGAAAGCAGGGCTGGTGCTGACAGTCCGTTTAGCCGTTCGTGTTGTTTTAGGGCACGTTTTTCAGAGCAGCAGAAGTAGCCTACATTTTTACATTTCTACATTTTGCACTTGTCATGGTGAAAATGTCCAGCTCTCGGCACAGTGAATGAGTGAGTTTTACCTTGCTTAAACTAAAAACAACACAACCCTCTCACCAAACTTCCTATATAATTAGCCCATGTTTCACACTCTGCTTAACATCAGAGAGAAAGGAGCTCTGACGAATGGAGCAAGGCCCAGAGTGGACAGCAGAGAGGTCTATGCGGCCAGTTAAACAAAATGTGGGCGTTCAGGGAGAGGCTAGTTAGGCTAAGGCTGTGTCATTTTTCCAGTGTTGTGACATTACCTGGTTTTTATGTGCGCCCAAACGTCTTTAATGTATGAGTACTGGAGATGAAAACGGCAAAAATATAAACATATTGCAAGGAAGGATGATTTGAGGAAGAAATGGGGTCTTTTTGGTGGACATTTGCATGTTCCCACAGTATGGCATTAAACCTTTCTATCTTCATGGAGATGAAACTAGACCAAGTTACAGGTCAGATTTGTGTAGACGCGACCCCGCTCAGTCAGAATTCCTCCAGTGTGTCCTGGGTCTTCCCCGAGGCCTCCTCCCAGTGGGACATGCCCAGAACACCTCCCGAGGGTGGCGTCCAGGGGGCATCCGGAACAGATGCCCGAGCCACCTCAGCTGGCTCCTCTCGACATGGAGAAGCAGGGCTCTACTCCAAGCCCCTCCTTTGTGACTGAGCTCCTCACCCTATCTCTAAGGCTGCACCAAGACACTCTGTGGAGGAAACTCATTTTGGCCACTTGTATCTGTGATCTTGTCCTTTTGGTCATTACTCAGAGCTCATGACCATTGGTTAGGGTAGGAACGTAGATTGACCGGTAAATTGAGAGCTTTGCCTTTTGGCTCAGCTCCCTCTTCACCACAATGGTAAAAAAATGTCTTGGAAAAATTACAATGAATTTCATGTCAAAGTAGAAAACAAATGTAAGGTTCTGTGCAAAACTGAAGAGACTAAATAAAGTTTAAGTGCCATTTTGTCATAGTGTGTGGTGTTTGACTTCTGTACAGTCAGGGCAAAAGACTGTAGATGGCATGTCCTGTCTGTGACAAAAACAAAGTGAGTGGTGACACCGAGGTAATTAGAATTGCTAACGGAGGTCCAATCATCCCCAGTCAGAGCTACAGATGTAGCCTGCTCCAATGCATCCAATTTTTTTTCAGTGTCGTACAGTTGCGGCATTTTAAACATTGGATCACATGCAGCTATCTGTAGCACATCTTCCAGACCTTTGTCTTCTACCACTGATAGTGGTCTACAGCCTTTGGCAATCCACTTCGCGAGTGAATTCGTCAGTGTTTCCGACGTTGACTTGCTCATTTTCCTCCTAAAGCCCGCCATTTGGTCAAGTTGCTGCTGATCAGAACTGCTACCACGAGAAGTTTCTGTGCTCGCGTCGACATGTTTAGCATTTAAATCAGGGGTGCTCAACCTTTTTTAACCAGGATCTACTTTTGAGGTTGATGGTGTGCCGAGATCTAACCCTAACCCAACCAACACACACACACACACACCTTAGTCCTGGTTCAGACCTGGTTTAGACCTGGTTTAGACCTGGTTTAGTCCTGGTTTAGTCCTGGTTTACTCCTGGTTTAGACCTGGTTTAGTCCTGGTTTAGGCCTGGTTTAGTTCTGGTTTAGTTCTGGTTTAGTTCTGGTTTAGACCTGGTTTAGTCTTGGTTTAGTCTTGGTTTAGTCTTGGTTTAGTCTTGGTTTAGTCCCGGTTTAGGCCCGGTTTAGACCTGGTTTAGGCCTGGTTTAGACCTGGTTTAGTCTTGGTTTAGGCCTGGTTTAGTCCCGGTTTAGTCCTGGTTTAGACCTGGTTTAGTCTTGGTTTAGACCTGGTTTAGTCTTGGTTTAGTCCTGGTTTAGTCTTGGTTTAGACCTGGTTTAGACCTGGTTTAGTCCCAGTTTAGTCCCGGTTGAACATTAGTGAGTGGAATACTCAGTCTTAATGACCTGTATGCGTTAAATGCAGGTGAGTGCGGAAATGACGAGAAGAAACGTCTCGAACTTCATTAGCCGGACATCGACTCATACCTGATTGATACACCTATCCCTGCCCCCCGGGAGAGCCTGAATTCTGCTGAAATCCTATGAGACACGGACATGATCCCAGACAGGACAGTGGCCCTTTCTGCAGGAGACATGTGCAGTAGAGCAAAATAATGTTTTTAAATTCCATTTTGTTTGTCTATTTTGAGGGTTTTTAAAATACTATGAAACCCTGAACGTTTAGCTGTGATCGCAGGGCTAGCTCTTATAACGTGAATCTCATACAAAGTAAAGTATTGCTTCTATTATCGTCCTGATGTCTGCTGTGTTGGATTCAGAGACTGGATTTTGTTTTTTGTTTTTAAATAATTGAGATTTGATTAAAGCTTTTCCAAGTTTTAGATCTTGGGGTTAAGACTATGAAACCTTTGCATTGTATTTGTGATGTAGTTCTATTTGTGTAACTAATGGCCTTAATTCATCTTAAACCAGAGCCAAAACCACAATAGTCCTAAGAAGCTCTGCTGCATTTACAACTAATTACACTCCAATGTTCAAATAGTTTATTATTTTAAAAGAGAGAAGAATGGTCAAATCGGAAGCCCACCTTAAAAACTCCTTTGACTAAATCTTTTTTTTTTTTTTTTTTGCTTGTCCTGGTCAGTAGTTGGTCTCCATAGAGATGTTCTTGGTTTGACTGAAATGTTACACAGTGTAGTATTAAATTATCCCTCTAGATTCCAGACAACTCCATGTCATATGCAATCTGAATAGGTCTATTTTCCTGTGAATGTGAGCAAATGTCATAAAATGGCAAGAACTGCAGCAAACATTTTGTTTCACGTGACAATTACCCAGAATTCCCAGTGTACCCAGAATTCAGTGCATTGGGGGACTGAGAGCTCTAGAGGACCTGGTGTGAACAGAAAGGGACTGGGGCCCTATCAAAGCTCAAATGGATCAGAAAGGGAACCCGGTCCTCTTTGTATTAAACTCCAAATCTGAACAGTTTTTTCTGTTGGTTCACTTTTTGGTCCAGTATATAGAGGACTAAGTTTGGTTCACATAAAGGGACTATATGTGAAAACACCCTAAGTAATGTAATGTAAGTCCTCATTATGCATGGGTGGGGCAATTATTTTTCCATGAGGCCACATGAGAAACAGAAAATATTGTGGAGGGCTGAGCCAAAATACTAAATTCAATTCTATTTTCAATTCTAATTCTATTCTATTAATTGTGTTTCTTTATAAGAAGCCGTAAATAGCATTGTTTTGACAAGCTGCTAAAACTGGTAAGAGTATACAGTATGTTATGACTAAGCAATGAAAAAGTGAGGTTGCCTTGCAAAAACTGTCATTTAAAGAACACCTCTAAAATAAAAGCAATGCATGAGATAAAATTAGAAAGTTTGTTTATTTTGTAACTCCAAATTGGCTTAAACCGGCCGGTCATAGTCAACCAAAGGGCTGTATGTGGCCCAGGAGCTGTGTAATGCCCAGGTCTGTTGTTATGGGGACTCTTAGGCCCTGTCCCCATGACAACGTTTTTTGGAGGAAACGGAGAAGTTTGGGTGCGTTTGGGCTTGCCGTCCAGACGGCGCCGGCGTTTTTGGGGGCGAGAACGGAGTTTTTCAAAAACGGCTTCCAGAGTGGAGAAGTCGGAGAACGCCCCCCGTTGCGTTGGAATGTGGGCGGCAAAAAAGCGCGGCAGGTGAGAAAATGATGACGTCGCGCTGCCGTAATCATCACGTGACCGGTGACCAGAGGGTGGAACCCGGCGCCTTCCGCAGGTAGATAACAACCACAGACCAGATAACAACAGCCATGGCGGACAATGGACTTCAGTATCTTTTGCAGACTTTTGGACTTTTGGTTTATTGGCAATGCTGCATCAAACTCTGTTCATATGCAATGCATTGCGACAACAGCAGAGGACCATGCACAATTACGCCTTTCACGGAACCGGAGGCAGAGGAGCTTGTTTCGGGCTTCCTCCGTGTGCATGACATGCCACAATGTTTGGGATCGATCGATGGGACACATCCCCTCAACATACAAGCGGTGTGTGACTACAGGTACCGGTTTATGGACGTTACTGTGAAGTGGCCTGGCAGTACGCACGACGCACGGGTGTTTGCCAATGTAAAGCTAAACACGTATTTTAAAACTGGAAAGATCCCATCGCTGGAAAGGCAGATAGTGGACAATGAGGAGCACATACCAATTTGAGTGTGTTGTGTGCTGTAAATAAAGAGAAAGAGCAACCATTTCTTGTCTTTTTTATTAAATGAAAATTTACCTTTTACAAACAGGCACATGCAGTATCACACACAAAAATATATAGCTGCGCGTTGGTGATGGTCCCCGGTTGTATATTCTCGCCGAAAAGCCAACATAATGTCCGAGTATGTTTAACATTCCCGTAGTAAGATCCAAACAAGCATTTTGCCTAAATAACACGCCCAAGGTTAACGAGAGTTCTACTTGTTAATGTCTATCTAATAAAACGATAGCAAGTAATGCTAACTATCGATTTATAGGCAAAAACTCTGCTCACGCAGCGCAAATCTTTGTTCTGTGGCGTCTGTCTATGTTAGGGACTGTCAACATTTTCACATTACCGGAGTGAGTCGCTGCTACATTGGTGGAGCAGGGGGACAAAATATATTCGCTTGTGTTGACGGTCCCTAAAGTACACGTGTTTGCTTGTTTATGAAAGAGAAAGGACTTTCTGCGCATGTGCTCTTTGTAGTCCTGCGTTACTGGTGGCTCTGGCTCTTTCCGGTTTACAGCGCCACTTATCGGTGTGACATATGTACTACATCGTTTTCACTCAGCGCTCCGTGCTCATCTTGACGCGAAGGTTTTCTGATCCAACACGTGTCTGGACGAGACTTTTTTTCACCCCGGGTAAAAAAAAAAAACAGGAACGTTGTCGTGGGGACAAGGCCTTAGTAGTGTAAAATGCACCAGTGTGAATGTCTCACTGTGTCTCTCCGGTTTGTGTTTCTGTGCTATATCTGTGTCTCTTTGCCATCTGTATTGGCCTCTGTTTTATAAAATAACTGCTTCTCTCACTCTTTTTCCTCCTCCTCCCTTTGTATCAGAAAACTATCACTGCTGCATCACTGCTAACCTGAACTTGACCAAAAAACATGTCTTCACTTTGTAATCCTCCTCCTCTGCTCTTCCTCTTTTCCTCTTCTCCTCCTCCCCATTTCCTTCCTCTCCCTCCTCTCCTCCTACTTTTTCTCTCTTCTCACCTCCTCCTCTTTTCTTTCTCCTCCTCCGCTCCTTCTTTTCCTCTTCTCCTCTACTCCCCCTCTTCTCTTCTTCCACCTCCTCTCCTCCTCCTCTTTTCCTCTGCTCCTCCGCTTCTTCTTCGCCTCTTCCTCTCCTCTCCTCTGCTTTTCCTCTCCCTTGTCTCTCCTCCTCCTCTTCTCTCCTCCTCATCTCTATGCTCCTCATCTCTCCTCTTCTCCTCCCCTCGTCATCTCTCCTCCCCATCTCTGCTCCTCGTCTCTTCCTCTCCTCCTCCTCTTCTCCCAGGTGGCCTTGAGAGCGGCTAAAGGTTGCCTGAGAAGCCACTGTGTTTTCATGTAAGAATCATTTGCGCAAAGTAGCTGGTGGCTGTGTTTGTTAGGCTAGCCTTGACGCGATGTTTGTGTTTCTTGAGGAGTATGATGGATGGGCCAAGACTTGATGCTAATTAGGCTAAATTGTTGAGGAAAAATGCATGTGGTCTGTTACAGCGCTGACACTAACATGTTAGAATTAGCATGTCTTCTTACTGCAGCTAATTGGGTAACGCACAGGTCATTTATCATTAGAAATGCGTGTCTTTGTGCATCATACTACATCCAGGGCAAAATGCTAGACAAGTTGAGAATAGGGTCAGTTTTCGGAAGGAAGATATCGTGTGTTTTCATTGGGATAATTATAACTAAGCCAATCTGTTTCCAACTGTCCATGAAATGAGTGTTTATGCAGAGAATGGAGGATTAGCAGAACTTTCATCTTGACCACAAACACTGGACACAACAGGCAAAAACAGGGCCAAATGTCTGTGTGGCTATAAAAGGAAAGGCCCAATGTATGCAATGCATGTATGTGTGTATGCATGCATGTATGTATGTATGTATGCATATTTGGAACTGTGTAATGTTCCTCAGATGGGTTCATGTGACATAACTCTTGTAAAGAGCAAAGCTGAGCTGAGTGCAGTTTTACGGTCAGATATTTTGTTTGTTTGTGCAGGAAAAAAACTGCTCAACTAGTACTAGTAGCTACTAGTAGCCTATATGTGGGTTTCATTCTCAATCATGGTGGTGGGATTTTGTGCAGTAGCGTGATTCTTAAAGAAAGTTAGGCCATGAACACCCACCTGTATTTATATAATACATTTAATATGAGATTAGGCTTCAAGTTTATTTTTACAGAAAAAGTCTGGGCCCAAGATCAAAAAGGTTACACTTGGCGTAGAGGACGATATCATCATCATCATATAATTTACAGGGAAGTCCAAACTATGGTCCACGGCCCAAATGTAGCCCTCAAACCAGTTTTTGTTGGCCTTCAGAATTCCTGCTAAATTGTCCCAAAAATTATAAGCAATACTTTTTACTGCAACTTGCTGTATCTCTATAATCTTAACCTCAATAAAATAACATTACATTGTGTTACAGCCAGATTGTATAAAGAAGTGGACTAAAGGAGTGTGACATCAGCCATAGCAGCAGTTATAGGAGAGAATTTGGAGCCAAGTACTATATTCCTATAGGAATTTGTTTTTGGACAAAAGAGTGAAATAAAAACCCCAGGGATCATGTAGAGCGGGTTAATATGAAGATTTTAAGACCCTCATGCTCTCTTCCTATGTATAATGTGGCAGCTTGCGGGTTTGCTCTGTCCATACACTCTATGATATCTCTCTGTGCGTCATGCCTGGTTCTCCTTCAGTGTGGTCTCCTCTACATTAACCATGTTCCCCATGACTTTGCACAGCATCCATTCAAACACATGGCATCATCACACTTGACTCTGCACACACCTTCTCCTCTGCTCCTCTGCATCTGTCTGCCATTAACCCTTACACATGTGAAACCTACAACAGTGCTGTAAACAAAATGGTGCTGTCACTAAGCATTGGTCTGTGGAGAGGCGTATGCTAGCAGGCTAACAGTGAGCAGAGCAGGGACGGTCCACATGTTCAGGATCAGGCTCTGACAAGGACTGGCCCTGGAACATGTGGAGGGAATGAGAGCTCAGGTTGACTTTAGGTGAATGGGCTGAAATACTGCTCCAGGATTAAAGGGCCCATGTTCCTCGATTTTCTGAACTATGTTCTAATGTAGAATTGTGTTAAGTGTTATTCACACATGCTCACACCCATGCACATAAACTCTGCATATTGAGGCTTCTTCTCTCAAACTGAAAACATCTGGTAATACAGGAACCGCTCCACTGTGTTTTTAAACTCCATACACCTTCTCTGGAATTATTAAAATAATTTCAGTCCTGGAAATGCCAATCTCTACTGAACTAAAGGTAAAAAGGAGCTGTTAACGTGAAAACTACAGCTTCATGACATCACAAGGTGGAACAGAGCATTTTGAGCTTTGGAGATGTAGACAGACTAATAACTCAAACAGTAGTGAATGCAACAAAACACAACTCCAGGTCTGTTTTTGAGAAGGTAACAACGTTATACAGGCGTGAAAATACCTCACCTTTCGGCGAAATTTGCCGTTTTGAAGGCAAAATAGGTGACCTACGTGAATCGTGTAGATCCGATTCCGGGGGGTTGTCGAGAGGTCGGGAAAATATTAATTGACTGAGCAAAATCCCCGCATGTTCTGCTGCTAGTGCCAAGAGCCAATCATAGGCTGAACTGCGCTCCAGGTTCCAATCATGTGCGCGATCAGCACCACCGATCGCGCTCCCACCAATCATGACGATTTGCGCTGTTGTGTTTGCGCCTGTTCGCCTATCAGCTGTGAAATATCACGCGGCATTTCCAGAGAAGAGGAATCCTTAACTTGCTACGTTAATGCTACATAAAAAGAAACTCTCGCCTTGGGACACGGGATACGTTCGGAATATGTCAGTTTCTCCGAAGCTCCAGATTATTAAAGACCATGGATATACCCGACGCGCGCATACACGTGGATATGGGAGTGACCGGGTTCTTACGGGTGAGTCATTTTATCAGATTATTTCTGCGTCAAAGGGACAGATTAGCTGACAGCAGGGCCTTATGTCAGCATGTGTGTACAGGACTAAACCGGGACTAAACCGGGACTAAACCGGGACTAAACCAGGACTAAACCGGGTCTAAACTGGGACTAAACTGGGACTAAACTGGGACTAAACTGGGACTAAACCGGGACTAAACTGGGACTAAACCGGGTCTAAACTGGGACTAAACCAGGACTAAACCAAGACTAAACCAGGACTAAACCAAGACTAAACCAGGACTAAACAAGGACTATACCGGGTCTAAACCGGGACTAAACCGGGACTAAACCGGGACTAAAACAAGACTAAACCAGGTCTAAACCAGGTCTAAACCAGGACTAAACCGTGTCTAAACCGGGACTAAGCCGAGACTAAACCAGGAATAACCAAGACTAAACTGGGTCTAAACCAGGACTAAACCAGGAGTAAACCAGGTCTAAACTAGGACAAACCAGGACTAAACCAGGTCTAAACCAGGTCTGAACCAGGACTAAGGTGTGTCTGTGTGTGTGTGATAACATATATTCTGTGTATTATTGAGTTGTTGAATGATTATATGGACTTTTTGTATAAAAGCATTTCCATTTTAACAAAGTATGTTCTAATTCTGCCCTGCCCTGACACACCACAGTGATGTCAGTGATGAGGGCTTAGCTTAAAGGTCCCATGGCATGAAATTTTCACTTTCTGAGGTTTTTGAACGTTAATGTGATCTCCCCTACCCTGTTTAGCCCCCCCCCCCCATGGTTAAAAGTTGTGAAATGTCTAAACTGAGCATTTGCGATCCTTTTCTGCGTTACAAAAAATCGGAGCTCAAACGGGCGAGTTTGAACATGGCACCTTATTGACGTCAGATCGAAAAAAGAAATGCAAATGCAGTTCCACCCCCGTCTGTCTGTACTCAGCGTCTCTGTAAATCACGCCCAGAGAGTTTGGACTGCGAATGTGCTAGGCAATGCGAAATGCGTTTTTTTATTTGCCTGGAGGCACGTCCGAGTGTTTCTAGGCTTGGAAGTCCTTTATCTGAGCCTCTGGACCTTTGAACAGCAGTGGTTTAATTTTATTTTATGTGGAAATGTGTTTATTTTTCAATGGAACGCTTCAAATCTCTCTCCCGTGCAAAAACAAGGAAATGGATCAGCTGTGGGCTCTGAGCTCTGAGCGGAGAGTTTGGCCACGCCCCCACCCTCTACTATTGGCCATCTGTTTTCTCCTCATTTGCATTCAAGCAACAACGCCCAGAATAAAGATGTTGATGTTCACGAGGCTCCAGAGGCATCAGCAGCTTCAAATACCTGTTTTCTGCTTTGGAATCAGGAATCAGGGAATCAGGAAGGTTTCTATTGCCATATGAGTGAACAGGTTCACAACATTAGGAACTTGCTTCGATACTTAGAGCGGACAGACACTCCAAGCACCAGGGCTGCCATTCGCGACGCCAACTTGGTTGCAGAGTAGAAAAAGATGCAGTACAATCAATGACAATTTAACAACATGTAATGACAGAAAAACAATTGGAGATATAACATAAGGTGATCTTTTTTGTTGGTAACAAAAGGAAGGATGTGTGTAGGGGGGGGGGGGGTCAGATTGGAAATCGATGAAATTGATTGAACCGAGACCAGAGGTCAGACCTTTCTAAAGACAGGGAATTTCTACTATTATTTATATTTTCAGTGACAGTGTAAGAGTGGGTGCCATGTTTATGTAGAGTCCAGATAACAAACCACAGTTCGTGGCCTTGGAAGTGTTTATGCAGGGAGGCGAAGTCAAAACACAGATAACCATTGGAGCCACAGATTTTCACAGGAGAGAATTATCCAGGGGGGTTAATTTAGCATGATGAAATACATTTTTAGAGACCCAGGTAAATAATTTAGACTGGGCTCGAGTTGTGCCAGACCCCCATCTTCATATCGCCATGAAGATTCATGAGAGATCTCATTAGTTCCTCTTGGCGCACAGACTGCGCTGCGTTGGCTTTACACAGTTCTGTCACCATCCCCGTGATGATATCCAAACGTCGAGATGTTTCCTTCGGTTGAAATCCTTCCAAAAGGACCTCAACCTGTCCCACTTTCTGATGTAATCCTTTCACGAGATCTCCAACGGCTTCACAATGGCTCGAAATTTCTGCAGACAGCTTAGGGGACTCTTTACTAGCTGCCAGTTTACAAATTATGCGATAGATCATGGACAATCCCAGGCCAATTAACAGATGTCCAGCTATCAGAAATCCAAATACGTAAATATCCTCCACATCCTCCAGGTACATTGGTGCCAAACATACGACTTGCCACGCACGATACGAGTCCCTCGCATATCCAGCAACAAAAGTACCATCTGGACACGCCGCTTCTCCCGGAGCAGCACTCCTCCGTGAAAAAAAGAGTATCAATAGCGCTGAGGGTCCAGCTGATCACATCCATCTTTTTGGAATTTGGAAAATCTGCTCCAAAAAGCGAGAAAATGACGAAAACAAGAGAGGCACGCAGACAACAGGAGCAATAGATAAGAGAGGAAAAAGAGAGACGTCTGCTCGCTCTCAGGGTCAGAACAGTTTGTAATGGCATTTTAGCAGCTGCTTTCTTAATCCGATGTATTTGTCTGGCAGAAACCTTCTTCACTCTGCCTTTATCTGCACAAATTCATGTGTGCTCTGAATCAGCTACAAAGTAGTACTTAAGTTTTCGTGAAATATCTAAGATTTTCATACCTTGTCCATGGTATTCGACTATTTCACACTTTTCTGCACTAGAAAGATGTTTTTTCTTTCTTGTATTGCTTTAAAATAATGGTCTGCTTAATAATGTGGAATGTAGTTTGTCCTTTAATTGGAATTACCTAGCAAACTAATTAGCACACGTGTCTGAGCTTGATTTCACTGACCCAATGAGCCCTGAGATGCAATACCATCCATGAGTTTCACTGGAAAAGAAAACATTTACCTTTCTGATACTTAAACCCCATTTGCATAATAATTTGGAATGCGGTGTACAAAAGGCTGGTATTACGTTTTTGCAGTTTGATGGAGTGATCAGACCCCCTCCTTCTCTCCTCCTCCCTCCCTCCCTTCATCCTCCCCCACCTAAATCTCCCTATCGTCCTGTGTGTAAACATCGTGTAGCAGCGTCTGTGTGTATGCTAACGCGGTGCCAGCTCCATTACTCAGAGCCCACAGGGGACGGCCGCTAACTCGCACTCCGGTCCTTTTCCATTTGCTCCAAATCACCCAATTTTCTGCAGATGAAAGTTTCACTAGCACTGATCTGAGTGGAGAGGAGGAGGGATTTTGACTTTTCTGAACAATCTGGACAAAAAAGTCACATTATAATGCTGTACAGTTTTCACTTAGTTTCATAGCACTTCTAATCAGAGCTAGGGTAGACAAAGTGTGGCTATAATCACACATGTTTTTATGTAGGCAACATAAAGTAAAATTGCTCAGAGACACAACATCAGTATATGCTTCATGCATTTTTTCCCCACAGACTTTTAACAAGAGGGATGGCCATTTCTTGTTAATTATATTGAGTATCTTATTGTTTTCTGTTTTTTAGTAGTTGTACTCTGTAGGGATGGGACAAGATCTTGTACCGCAAGATCTCCGAGACAAAATTGCCACAAGACTATGCACACATGAGGAAAGTGATCTCGTCAGATTTTTTTCCTCACATTTTAAAAATTGCCTTGGATAAAAAGGTGGTTAACTTTTCAGAGTAAGTCCTCTTGAGATACTGTAATTCTGAAAAAGCAGTGCCACGGCGATGGCAAAACTATAAAATGAAGTAAACCAAAAATCTCATCCCATCCCTAGTATTGTGACTTTGACTGCGATTGTCTTTGTCTCTTCTTTGTTTATGCAAAGCACTTTGGCCAGTTGTAATGTTTTCAAAGTGCTTTGTAAATAAAGTTTGTATGGTATGGGGTGTCATTAGTAGCTCTGTGGTTAGTGTAGGGCTGTCACGATAACAACATTTTAAGCACATTATATGGCTACAGAGATATAAATGAAAATACTAAATCTACTTTGTTACTGACAATGAACAATAATGTAAGATAATTCTAGTAAAATAAAATAAAGTAGGATAGATGGTAGCATTCAACAGGGCTGAGCTCCAACAAGTAACAGAATTAGTCACAGAAGTCACTTAACTTTTTACAGCTAAATTGTTATTATATTAAAACAAAAACACCCTGAATCATCACACTTGTACAAAGAAATTGTTCACACAGTAAATACAGAAACCCATACTGTTCCAGCTTTCATGTACTGAACTGTAAATCGGTAATTCTTGTGACAGGCCTTGGATAGGGCACTAATCAAAACCAAGGTCAGAGGATCGATTCCCAGTCTGACCAAGTTCTGCCAATGTGTCCTTAGATAAGACACTTCACCCACCTTCATACTGTTCTATTACGGTTAAGTTAAGTTAAGTTTACTCCTGTTTAGTTCTGTTATAATCCCTGTTTAGTCCAGGTTTTGTTCAGGATTTTTGAAACACAGAAATTTGAAAAAGTAATTTGTTTTCGCAAAAATGTAGTATTTGCCAGAAAATTGCCAAAAACATCACCAGAAAAACTGCCATGTTAACAGTAATTTATATACATCTGTGATTCTTGAGTCAGGACAAAACAAGTTAATGACTTTTTTCAAAAGCATTCTACATTTATGGGAGTTGTATCTTTATAGAGTAGGGCTGAACGATTTTAAGAAAAAATTGAATTGCGATTTTTCTGGCAGATATTGCGATTTCATCCATGATTTCTTTCAAATTAAGTTTGACTGCACATGAACATTTGCAAACATCACAGAAACTTACATCATACCATTCAAACACTAAATTCCACTAAACTGTAATGCAAGAATGAAAACTAAAGTCAATAATTTATTTAAAATGTAGTCCTATTTATTAAAAAGGAACATGCTGTACATAGTCTACATTGAGCGCTTGAGCAACCACATTTATTACAACTGAAGAGCTTGATTGTTGTATTTTATAACAAACATAAAATACGATGCAACTTAAAATTAACTTAAATATAGCAATGCTAAATATAGCTATGCTAATCGCGGTAGCCTTTCTATAGCGTTTGTAATGTAAACTATCCTTATGCTAACAGAGGGGAAGCATATACCTCTTATCTATCGTGCGGAGGAGACTTTTAAACGACTTTTGGTCACCTTGTTTACTGGCACCATTTCCTTGGCGATGTAGTGTGTTACGGCAGTCGTTATCTCCTGGTGTCGTTGGCTGCTTCTGTCATACAGAGTTATACTGGCAAAAGAAGTTGTAGTTGTAGTCTGTTTGGCCCGAGTATCCCTTTTACTAGACGTTTCTCCGGACTTTCTCGCCATGCACTCGAGTGACGGATTATGGACATTGATTAAACGGGGGCTAACATCGGCTTCACCAGCTCGTGACTCCCCAGACCGCACGGGGCTACATGGCGTATTTGGGTTGAGGGATCGCTTGGAGCAGAGCGGCTAACACCGGCCTCACCAACCTGTCCACACGCAGCTTGCCGCTTCTGATTGGTGGGTTTAGCAGTGTGGCAGGGAGGCGGGCCAGGAGGAATGCATACAATACAATAGTTGACGAAACAAAACCTGGGTCAGTTAGGAGCACTGCAAAAAATGATCTTTAACGATTTAAGCAACTTTGACGATCCCAAAATCGTGTTGTCTGAGCTCGCAATTTACGATCTAAAACTATAGATCGTTCAGCCCTATTATAGAGTGAGGTCTAAGATGTACAGAAATGCAAAGGAACAGGTTCAGAGTAAGGACACATAAAATAACATTGAATAAAAAAAAAAAATTAACAATTCTCGTCAAAATCTTGCAAAAATGTTAAAAATATTTTCAAATAAATAGCTCCAGCATACAGATCTCCCTTGAATTTAACTTTATACGTGTGCCAATTATGATTTTGAAAATATTTTTCTTCAAATTGCATTTTTTTAGAGAGGACCTGTGTTTAACTCAAGAAGAACAGTTTTACTTGAAACTCAAATTCTAGTCAAAAATTTAAGATTGCAGAACATTTAGACTTGTTTTGGCAGTAATTCTCCCCGTAACTCTGCTCATATCCAGGTTACACTAACATTATTGTATAGGGTCTTAAGGTCCTTGTGTGTTTTCTTATGTGGGATCCATCTCACCTGTTTTTCCAATGGCCTGTGACACTGCAATGGATGAATCTAGTGCTGTATAAACCCAGCTCAAACGTGGCTGCAGACTTATGCCACTCCTGCCCTTTTCAATTCAATATTCATCAAACTCCGACACTTTATTTTTTCCATTTTGCAGAGTGCAGATGGTGGGAAAAGGGTTCTATAGCCTCAGTGCCCCTCTCCCCTAAGCAAAAGCAGATGTTAAGAAGTTTACAGAAATCACAACATTATTTTCCTGTTTCCATTGCATTCTTCTAAACACTTAGCCAAGCCACTTTGAAGTCACCCAAGAAATCTAACGCTAAGGGGGAGCATGATAGGATCTAGCCCAGTGGAGGAGCCAGGCGTGGGGGTGTGATGACTGGAGACGTGGGCAGAGGTACCGGAGGAGGTGGAAGCCCAAATGTAACGTTTAATCTGAGTCACTTGGACATTTTTGATTGACTTAAAGCTAATTTTCTGCTGCTGCTGCCTGCTTGTTTCCATTGTGATGATATTGCAGTACTTTGAATGTTCCACAGTATAGCATTTAACTTGTCTTCTCAAATCCTAAATCTCAAATCCTAATCCACTTTATTTCTATAGCACATTTTAAACAGTTTCTAAAGTGCTGCACAGATAAAAAGAAAAACAGTAAAACCAGTAAAGTCAAATAAAGGCAAACCCATATAATAAAACCCAAAATAAATAAAATCAATAAAATGATATAAAAATGTAGACAAAATACATAAAAAACACAGATGACCACACACCTTACATGGTGTTAAAAGCCAGAGAGTAAAAGTGTCTCCATTAAGACATGATGCCACAAGGCAAATTTAAGAGGTAAAAGCAAAAACATATTCATAGAGACAAGCGGATGGTTGCCTGGCAAAGACTGATCTCTCTTTTTTATAGAGAGTGATTTTAGTCTGGTCCTCAGTCCCTCTGTCTCATCTCAAGTTTGTTCAAATGTAATCCTCCCATCCATCCATCCATCCATCCATTTTCTTCCGCTTATCTGGGGCCGGGTCGCAGGAGCAACAGTCTAAGCATGGACTCCCAGACTTCTTTCACTCCGAACACTTCCTCCAGCTCCTCCGGGGGGGCCGCAAGGCGTTCCCAGGCCAACAGGGAAACATAGTCCCTCCAGCATGTCCTAGGTCTTCCCTGGGGCCTCCTTCCGGTGGGACATGCCTGGAACACCTCCCGAGGGAGGTGTCCAGGAGGCATCCGGAACAGATGCCCAAGCCACCTCAGCTGGCACCTCTCAACGTGAAGAAGCAGCGGCTCTACTCTGAGCCCCTCCCGTGTGACTGAGCTCCTCATCGTATCTCTAAGGGTGCGCCCAGCCACTCTGGAGGAAACTCATTTCGAACTCCTCCCAACCCTGAGTTTTTGCCTCTGCGACCACCCGGGCTGCAGCACGTTTGGCCCGCCGGTACCTGTCGGCTGCCTCCGGAGTCCCACAAGCCAACAAGGCCCGATAAGACTCCTTCTTCAACCTGACGGCATCCCTTACTTCCGGTGTCCACCACCGAGTTCGGGGATTGCCGCCGCGACAGGCACCACAGACCTTACGACCACAGCTACGGGCGGCCGCATCGACAATAGAGGCCGAGAACAGAGCCCATTCGGACTCTATGTCCCCAGCCTCCCCCGGAATCCGGGAGAAGCTCTCCCGGAGGTGTGAGTTGAAGGTGTTCCTGACAGAGGGCTCTGCCAAACGTTCACTACGCGCTTGGGCCTGCCAGGTCTTTCCGGGTTCCTCCCCTGCCAGCGGACCCAACTCACAACCAGGTGGTGATCGGTTGACAGCTCTGCCCCTCTCTTCACCCGTGTGTCCAAGACACGCGGAAGGAGGTCAGATGACACGACAACAAAGTCGATCATCGACCTCCGTCCTAGGGTGTCCTGGTGCCACGTGCACTGGTGGACACCCTTGTGCTTGAACGATGGTGTTCGTTATGGACAAACTGTGGCTAGCACAGAACTCCAATAACAGAACACCACTTGAGTTCAGATCAGGGAGGCCGTTCCTCTCAATCACCCCTCTCCAGGTGTCACTGTCATTGCCCACGTGGCAATCAGATTTGTTTATTTCAGTGATGAATGTGAAACAAAGGAGGTCATTGCTCACTGAGACTGGGTATCATTAAGAAGTTGCTGATACGATACAAACCTCGATACATAGGGTACAACATGATTCATATCTCGGTACAATGAACTTTCGATTCAATATGATATTTCAAATCGATTTGATATGGTTCAATAAAAAAATAAAGGCTGTCATGGCCGAGATACTAAAAATCTCTGCCAAAAATTAAAAAGTTCATATGAAACACACCCATTTTAATCATCAAAACTAAAATGTCAAATGTGTTGCATAAACAAGTTTCCATTTACTAAAACGAGAAACAAAACTGTAGCTCTGTAACAAAATAATTTAGTAAAATATACCAAAAAAATACTCATGACGATATATATTGATACATCAGCCCACAATATTGATACTGTATCATCACATGAAACGATACGATATAATGATATTTTGATATTTTTGCACATTTTGCTTTACTCATTGATTCTGCTGAAATCTGCCATGTTTTTCAGTCCCTGTGATATTTTTTCGTTTATTATTTCCAATACGGACAGATCATGTGTTCCTGATTGGCTAATCTCCCTGTCAATCACACCCCATCTGAACTCTGGAGATTTGGGGGGTTTGTTTGAGAGAAGAGCTCCCCCTAAATATGCAGGGTTTGTATGCAACAAAACATAACTCCAGTTGTGTTCCTGATGAGAAAACTACATTAAAACAGATCAGAAAATAATATAATATAATATGAACCCTTTCATTCATTGAGTTCTGTAACAGTCTTTTCAGTCTTGCAAAATGATTAGTATTTTTTGTAGTGCAGCTTGGAGAACCCATCTGCAGCCCTTTGAATCCATTCTCATAGGTTAACCATGTTTTCATTCTAACCCCAAGCGACTACATCAACCACTCTTTCTTTTTTTTTTCCCCGATATAAAACACAGATTGTAGCTTCATTATTTAAAGATGTGTCCCACACAATGTCCCTTTGGTTTGGTTCTGATTACGCTGTGCAAATCGCTCTCGTTAGCAATGTTAGCATGTATTACCAGATCCAGAAGAGAGGACGTGCCTGCTGCTTGCCTGCCCACAATCAGCTCTTGTTTTGGGCTAACTTAAAGTGGCATCGGACCTCCACGGACAGCAAGACCTCACAAGACAGCCACTTTCAAAAAACTATCCGGCTTTCTCATCTTCAAGGCTTACATGCTTTCTCCATAATTCAATATAAGGTTTGACAGTCACAATTAGAGTTAGGGAGTTAGAAAGAGTAGCTTGGCAGAGGTCCCTTGTCCAATATGGAATTACGCGGCTGTGCCCACTTAGCCACCCACCCACACCCTGAGAATGAAGCTTCGAAGCTGGGGTAGTGCCAGGAGAGAGCCCCCCTCCTGTAAACAAAGTGCCTATACAAGTTGGAAGATGGCCATTTTGGATTAAACTGCTAAATCCATGAGAAAGCCTGAGGTAGGGGCTCCTGAGTGACATGGGAGACGTAAGAGTAGGATGAGAGGAAAATATATGGTATATGGAAAATAGAGAAATATACAGAGATGTGCCGAGATATTACGAGATATGCTGAGATATGCCGAAATATGACGTAGTATTCCGAGATATTCTGAGATACGCCGAGATATACAGAGATATGCCGAGATGTGCAGAGATATGCCAAGACATAGGGTTGTTCTGATACTGATACTAGTAAAGGCATTGACAAGTACTCCAAATCTCCGATCCGATACCAGTCTGTATTTTCCACGGCCACTGTTTTCCTCTGTGGCTAATGCTACTGCTCACACCCAGAGCAGGTTAAACGTAGACTATAGATTATATATTTGACTCTTAAGACTTAGTTCTCAAAATCTCATTTATTGTTGTATATTTTCTTTAGAGATAACCTTTTAGTATATTGATTTATTGCTCTTGTACTGTAACAAACTTGAGTAGAATTAGTCTACTTCTTCTTTGTGGTATCGGACTGGTATCAATGTCTCCGAGTACACAAGGGCCAAGTATCATTATCGGATCGGATCCCCCCAAAATGGTATTGGAACAGCACTACTGAGATATGCTGAGATATACAGAATACTGGAAATACATGCCAAAAGGAACAACATTTTGGGTTAAACTGAGGTGTGAATGTTGAATTTTTGCTATTAAAGGTCCAGTGTGTAGGATTTGTGGCGCATAGGTGGATAGTGGCTATGGCACTTCCTGTTTTAGCTACAGCAAACCTCGAGGGTCACCCGGGCGCGCCATAGCGGACAGCTCGCGTACCCGCACGCACCCGGCGCTGCGAGCCCTCATCGACAACAAAGGTATTAATAAAACGCGGTCTCCCGTTCACTGTTTTTTTTTTTCTTTTCGCATGAAAACACACATTCCTGATCGTGTACCATGACAATCTACATATCAAATGAAACCTTACAGTCTCCTCTTTTTGACTATGCAATTCATTTCCCGGCACAACAATCACTCCCTGAGCACATGGGAAAAGCACAAAACGAGGTTTGGTACTTAGCTTACCTTTGAAGGCTCTGCACAGGTCAAACTCTGTATTTCACCATAAGCTTGGTCTCAATCTGTCCGTAAGGATCCAGCGAATCCAGTAAAACAATTTAGTCCAAAACACGTGTTAGATCCATTACGACGTGTGATACAGCAGCATGCTTGTTGTTTACCCAAAACCACAAGTATATCTAAGTCCAACAGAATACTTTGATTTCATGATGGAAGTGAAAAGGCTTGGAAAACAATGTATTTTTGAATGGGTATCTTCAATTTCAGTAATTAATGGGTAAAAATCTTACACACTGTCCCTTTAATAGATGTTATCCCTGTTCCCTGGGGGTGTGATGCTGACTGTAGGCACTGCCCTGTCTGAGACTTTGATAAACTTTAATCTGAGATTTATTTTAACACAATCCAGACCACAAAGAACTGACTTAGTTAAACATACAGCAGGTGAGCTGATTTGTGTCCCTCTCAACTAACATTAGTCACTCTCACGTTTTTATTGAAAATCAAACTCATAAACAAGCTCATGAACGGACCGATCACAAGCTTCTGAAAATGTGCTCTTTGAATCACTATTGTATTTTTTCTTGAGTTTTCAGACAATATTGCAACTTTTTTTGGTAGTGCGCATTGTGTCACCATAACTGCTGAACATTCTGCCAATAAAGATACATGTAGAACACAACTAGCATGTGTATTGTCTGTGTAATCCGGTTCCACCTCAAAAGAAAATTGAATTCTCTCAACTGGATAAAAGTAGTTTTTACTTTTACACAGTTTTGACTTATAAATAAAGGTATCACATTCTTTTTGTTTTTATTTAACGTAATTTATTGTGCCAAAATATTAATTAAAATGTCACAAAAATATTGCAATCAAAATACAAAACATACACAAAAGTTTGAACACTTTTGCGCATATATTTCTTATACATACATACATATATTTCTTTATTTCCATCATTATTTACTCTAAATTCTCACTGAAGCATCAAAACTATGAATGACACTGAGCTCACAGAGAAAGCAGCTGTCAGCGAAGCAAAGGGTTCAAGCTTTGTGGATGATTATACAGTTATATTTTATGAAATATTTACTAGTTCATTAACTTTTTATTTGGGGGACACGTGCACCCGAAACACGGGTTGAAAATCTACGAAAGTTTGAGTGTTTAAACAAGAGAGAAATGTGAGAAAATGTTAATACCAGTCTGAGAAAAGTGTATAATGTGTGTGGTGAGGCATTTACAGCCTTAAAATATTTGTAATAAACATGTAATAAAAACATGTAATAAAATATAAAGTTGTCCTACTTCGTGGATTTCACTTATTACGGGTTATTTCTGGAACCTAACCCCCGCGATAAACAAGGGACCACTGTACTGTTACGGTTAGCATGTAGCCAGCACAGCCTCTGTTACCTTTTCAGTTCTCTGAGGAAGAACACCCGTCATGCTATAAAATACAGAATTTATCAACGCTGGTGGGGTAATAACTTCCTGGAGCTTAACGACTTGACTATGTGACTATGTTTACATGGTAAATGGTCACATCTTTATATAGCACTTTTCCACCTTCAAGGCACCCAAAGCGCTTTACAACAAGGAACCACTCACCCATTCACACACACATTCACACACCAGTGTACGCAGACACCGGGGGTGAGGTGGGTTAAGTGTCTTGCCCAAGGACACAACGAGGATTCTCTGTACATGTGTGTAACCTGTTTACCAACAGCAACATTCTAACACGTGCCTAATTCAAAGCCAGGATACTTAAGTGCATATATGTAATATTTACATATTATACATATTATGTATGTTGCACCTCAGAAATGTGCACCTACTCCCCTTTTGTTATCTTTTCTTGCACTATTTTGTAAATGCATGTAAGTAATCTACATGCATGTCTGCACTGGAGAATGGGCTGCTTTTAATCTCATTATATGTACAGTAATAATAGGAGGCATTCTAATCTATTCTATGACTATTCTTATAAAGTAACTATGACTATTAATGATAAAGTTCTCAATACTCACGTATATTGACATCATGTTAACGACTTCTGAAGATTTACCATCATCACATCTGTCTGTATTACCTTATATATACCTGTCGTGGAGAGCAGAAGCACTTTCTTCTTCTTCCCTAAACCTTGCTCTGTCTGATGTTTTATTTCTCACACATTTCTCACACATATACCTAAAACATACAATGTTTTAGGTATATGTGAGGCTCGGATGAAGGAGCTAAAACATACTCTTTTCTTCATCATCACATCCAGGGACAGAGCAGTTGCCATGCTTCACTCGTTTCGGAGCCTGGAAAAACAAACCGCAGCTAGTAGCTAGCAGCTAGTAGCTCGTAGCTCTTTTGCACAAGGGTCGGTCTAAATTCTCTGGGTGTGATTTCCAGAGACGGTTGGTAGACATCCAGAGAGGGGGTGGAAACCTTTCCCTGAGTGTGACGTCAGAAATTTCCCTTGTTCAGAATCGTCCGTTCGGGCTGTCTTTTTTTCAAATGCAGAAAAGGATTGCAAATGCTCAGTTTACACATTTTGCAACTTTTAGCCATGGGGGGGCTAAACAGGGTAGGGGAGCTCACATTAACGTTCAAAAACCTCAGAAAGTGAAAATGTCATGCTATGGGACCTTTAAAGGTATTAGAATACAGTGGTCCCTCGCTATATCGCGGTTCACTTTTCGCTGCCTCACTGTTTTGCGATTTTTTTTTTTTTATAAATTCAATCAATGCGCATTGTGTTCTGTGTCCTGATCAGTGATGGACTGGGCGGTCTGGCATTTGGGCACACGCCAGAGGGGCCGCGGTTTTGCGTCTCACCTGGGGCCGTGAGTACGAGACCAAGGCCGGCAGTGTCCGGTGGATGCGGTCCCGAGAAGAAACAAGGTCTGGACACTGCCGGCCTCGGTCTCGTACTCGCGGCCCCAGGTGACTACGATGAGCAGGTGCATGTGTCCGCGCGCACACTTCTCCAGGTGGTCAGTGCGCATCGCGTCCCAAGACGTTGCAGTCCCGTTGGATGAGCGCGGTGCGCCCTGCTCCGTGGATCCCTCTGCGCTCACACTGTGTTTGAATGAGAAGCAGTCTGAGCTGCACCAAGCTCTGGGGCCGCCCGCTTTCAGCCCCAGTGCGTCCTTCTCCCCGAGCCGTGGATCATGAGGAAGGATGCGAAGACCAGGGACAGACTCA
Source organism: Paratrypauchen microcephalus (assembly GCA_036785185.1). NCBI lineage: Eukaryota > Metazoa > Chordata > Actinopteri > Gobiiformes > Gobiidae > Paratrypauchen > Paratrypauchen microcephalus. Next base: position 137,181 of record JAVJIX010000285.1, read on the forward strand.
GCACTGGCTTCAGCAGACCCAAAAACCAAGGCAGAGTGGCGCCACGATGAAGAGGCACGATCAGAGAAACTGTGAAATACACGCGTCACTATTAATACATTTTTTTGTAGAAAATCTACGAACGTTTGAGTGTTTCAACGAGAGAGAAATATGAGAAAACGTTAATTCCAGTCTGAGAAAAGCGTATGTGTGGTGAGGCATTTACAGCCTTAAAACATGTGTAATAATTGTAAAATATAAAGTATATATCCTACTTCGCGGATTTCGCTTATTGCGGGTTATTAGAACGTAACCCCCGCGATAAACGAGGGACCACTGTATTTATTTTATATAAATATGGGTTTCAAACTAATAAAAATAGGGGCAGTTGCAATTGCAAATAATTTAAACCAATTTATTTAAAATGGTCAAGAAAGTCCTCAAAATGGCATCCATGAAAAACTCTAATGATACATTTTTATTATTAATTTGTCTTAATATTGCCCAAAGGAAAAAAATTAATTGGCAAATTGGCCTCTCAAACAAGGTCTTAAGTAGAGTATAGCTTAGTTAGTTATAGTTCTCATAATTATTCCTCTGGTTAGAGATTTTGTGATTTTGTTTGTTTTTTGTTTTTGAGGCAATAACAACATCATTATAACATGCCTTAAAGCTAACAAGAGTCAGTTTTGCGTAATGTACTGTAGGACCTTTAAATCGATTGGTTGAGAGAGAAATGAAGTCTGCTGTGACTGTGCTGATTTATAACGTCATTTTGATATTACTGAAACACCATGACAACAGTTTGGTATTTCCTCGACCTCCCTGTCTGCTGTTGACTTTCACTTTCCCTCCCCTGTCCTTGTGTTTTGATTGGCCGAACGTCGCATGATGTAACCCCAAACCTGTGTGATTTTTACAGGAGCAGAGGTCATAAAACGCCTCCTTGCTCCCTCCTCTCACCCCCCTATTTCTGCTCATCTCTGTGTAAAGTCCGAAGTGTTCAGTGGTAATGGATAAGAAATATGGGGCACATTTGGACAAGACGTGACTGTGTAAATAAATACAAGTATCCAGCGCACTATATCATGGTGTAAGTCGGTCATTGGAGCAGAGATGGACAGTGATGGCTCTATGGGGACGTAACTATAACAACAGCAGGAGCCAAGCATGATGGGAAGATGGACACACATATAGCGGACTGACCCTCGTGTGAACCAGGACGCTGTGGGGCAGATATAGTAAAATGCTCAAAAAAAAAATACACACAAAATGTTTTAATTTTAATTTTTTTTTTAAACTATTTTTACTGCGCGTTGTCTTTTGTTTGTATCTCTCAAATATATGAAGCAAAATATACATACAAATACACAAATATATGTAACTTTTTGCATGGGGGTCCATCATGCCATTGCTCTGCCTGGAATGTTCCACAGTATGACATAAACATATATATATAGTTATTAAATTTTAGTTATTTTTTTTTTTCTTTGTTATAATTCCATACATGTGCAGCTACAACAGAAGGGTGATTTGACAAGGCCCAACAAATATGGAGAGCCCTGACCACCCACTATGTGAGGAGTTTAACACCCTTCCTTCTTGGACAATGTCTGAGAATGCCCCGGATCAGGTCTCAGAGAGCTCAGACTTCTTTTATTTCTGAAGCTATAACTAGAATGAATGCCCTCTTATAGCTTGGAACAGTCATGTTGACATGTTTCCTGTTCTTTTTTGCCTATTTTTAAGGGAACACATGTCTGCATTGTTGAGCGTATGATTAAGCTGTGGTTAAGTGTATTATTCAATTGTCATTCATTCATTCATTTTCTTCCACTTTTCCATTTTCTGGGTCGCGGGGGCAGCAGTCCAAGCAGTGTTCTGCTGCCCAGAACACAATGCACCAGCCCCCATGAATCCTTCCGCGGGTGGTGGGTCCACAGGAGGACGGCTCACGTCACAACGGGCCTTGATGTATCTTCTGCCATGGGGGCTTATTGAATTGTATTGCATGTATATTGTAGGTCTGACACTGCTGCACAACAATTTCTCTGGGGCAATAAGAAAGTTGAAAGTAAAGTTTAAAGTTACTTCATATTTGAACGAGAGGGTGTCTCTTAGACAAACTTTACTGATCCACAAGGGAAATTATTTGGACACAATAGCTCACACATCATAATATATTACAATAACAAAGAGTTAAAAATATAAATTATAATAATACAGTCTAAATACATAGCAAAAAACAACAACATAAAAATAGCCAGGTGTAAAATTAGGCATAATTATATAAATGTACATGTACAGGTCAAAATAAAATGGAAAAATAAGTAATAAAAAAATCTCAGCAATATGCAAGAGGTCATAAGGAAAAACGGCATTAAAAGGTTATCTAGGAGGGAGTATTTCTGTTCCATAAGCGGGAGTTTTACAGTTGTAGGGAGTATTATCTGTTCCATAAGGGGGAGTTGTTGTAGTATTGATGTTAGTATGACTGTAGTCCTGTATCTCTCACAGTTTGAGCAGAACTGTAGTAGCCTGTTGGAGAATGTGTCCAAACATTTAAATGGTAGTGTATATTATCCAGAATTAGACCTTTCCTTGTTCTTTATTGATCTGAACTTTTTTTCTTCCCCCAAAATTATTGGATGTCCTATTATAAAAAATAAAAAATATTATGACAGCCCCTATACCTATAATTTGAATCAATAAAAAAATAATTTAAATGTTATGAAGTAGTTCTAATTCATCATAGAAGTTAAATGCGGGATTAGCCACTGTGTTTTAAAAATGGCATAAATATTATCTCATATGGCTTGTTTTGTTTTCTCACAGATTATGTAACCTTCGTGCCATTACCATGTTGTGTTAGCAATTAGCATTAGCCACGGTGTTAAACATGTGAACTGCCCTGACCTGCTCTGACCCCAGATGTGAGGATCTGCCCTTTGACCTGATCATGTGACAGGAAGTGCGCTCTGTCCGCAGGTGTGAACAGGAGCTCAGCGCCGGCGAGGACTCTTAGGAGCAGAGAAGTTTAAGTAAATACAGGACAAGTCTAGGGTGGTCCTTCATACAAGGGGGTGTTTTCTCTCTCGTGTTTGGACATAAGCAGTGAGGAGAAGAGGAGGCAAGGGAGGAGAAGAGGGAGCAGAGGGAGGAGAGGAGGAGAAGAGCATTGTGCTATTTAACTCTTAAATAGGGCTTGGGGACTGGGAAAAATTGTGAATTGCATTGCAATCACAAGCATTGTGATTAGATTTGTGATTTGTGTTCGCATTTTAAATGCATCCAGAAGAACTGACAAAAAGCTAAAATCTAAACTGAAAGACTAATACAAAAAAAATCAGAACATGTTCAGATTTAAACTAGCAGTTTTATATATAATAAAACTAGGGATGCAAATTATCGATCAATTCATTAATCTATAGTTGATTGACCTTATCGATCGACTTACGATTAATTGATAAGCGGCGTTTTTCCCCTGAATTTTAGTGTTTCAATAGGGTCTTTAAGAATATAAGCTATAGTATACATAACACTGTCAAAAATATATCATAGTATTATTATATTGTATATTCCTCAATTAATTATTCCTTAGTAAAAAGCAGACAAATGTATTGATGCTGAATAACAAAATACATTCTTTATTGAAAATAAATTGAGGACGTTTTTTGTAAAAGCTCCGTGATATGAAATAAAAAAAAAATGAATTTATCGGGGAAAACATTTCACTCACACACACGCACACACACTGGCACACGGGCTGGACAGCAGGCTGCTTCCACTGCGCTTTCACGTGGAGCCTGCACGGCAATTCTCCATAAATATACAAAAATGCTGTACAACTCGACAAACCTGATGTACAGTAGTTTCATTAGCGGGAAGCATGCCGATTGTGTTGTTATAGCTCTGAAGGGTGAGTGACTTTAGCGTGGAGAGCAAAGTGAGAGGAGACTCCAGAGCATCAAAAACGAAAGCTTAACTTCTTAAACTACTTACTAGGATAAATATAACATTTTTAAAACAATAGAAGGTAACATGGTGACCTAAATGTGTTACGGTTGATACCCCAGAGAAGTTAAGTACCTCCTCAGTTTCAGCTGCTTAGTATCAACTATTTTTACAGTTCATCTCCTCTTTTCTTGTTTCTTGTTTTTACTCTTTTTCTCCCAGTTCCTGCTCTCCTCCTCGTGCCATGTGCAGCAGGTGTGTGTTCCTCTGCTTCCTTCATGATTAAAGCGGGCTGCTCTCCATTAGCTTGTGTGTTTTGGCCTCGGCTCTGTGAATCTGAAGTGAGCTCACATGGACCTGTCCTGCTCGGAAATCTGTTTTAAAGACTGGACCACAGCTGCGCGCTCATTATCAGCCTCCATCTTGGATCCATAAAGATACAAGATGCTAACACAACATGCAAATCCAAATGTGGATTAGCATGTGGTGTGTTCTGTTATCATCACAGTAGATAAACAGGTTTTGGTGGGTAAATTGAATGCATCTTTAGATTTGAGAGTTATGTCAGCGAAATCTTTATTGTTGATTTCTTCTTTCCTATTACAAGTCATGCGCATTCGTACAAAATTAGGACTACACTTGCATTAAACCCAAACACAACCTGGACTACACTAGGGGTGTATTCACACCTGCCTTGTTTTGTTCGTTTAAAACAAACCAGAGTTTGTTTGTTCCTTTGATTCGGACCTTTTGGGATGGTGTGAATAAAAACCAAAAATCTCGATCTCGGCACGGTACCATTTGAACCCTGGTGCGGTTCGTTTGAGTGAGAATGCTGACTGGACTCGATCTGACACAAGTTGGCTTTTTGTACTTAATGAGCTCCCGTCGTATGTCGAGCATTATGGGAAACCGAGGCTTACCAGACACCAGAAAATCCGCAGAGTGCAACCGTTCAGCGAGGAGGATAGGCTACGTTTTGTATGAAGAGCATGAAGAGTCACAACTTGATGTGCGCACATGTGCGCTGTCCTCCGTAGCCGTCTTGCCCTGTGTCTTCGTCGTTTGGAAATTGATTGTACAATAGTGTAAACCTCACGATGCTGCTCAAACATTTGTGTGAACTGTAAAAACTGTGCAAACCATATTGCTATGACTACATTGAAAACAGCACGCAACACCATGATTCTCCTCCTTCACTTGTTTTGACATGGCAGAAAAGCAGAAAAGTGCCGTATGACAGAAAAAGTCAACGAGGGCAAAACATAACCAATGTCATCACCAGATTCATAGCCAAAGAGATGTTGCAGATGCAGTCAGACTGGCCAACATGTACACATTTTGCATTTCGCGTTTCGTCCGTTTCACTCAAGTTTCACTGACTTTCACTGACACTGCGGCTGAGACACAGATCCACAGATTTGCATTTAAACAGAGAACTTTGAGCCAATCAGAGTGCTTCATTTCCTCCCAGTTCCTCTGCTCTCCCTCTCTCCACTCCACAGTTCAGATTCAGGGATGTGAGACAGCTCCAGTGCCACTTTCGCCCGCAAAAAGTAAGATTAATACGTAGAGTTAGCCCGACATTAACCCGACGGTGTTGTTAACCATTTGTCAAGGTTACGACAAACAGATGAACCATCTGAGGCGTCGTCGTGTGTTGCAATGGTCACCACCACGTTTCCCGTATTCATTGCAGACAAAACAGTTTTGGTTTTAAACTGCAAGGCTTGCGTGACAAAAAAATAAATAAATAAAAGACTAGGAAACAACAAATATTTCTGGACAGCTATCGGGAGAGATGTCCTCGCCTTAGCATGTCCAGGCTGCATGCGTTTAGCACCATGGGGACAAGGGACAACGGGTACAAACACAGTTCCACACACAAATCCCCCTTCCACAATGTCCACATCACACCTGTCATCTAGAGGACGGGCTGTCTGGTGAAATTGGTATAAAGTTTTAGACCGGCTTGGTTGTCTGATTGTAAAAATCAGTATGAGACTTATGTGTTATGTATGTATTATGCATGTATGCGTGTATTATGGACGGATTATTAGTTTATGAACACAGCGGATGTGTGTGCGCAGCCTGAGGAGGAAGCGTCTGTGCGGTTAACATGAAGTTGCAGCGTTAGCGAGCGCTGCTGTCTGCACTAAAACAGTTTATCGCCATGTGATAAAATAAATTCTGATTAAATGGGGGAATATCGTCATAATATCGTTATTGTTAAAATCCTACAAATATCGCAATTTTTTTTTTTTTTTTGCCCATATTGCCCACCCCATCACAGGCAAACATCTATTAGGCTTAGGCCTGTCTTTGCATCTGACAATGATATTTCCATATTTCCTGTGTATATTCCAACAATGGCTGACTTGAAGTATTACTTTTAATATCACCTGGGCATTGAGCAAATTTGTTTAAATTGAAAGAAGCATTTATTTACAATCAGACAGCATAGCTCACACATAGTTCACATACATAGTTTACACACACTAATACCTGGCTGAATGTGGATGTGAATGTTTTCAATAAAAACACAAAGACCATTTATTTCATAGTAAACATAGTAGTAAACATAATTGAACTTTATTTAAATAAACATGTTTGTGTCACATTTCTATTTTTTGAAGAATGACACACCATCAGTATACACAGAAAAAAAGAAAAGGAAAACATGGACAAAAAGGAAAAACATAAGGCACAGTGCAATATACGTGGCAGGCTGTGTAGAATACATGAGTTAGTGTGCAATATAGAATAAACTCTGTAACTTTATGGGCTTATAATTAAGTGATGCAGATTTGTGGATTTTGTATAACATAGATGGGGAGAATCTTACGATGCCTAATTGGTGGAGGGATATGTGGTCTATGTGTGTGTGTTTATGAGTGTCTGCATTCATTTATTTATTTACTATACTGATGGGACAATATTTAAAGGAAGGCCAAGATATGGGATATGCAGTATGTTGTAGGCTGTGTGCAGTACATGAGGTAATGAGGCAGTTTGCAATAGAAGATGAACACTTGTGATTGTGATGCAGATTGTGGACTGTGCGTTACTTGAATACTTCTCTCTGTGTAAGCATGCATGTTGCTTATAGTGTGTAAACATGATTTTATGTGTATGTACCCGTGCCATAAACAAAGGCTTATCAGTCTAAAACACCTCCATGATGTACGACAGTTTTTAGATGGTTTTGCATGTGGGTTTCCACCATGGCATAGTCATCCTTGTACTGTGGACAGAAAAGGCAGTGGAGCAATGTGCCCCCCTGGTCCTGGCATCTTTGTAACAGCAGCTTCTGACCACTGGGCAGTATTGAACAATGGAACTACAGTGAAAGGAAGACAAATGGAGAACAGTGACCAAACTCAAATGTATTCTTATACCATCTTACTTACTGTTAATGCTTAATGCTTGATGGACATCTCGCTGCCTGGACCATCGACTACCTCACTGATCGTCCACAGTACGTGCGGCTGTGAGTCAGAGGTGGTAGTCTGCAGCACTGGGGCCCCCAGGGAACTGTCTTTTCACCCTTCCCCTTCACCATTTACACCTCGGACTTCACATACAACATGGACAGCTGCCATCTCCAGAAGTTCTCTGACGACTCGGCCATTGTGGGCTGTGTGTCTGAGGGGAACGAGCTGGAGTACCGCTCGGTCATTAGAGACTTTGTCGACTGGTGTGGACGCAACCACCTGAGCCTTAACACCAGTAAGACCAAGGAGATGGTGATCGACTTCAGGAGAAGACCACTACCTCACTCACCGGTGAACATCCAGGGGCAGGACATAGAGACTGTGGACAGTTTCAAGTACCTGGGTGTTCACCTCAACAATAAACTGGACTGGTCCCACAACACCGACGCCCTGTATAAGAAGGGCCAGAGTCGCCTCCACCTCCTGAGGAGACTGAGGTCCTTTGGAGTGTGCAGGCCTCTGCTTAAGACTTTTTATGACTCTGTGGTGGCCTCTGCTCTCCTCTACGCTGTTGTCTGCTGGGCCCCGAGCAGCACAGAGCAGGACAGAAAAAGACTTAATAAGCTGATCAGGAGGGCCAGCTCTGTCCTGGGCTGTCCTCTGGACTCTGTAGAGGAGGTGGCTGAGAGGAGGGTACTGGCCAAACGTACGTCCATCATGGACGACACCTCTCATCCCTTGCACCAGATTGTAGAACAGCGTTTTTCAACCTTCAGGTCGCGACCCCATGTGGGGTCGCCTGGAATTCCAATGGGGTCGCCTGAAATGTACGGAGCAGTGCAGTCACAGTCGTGTCCCAATTCCCAGAGCGCACGGTTTGGAGTGTGGTTTGAAGTGTGGTTTGAAGTGTACTCAGACTGCAGTCAAGACTGTGCATACTTGCTCAGCCCTGAGTACAGTCTGCGGACGTCATGGGCGTCGGTGAAAAAGTAGCGCACGGTGAATGCTGGGATATATGAGTGCGCGAAGTGTGCTTTTTCACGAGCTTGGTCCATGCCCCAATTTCCATGGAAACGACTGCGGTCTTCAGCTCGCGTGTTAACTGTGCATGGGACAAAAAAGAAATGGGAGAGCAGTCGTCGCGCCGGATGTGACGCACATGCACTTTAAACCACGCTCCGAACTGTGCACTCTGGGAATTGGGACACGGCTAATAACAGAAGAGAAAAATAGAGAGATTTCTTTGTCCGCCTGGCACCGTAAATGAGACGGCCTGTTCACCATCCGATGGTGCCTGTTCATCATCCGATGAACAAGCACCAAAAAGACAGAGGAAATATGACGAACGTTTCCTTCAAATATGGATTTACAAACGTCGTGGAAAGAAACGAAGAATGGCCGCAATGTCTGCTGTGTGGTAATGTACTGTCTGCCGAGAGTCTCAAACCAAACAAGCTCAAACGGCACTTTGAGACAACACATAAGGAACATATCGGCAAACCAATAATGCGAAGCTGGATTTACTGCCCTTGTCTGTATTAAATCAAAGTACAGTTCCCGATTGGATGTTACAACAGAGATGAGATGCGCAGTCTACCACAGCACCTTGAAAAGAATGGAATGGACTTTTAAAAGCTGCAGCGAAATGTGCAGGCTCAGCAATCTCATTAAATGTGTTTTTTTTTGGTGTGAAATTGTTAAGTATTCATTGTTAGCCCTGTAAAGACAAACTCTGCATAACTAAAGGCTACAAATGTGTGATGAAAATTGCACTTATCTGGTTAGCCTACTCTGTATTTCCAACATGGTACAAACATGATTAAAAAAAAAGAAAGTCTATGGGGGTCGCCAGAAATGTGTGATGTCAAAATGGGGTCACAGGCCAAAAAAGGTTGGGAACCACTGCTGTAGAGGAGCTGAGCAGCTCCTTCAGCAGCCGACTGAGGCACCCTCAGTGCAAGAAGGAGCGCTACCGCAGATCCTTCATCCCCACCGTTATCAGACTGTATAACTCCACTGTATAGTCCAGACATGCAACTTTGTTGGTTTCAATGCAATTTCCCATTGCCAACCAATTATTATTATTATTAATAATAATAATAATAATAATAATAATAATAATAATAATAATAATAATAATAATAATAATAATAATAATACATTTTATTTATTAGGCGCCTTTCTGGACACTCAAGGTCGCCTTACAATAAGTATAATATACATTATAGGCAGATAAAAGCAGTTAAAAGCAACAGTTATAATACAAATAGTTAAAAACATACAGGTTAACATTTATACAAACATTTAAAACATTTAAAAGGACAGTGCAGTTATAGTTGGAGTGAAAAGGCCATTCTGAACAGATGAGTTTTGAGTTTGGTTTTGAAGTTTGGGAGTGTGTCAGTGTTGGATGGATATCGTATTACAGGCCACTTTGGACTCCAGTGAAACTGTAGGCTAACATTGACCTTGTGTCATCTGAAAAGTGCTAAAGTTTGTGTCATTTGGTGACTGCAACACTGGGCCCCGAGCACTCACGTTACGGATATCGCTAAACTACAAAATCTCCGGAATTGCTCCAAATGACACCAAAGTACTATGGGTGAGTTACTTACGTTGTTTTACTACCGAAATAATGTTCAGATTGTAAAAAAACGTTCCTATGCCTTTAAGCAGTGTCCACCAGCACTCTAGCCAGAACTGAAGAAGCAGCTTGGATGAGCTGCGGAACGTATTCAGCCAAATAAACTTTTGACCAGTTGACAAATTGAATTTCTCCTTTTGCCATATACATTTATTATCTTTTTTCTTTTTCTTTTTTTTTTTTTTTAATTATGTCTCATCTGACACTGGTCTATTGCTCTTTGGTTGCTATTCGATCTATTTTTTGTTAGCCTCTGTTATATACGGAATTATATTTGATGAGTGAGCTACTGTTCCCAAAACAATTTCCTTTGTGGATCAATAATGTTTGTCTAAATCTAAGAAAGAGGTAGAGATAATTTGGAGATAATTTGGAGATTTAGGAGAGAATGGAGCCCCTTCAGTACATGTTGTAAAAGACATGGTGCCCATATATACTGTGGAAAAGCCCGGATTCATTAACATGGTGAAAGTTTTGGACCCGAAGTATGTGCTACCAAGCCGCAAAAAATAAATAAATAAATAAAAAAAAAAAAATATATATATATATATATATATATATATATATATTTTATATATATATATATATATATATATATATATATATATATTATCTTTTATTATTACAAGGTACATATTTTAACATCACAATAACATTCGCAAAACACTCAGAAGACACATCGGGGGATCGATGTGTCAGCCACAGCTCTATACAGACTGCACAAGCTAACATACATGAACACAGACAGTGGCTCCCTCTTTTCTGCATCACTCGAGGAAAAACTAAAACACTCCAGTCCATCTTTCCCACAATCAGGGAATAATTTAGCTCCATAAAATGCTTCTTTATTAAAGAAAGATATTTATGTAACTGTGATATATATATATTTAAAACAATAACAACTTAATTGATGCAAGGTGTAATGTATTTGTTTTATAAAATAACGTTGCATTGTTTTGAGCCATTTGTCTGTCATCTGTTATTTGTTTTTGAGTAGGGTAGAGAAAAATCGATTAAAATGGGAAATCAGATTTTTTTTTTTTTTAATCTGAGATTTTATTTTTAGGCCATATCACCCAGGTGTATGTATATATATATATATATATATATATATATATATATATATATATATATATATAATCACACACAGAATACTGCCCTTCACTACAATATACATGTTTTGCATACTTCTTTGCGCTTTGCGCTGGAGTGAACCAGTTGGATGAAAGGCTTCAGTGCTTCATAAAGCTTCATCTGACCATCACTAGCATAAGAATGAGTCATTCTTATGCTAATGGTAAAACAAACACAGACTCACCAATTCCCGCAGATTACACAAGCGCACAGTCTATTCGTCTTTGCATAGTAGCGGTAAGGGCTCCCGCATGTTAGCATGTGGTATCTAAGTTTAAGTACAGATGACATTATATAAAAGGGAAAATAGGGTTAGTTATTACGGTACCTGTGTAGCAGTCCTGTCTCGCCTCACTCCCGTGTGTGAATGGAGGGAGGGGAGCAGGTAGCTTGTATGAAGCACTAGTACGCATGCGATTGGCTGTCTCACTCTCATGAGTCTTGCGCAAGCGAGTGATGTGTTCACTGACCGGCAGTAGTGGGAATATTTTATATTGACCACAGACAGGCGTATTTTAACCTGGGTTACACATGTTTGAGTAATCTTTAATGGCTTTTCAAGACACCATTTTGCCGATCTACACCCGTTTCACACCCACTGTGACATACAGGCCAACTATGATGCACGCACTTCCTTCTCAGGTTTGATGTTCTTAATGGGTGATACTTACAGGACTGGGCAGGGTCGGGTTATCATTTTGGTCCAAATGTTAAAAAAAAATGCTGTTCTAGTGTGATGTGCAGCTTTCCATAGGAGGAGCCCATGCAGCGCTTTGTTGTGACGATGTTTACAGACACATCAGTTCCCATTGGACGCCACAGTTTTCTAACACGGAAGTCAGCGCACTTGTTTCTTTTATGAAGTTGTTTTAGATCAATGTTGTGATTTAAAATGTCATAATTTTAACAGAATGATGCACGGGGGTCAGAGGTCAGCACTATAGAGCATACACAAGCAGATTTATATCATGTATACAACAAATGTTTACACACCTTCTCATTAATTTCACCCATCCTTCTGGAGCAGTGGGAAGCAGATGAAGACGCCCAGGGACCCATCTCCATGATCTTATTGCTGGACTACCTCAGTTGGAGGTGAATACCCAGAGAAACAACATTCTGACTTTGAACAGGGTCGCCTCTCCACAGATCTGATCTGAAACTTCGTCTGGTTTGGTCTCCATGAAGATAGAAAAGTTTAATTCTATACTGTGAAACATTCCAGACAAAGCAAGAACATCTCAATGGAGAAAAGCGTTTGATAGACCCTCCACCAGAAAAGTTACACAATGCACCTTTATGTTTACTACATTTTATATACACGCTGAAGACATCAAATCTATGAAGCAAGATGTATGGAATTTTCTAGCAAGGAAAAAAACAAGGGCCACCCATCCTGGTACAAAAGTAAGAAAACTAAAGAAGCTCCTTGGATGAGTGGCAGACCATTTTAAATCTCAAACCACAAACCTTCTTTCGCTTTCAAACTTTAATGATAAATTTAAAGATCTGGAATTGCTTAAGCGTATTCCCACAAATGGTGACTGTCTGAATTATAGAAGCCCAGATTACTAATACATCCTGAGTTTAGAGAAATTCCAGCGTTTCCCAGTATTTCTGCTCAGTTTAGACCTTCTCTTATGTCTTCACCGTCATGTTTTCCCCTCCACACCTAAACATTTGTGTGTGTGTGTGTGTGTGTGCGTGTGTGTGTGTGTGAGAGAGAGAGATGTATGGGAGGGGTCCGGAGACCATAGAGGGGCAATAATGATCACTTAACCCGAATCAGGCGCAATCAGGATGGGGCAGGTCTGCAGCTGAGAGGGGTAGGGGGATAGAAGCAGATTTAGTTTGGGGAAAAATGCAATTCTTAACGTCTGATGACCAGGAAGAAGATCAAAAAGGACTTTGTTGTGCAGTTTGGACCTGAATCACAGTTAAATCAAGGAAGAGATCACCCCCGGTGGAGAGAGAGAGGGGGAAAAACAGGGAGATGCAGAGAAAGGGAGATGGGGAGGAAGAGAGAGAGTGAGAGAAAGAGGAAAACAGAAATACGAAGAAGGGGAGAGAGAAACAGGGAGAGAGGAAGAGGGGAAGAGAGAGGATAACGGGGATACAGAGAAAGGGAGGGAGAGATGGAGAGAAAGAAAGAAAGAAAGAGAAAGGGGAGCAACCGGGGGGGGGGGGGGGTTGGAGAAAGGGAAAGGAAGGAAAAGAAAAAGACAGAGAAAATAAGGGAGAGAGGGGCAGAGGAGCTGGAGAGTTTTTGTTTTGTCTAGTTGTGATTGTTGCATCCGTAGCTCTCCGGGGGCCAGGCTGAGTCACCAAACCCGATCCAAGATGACGTCCCCTGGGCTGATTCTGGAGCAAGCCTGGGCTGTTTGTAGCCTGGTGGAGGTCCTGTCACTGCTGAGGGCCACACAGGAAGACTCAATCACTGTACAGAAGGAGGGAAGAGAAGCGAGAGGGAGAGGGAGCCTAAATCACTGTATGGAGGGAGGGAGGGAGGGAGGCAGAGCAGAGGGTGACTCAATAACTGTATGGAGGGAGGAAGAAGGCGAGAGGAAGAGGAGATAGGATGAGAGGAGGAATGGAGAGAGAGAAAAAAAGGGGGAGAGGGAGACACAATCACTTTATGGAGAGAGGCAGAGAGAGGAGGAGAGAAAGGGCAGGGATGAAAGTGACCAGTAATGAAAAAAGTTGAAAGTCACCGAAAAGCTAAGGGGGTCCAGGGGCATGCTTACCTGGAAAATTTTTGAACTCTAGATGCTTTGAGATGCAATCTGGGGTCATTCCAGCCAAGAAAAACTTAAGATGTCAACCACCCATTTTGGGGGGAAAAAATTCCCTTTCTCCCTCTTGATGATTCCACTTTGTACTACCTTCTCACAAATTTTACAAATATATATGTTTGCAATAAAGTAAAACTGTAAATCAAAGCACAAACCACATTTTATTCACAGGTACTAGTGGTGACATACAAATCATTTATTTATTTATAAATATATTGACAATTCTTTACATGTACAATGCCTGTTGATGTACCTTGCCCAATTTCATGTACATTCTGTACATTTTTTGTCATTACTGTACTCTTACGCATTTACCAAACATGTCTTTACAAACAGATGCATTTGTGTACTTTTATTAGGCAAAATTCAACCACATCTCACAGTAGGCCTGGTCTGTGCAGACATTGTAGCATAAATTTAGATTAGTTTTTGCTTCGAGTTTCGTCCTTGCTCTTCTAATCAGCGCACATTGAGGAGGAGCCTGTGTGTTGAGCAGGAGGAGCGAGAGCGTGAAAAGGAAAGGCACGGTGACATGAGGCAGACAGATAGGTAGGATGTTTTAAAAAGTTTAACCTGCTCTGTGATACACGCTGATGTACCTTTGGGGCTTGTGTCTGCGGCTCCAGTCGAGCGCACAGGCTGCAGTGAGAAGCCCCGCGCACTCTTGCATCGGTAAAAGTTTATTGCTAACGGCAGCGGCCGTAATGAAATATGATCGCAATCATCTCGAAACCAAGACCGGTGTTGAGTACTATGACACTACAATCTACCCACACTACCTTCGCGATTGACTGACAGATCGCGATTGACGTATTGGGCACCCCTGTTTTAGACACTATTTTTGATTCGGCTGACAAAAAAGCGGAAATCTGCCAAAAAGCTGAAATTTTTCATGCCTGAAAAGGGGGAGAGGAAACTCAATCATAGTACGAAGAGAGAGAGGGGAGCGTGTCAGTCTGTTCTCAGATGTATTCCACTGCCGTCTTGTGGTTTGTTATCTTGGCTTACATCATTAAAGGTATAAAACTCCCTACAACAGAAGTATAGCTTTAACTGGACAATGCCACAGTGTGTTGAGTACTGACAGGCCTGTGGAGTTCTTTACTCAAACGAAAAACATTCTGTCCCATCTTGTGATGTTGTGGTAATGCAGGAAGTGCTCCACTGTGTTTTCAGAGTGTAAAACTTGAAAACCACCACTACATGACATCAGCAGGTGGAACAGAGGATTTTGAGCTTTGGATATGTAAATAAACAAGGGTTACTCAAACACATGTGAGGTAACAACAGTATAACATGGCGTAAAACTCCATTTTACGTAATATAGGACCTTTTCATCATACTCATCTGAACCCAAGTAAGGTTCCAGACTACATTAAAGTATTGGATATGTGTGTATTCTAGGTTGGCTAAACTCAAACGTTACCAACACTCTTATTTGACTTGACAGTCAGCTCTGTTGTCACTTTTATTGCATATCTATGGAGCCAAAAGATCTCACATTATTTCCCATGGAGGTTTGTGTTTCTTAATCTCTCCTCGTCTGCCAGTAAATGAGCCTCTTAGCCACTTGTGCAGTAAAGGGTGGAACCGTGACACAAGTTCAAATCAAGTGACATTATAAACTCAGTACATCTAGGGTTTCATATTTTTCAAACCAGAGATGGCTACTACACAGTTCAGTCATTTAAAAAAAACTTTTTGGAGTACATTAATGGCATATTTGATTTTTTTTTTTTTACGTAACTGTAGCCTACTTAAAGTTTTGGTTCCTCTTTCCCACTGTCTGTAAGTCTAAAGTGACAAAAGCTTTATGTGGACAATCTGAAATTATTTCCTTCAGATATAATTCTGTTTGTCTCATTTTTGCGCCTGTCCTTTGAAAATACTTGGTTTTGTGACTTATTTCAGGTTTTGTCCTTCAAATTATATAAACTTGAAATTACTGTATGAAGTAGATAGCACAGTTTGATCATTAGTTTTTACATTACTCTTACTTTAGACCACTTTACTACTACCTTGGTACTTTTTACCAGATGTTCAAAATCCAAAACTGAGTCGCTCTTGCTTTGGGGTGGTCGGCAATAATAAAATTGTGAAACGAGTGGGTAATTAAGGAAAATTGTTCTGTACTCGGCCCATTCATGTCTAACGTGTATCTAGTATAGTTATATTTTCTGTGTTTTGGTCATTTCTAAATAGCTTTTTTTGTATTTTACCTAAACAAATGACAATTTATGCCTGTCTTTACTGGCTATTCCTTCACAACTCACAAGCTAACCTCTTCTTGCTATCACTAATCCAGTCTTCACAGACTCTTTAGCATTAGCTTTAGCTGCTGTAGCTCAAAGCATCTGCCATTCATTTGGACAGGGCCAAACACGCTGATGAAAATGACTTAAGACGACTTCCTGGCTTTTGTGTCCACTGTCTCGTCGTCTCCTTTTACCCAAACTTGCCCCGCTCCTTATGTCCGAGTTCACTGCACTTGAGCGTGTTTGTGCTGCACGAGGAGAACGTTTCAAACCCCAGCTCGATATCCACAATTGAATTTTGTTTTGTGTAAACTCTCTGAACACTGGGGTCTATATGAATGCCTTTTCCAAGCAGCTGCCATTGATTTAAGTTGGTTTTGGACAAACGTAAAAAGCGTGTGGTCTCAGGACTTTATCTCGAACTATTTCAACTATTTACTTCCCATCAGTACTCAAATGTAGAGAGAACTTTAGCCATGTGTAGAAAAGTGCTTCAGGCTTCAGGGAGGGTGGCCCAGACCAGATTCCAGACACAGAAATCACTTTTGAAGCTGTATTTCTGCATCAGTAGCTCTGCGCTGAAAAAAACCCCCGAAACTTTTGACTTTTGTTGATTTGTCTATGGTCACCCCCTAATGTAAGTGTCATTCTGTAACAGACATGCTAGTTAGTGCTTTGTCTCAAAGCTAACGGTCACTTTTATTAAAATGGTAAAACATAAAATAAAGAATCTATAAACAAATGAATTAAAAATAAAGACAGGCAGAATCAATATTACAACACTGAAATATACAGGGAACATTTAAAAATAATTGCATAGTCTTTATTTTTAATTAATTGAATTTTATTTTTTGTTTTAGCTTTGAGACCATAATAAAATCTGGATGGTGAACCCAAGATGGCGTTGTATTGTTTTCAGTGGCCTGTACTCATTGGCACATGGGCCCAAAAATCATGTTCTCTTTGGCATTACTTCCTCAATACAGACTAGCTCCTCCCACCCGAGTAATGTTGGACCAGCGAAAGCTGCTAGAGTGGAGCTAGCATGGGCTCAGAGTGGGACTAGGCTAGAAGAAGAAGAAGAAATGACTTAATTGATCTCACACTGGAGAAATTCTTCTCTGCATTTTAACCCATCCTATATATATATATATATATATATATATATATATATATATATATATTAGGAGCAGTGGGCAGCACACATTACTGCGCCCGGGGACCATCTCCATGATCTTCTTGCTTCGGTTTGGTCAGGACCTCAGCTGGAGGATTTTACCTATGGTGCATGTTTTGGGTTGATGGAGGAAACCGGAGGAAACCCACCCAGACACAGGGAGAACATGCAAACTCCACACAGAAAGGCCCAGGTGACCCGGGGATCGAACCCGGAACCTTCTTGCTGTGAAGCAAGAGCGCTAGCCACTCAGCTACCAAAGTCTTACAACGGTAACGTTTGAGCATTTAAACATGTTAAAAATGTTGTGAAAATAGAAACGAATCCCACAAAATCAACCTTTGTGAAAGCTGGATGCCCTATTTGAATTCCCAAAAATCCTCTATGGGAGAATTCTTTCTGAGCCCAAACTTCCGGGAGCTGCAGTACCTGGAGCAGCCACTAGTCATCTCGAGCTGGGACAGAGTTATCCAGTTTTTATTATAGATCCATGTTTGATATGCAGTTAGCTCGTTAGCATGTCTATAAGAATTAGCATAATCTTTAGCACTGAGACACAAACATCTCTCTTTCTAAACACAGAAGTGTGCTGTGCTCATGTATTCATTTTATTGGTGTACTTTATAACATGTTGTCAGTGACTTCCACCCACAGCTCTGTTCTCTGCCTGATCTTTAAATATTTTTAAATTTTAGCACGACTCAGCAAAAACCTCATAGAGATAAAACTGGACAGGAAGTAATGACGCTGTTGATGAGGCTGCCGGGCGCTAATGTGCACAGAGGCCACATCTCAATTCTCTTTCCTCGCTTCCTTTTCCTTGAGTTCTCTCCTCGACCCTCCATTTTTCAGCTGTCAATCAAATGTGTCATATTAAGTGTTTTCACAAAGAAAACCACAGAATGAAGGAGTAAACCTGAGGGAGGCTTCAGAAGCAGACAACAGAGAAAAGAATCGATCTTTATTGGTCTCAGGAGTTTAGATCCTCTCTCCTCCTCGTGTCTCCTCTGTGAGCCGGACTTCCTCACTCATTTCTTGCAGAATCGAGGAGAAGGAAGCGAGGAAAGAGAAATGAGATGCGGCCAGAGACTGTTGTGATTCTATTCCTGTGCACTTGTAACCTCTGAACTTTGACACCCATTATTTTTTGCTAAAGATGCACATTTCAGTGTATGGATTGTATAATACAAAAAACAATGGCAAAAGGAGAAATTCAGTTTGAAGTTTATTTTGTCGAATAAGTTTCGCAGCTCATCCAAGCTGCTTTTTCAGTTCTTCTTCAGAACTGAAGAAGTAGCTTGGATGATATTATGGATTACTTGGGATGTTATGGATTCTACCTGGATGACTGAGGGATTCTACACACATCTACTAAATAATATGGGTAAGACTGAAGTTGGAATGTGTATGTGGTTGAAAAAACACCAGTTACTTCCGTACTTACTCATCAAAAGCGTACGTGAGAGTCAAAAATCAGTTGGGCCCTATAGTTCACTGTCTGTTTTGGCTAGTTATTGCTAACCTGTGGCTTTGTTAGTGAATTATTTCCTGCTCCTGTTTTGATAAACTGCTCATAACATGCCTTTTTGACGTGTGCAAGATCAGGTGGAGTTGGTGAGTTGTTGGTTCTATTCTGGGGGCAGTGTCACTTCCCCTAAAGCATTGACCCAGAACCTCAGTAAGCCTCTCACACAAACAGGTCAGAAGAGACTTAGAACCCCTCACTGCTCTGTGGAGAAGGAGGTGGGATTTAAAATGGTAGACTAAAATAAGAGTTTGTCTATGTGTACTGGTGGTGTTGGACAATATAAAGGTATTCAAAACGTTTTTATTTCAATTTATTTATTCTAAGTACAAAAAGGTATGACTAATACTCTGATACCCATGAGTGGACAGAAGTAAAACTTGTAAATGTTGATCTCCTCTTTTAATAACTCCCAAAAAAGCAATGACATATCCATAAAAACAAGCATGTGACAGACCCCCAACCGAAAAGTTACAAAGGCGTTTTTGTTATAATGCAAGTAATAGATTTTTTTAGGTTTTAGATTCATTTTTGTACCAATATAATGTAGGTTAGCTCCCATTCCGCTAAACAAGCAACTCCCATGTGTTTTTTTTTTCTTTCTTTTTTTCACTTAAAACATCTTTTAGCACGTGTTTAGTGTTCAGTAATCCCAGGTTTAACTCTTGTTTAACCCATTGATTACTAACTATTTGAATCCCACTTTAGTCCTGGTTTAATCCCGGTCCTGATCCCAGTTTTACCCCCACATCTCCACATGCTAATCTGCTAATTTCCTCTTGTCATCGCCTGCTCTCCTCCGCCACTTTTCCTGAGCAAACTTCACTTACAGGCGCTTTATTCGGACATTTCAGCAGCAGAAGATAATTGCTTGGGCTTGTGTGGGTGTATTTCGCGGCCTGCCTGGGACCACCTGACCCCTGAAATAGGTGCTGAGTATGGGAGGGCCGTGGAGCTGAGACGTGCCGATTCTGTGTTGACTTTAGGGTTCAGAAGAAGACATCAATCATGAGCGAGAGACAGCACAGCACCTCCAACCCCAAACTACTCCATCTGCACCAAGACAAGAGAGAGGCAGGAGAGAGGCAAGCCCAGACTGGTGCACAGACAGGCCCACACCAGAAGAGGAGAAGAGGGTAGGGGTGTAGGAGGTGTAGCCTTGCTTTCCCTGTATTGATACTTTGTAGTGGCGTCATGCTGGGGGTGGGTGAAGGGGGTTCCAAATGTATGTCTGTGGTGGAATGTTAAGTAGTTACCATAGTGACACACATGTGCACTAGGAAGCGGTCTCAAAAATGTTTTAAGAAATGAAAGTACCGTAATTTCTGGACTATAAGCTGTTACAATTTTCTCACACTTTGAACCCTGCGGCTTTTACAACAATGCAGCTAATGTATGGATGAATTATTTGTTTATGAATACAGCGGATGTGGCGCAGCCTGAGTGCAGAAAGCGCCGCTGTCTGTGCGGTTAACATGAAGTTGTAGCGTTAGCAAGCGCTGTTGTCAGCGCACTAAAACAGTTTATCGCCATGTGATAAATTAAGTTATGATGCTAAATGAACATTAGTGAGTAGGATATGTCTTAATGACCCGTATGCATTAAATGCAGGTGGGTGCGTAAATGACGAAAAGAAATGTCTCAAACTTCAGTAGTCGGACATCCACTCATACCTGATCAATACAACTAGAGCCGACCCCCGGAAGAGTCTGAAATCTGCTGAAATCCTCCAAGACACTGACATAATCCCAGACACTAACATGATCCCAAACAGGACAGCGGCTCTTTCTGCAGGAGACATGCGTAGTAGAGCGTGAAGTTACGGGGGTGCAAGAGCGAGACAGACAGGTGAAGAGACGATGTACCAAGGAAGATGCTAGTTTGATTTTGTTTTGAACAGTTATTTTGCATTTCATGCACACACCCTCCTCATGGAAAACACACGAAGAAATGCATATGATGCAGCTTTGAAGTTAAAGGCAATCGATCTTTGCCTTGAAGAATCCATGACTCATCGCTGTACCAGCGAGTGAGTCTGGTAACGCTTGATCCAGAACGCGCTGCCGTTGCGCGTAGACAGACAGCTAAGTGAACCAATCAGAGATTGCGCCATCTTGATTCAAAACTGAGGAGGAACTTCCGCTGCCTAAGAGTGACTTTGCGGACAAAGGCGGGTGCACTGACGTCACCATCTTTGAACAAATCAGAATCGCGGAGTCCGTTTTTAACCGGGGGAGCGAGGGTGGAGCGAGGGTGTCCAAATGGTATCGCGCTGTATAGGAAATACAGAGAGATATCATTTGGCTGGCCAGGTAAAATCGATCTGGCTGTGGAAGAAGGAAATAGAGCTGCTGCATGTGATGAGTCGATGGTGAGACGCTGGCATCAGCAGCGTAATGAACTGACTCCATGCAAAAAGGCGACAAAAGCTTTCAGAGGCAATAAAAGCAGATGCTCCGAACTTGAAAATGTTCTTGAAGATGTGTACACCTGTGTCTTATAGACAGGTGTGGCCTATATATGTACAAAAATAAAAATCTTTGAAAATTTAGTTGATGCAGCTTATATTCAGGTGCGCTCAATAGTCCAGAAATTACAGTATTTGATTTTTGGTTGAAGTGTGGACATTATGGCTCTTTTAACAGCTGGGGCTGAAGCTGTTGCGCTTTATTTAAAGGTGCATTGTGTAACTTTGTGGAATATTCAGGGAGAGCAATGGAATATCCATAGAAACAAGCATGTGACGGACCCCAACCAAAGTTTGACATTAAACAGCTCTACCTTACATTTATTAAATTAGAGATGGTTTTATAGCTCAAAAATGCGTCGCCTCTCTACAGATCTGACTTGTAACTTGGTCTGCTTTGGTCTCCATGAAGATGGAAATGTTTAATGTGAAATGATAACATGTGATTTACTTGATAACATGTGATTTATTTAAGAGTTTTGTTCAGAATCAGGATCTACAGGGCCATAAACCAGTGCTTCTATCTGCTTAGTTCAGTAGTGTCAGTGATAGTACTATAGTATAATATACAAGTATTATAGTTTGGCAAAAGGAGAAATTCAATTTGTCAACTGGACAAAAGTTTATTTGGTCAAATACATTTTGCAGCTCATCCCAGCTGCTTCTTGATGTCTGGTCAGAGTGCTGGTGGACACTGCCTATACTTTATCTGTAAGATGTGTGTAGAATCCCTCAGTCGTCCAGGTAGAATCCATGGCAAAAGGCGAAATTTGTCAACTGGACAAAAGTTCAGATATAGGCAGTGTCCATCAGCACTCTGACCAGAACTGAAGAAGCAGCTTGGATGACCTGTGAAATGTATTCGACCAAATAAACTTTTGTCCAGTTGACAAATTGAATTTCTTCTTTTGCCATGGATTCTACCTGGACGAATGAGGGATTCGACTCACAAGTATTATAGTTTATTTGTAGTTGAAAAAGTGCTTCTGTCTGCTTCATTCAGAAGTCTTAAGTCCAGTTAAACACCTGTCTCTTGACTCTCCCAGTGCATTGTGGTCTATATTGACTGGTCCAGTGACTAGCCCTGGACAATACTTTTAAAGGTGCATTGTGGGAAATTTTGAGTCCACTTTTACTCACTGGAAATTTGGACACCACTAAAAATGGCATTGTCCATAAATAGTCCCCCCTGTAAGAATACTGTGGACATTCAGACACAGACCAGATTTTTTTGCATATTTAATCGCTGTAGCAAGACTTGTCAGAAAGAAACACAAGTGGATATTATTACAGCATGACGCCATCCCTCTTTGGACCCTGCAGACCTCTGCTAACAATACTAAGAGTTAGTCAGTTTGCATAAGTCTTAAGCATTTCAGCAGAAGTCCCAGATGCCCTACACTGGTCCCTGCCCTGGTCCAGCTGAGCGCTGACAGCCCACCCACAGTGTCTCCCCTCTGGACCCTCCGGACCAGAGGAGACGTGCTCCGTGAGGCCTGCCCGATTCTGAGGCATGTTTTTAGGCCAAAGCTGTAGCATCTGTCACTGGAGTTCTCTGGAATGTGGAGCTGGAAGAAGCCAAGATGACATGTGTGTAAATGTCAATACTCAAGGTATTTAACTCATACAGTATATTCAACAGTTAATGTCCCAAAGTGTGGCTTTAACTCTCTATTTCAGTGGAGTCGTGCAGGTTGACGTGGCAAGCAAAACGGAAACTACATGGACCTAAACGTATACAGTCATCTCTGTGTGGCGTGTGTTGCATTTTTTATGGATCATTTGTCAGACGCGCTTCTGGAAAGTTTGTGTTTATGATAAATACAGCTCATGTTTGTGTTCAGAGGAGAGGCCTCCAGAGAAGGTGCAGGGACACAGGTGAGACTCTCAAAGGCTCCCATTTCTCACTCACTATTCAAATCTGCAGGTTCATTCCAAGGAAGACTGGAGAAGTATGGACCTGCTGCTTGTTTATTGGAATTTAAAGGTCCTATATTTCACAAAACTGATTCTCGTGAGCTTTAAATCATGTTATAATTCTGTTTCCTCAGAAAATAGAACATTTATTTCTGAACACATCTGGGAAGGCCTTATACAGAAGCATAGTAGTGGTGGCTTTGACTTCTATGGGGTATTAACCGATAACACAAAACGTATTTAGATCACCGTGTTACCTTTTATTGTTTGGAAAATGCCGAGTCTCCCCTCCTTTTGCTTTCTATGCTAAGGCACTCCCCCTTCAGAGCATTATCACAACACAATCAGAGTGCATCCCTCTAATGAAACTACTGCACATCACTTCAGCTTTGTCAAGTTGCTTTGTACAGTTTTGTATCATGTTTTTGTATATTTATGGAGAATTATTGTGTGGGAGCATGGGTGACATAGGCTTGTCGGTAGAGCCTTGTACAGGATTTTTATATAGTTTAGTTTATTTGGACTTTAATTATTATTATTATTATTATTTTTTTTTTTTTGCACAATCTTACTGCTAACCGTAAACAGGGTTTGAATTGGGCCCAGGAAAGATCGCTAAATTACTCAAACATGCACTTATGACTCAAACCCCTTCAGTGTTCAGCTCCAAAAAGTCACATTTTCATAATTTGTGATTTCTTCTCTCTTTTCTGATCCCCCTTCTCCATCCATCCTATTCCCTCACTCCCTCCTCTCTTCCTCCCTCACTCCCTCCTCTCTGTCTCTCAAAATTTCATAATAGGACATTTGAAACAGTCAACTCTTTTGGCAGTCCATGATCATTTAACACTCAGCAAGTTTCTGCATCAGTTTATTTAGAAAAAAAAATAACATTTGAAGCCGGACTATTTGCACTTACAAACACATTTTTGAACAATAGCATGAAGTTTTAAATAAAGATTTGTAACAGTGCTGACAGCTGTCACAACTCAAACCACTGACTGTGAAATGAATATTTGATATTTCCACAGTGCGGACGGGGTCTGTCAGGGTTAGGTACAAAGTCTGTTGTTGTTTGTTTATAGCACGGGCTGTCTCAATACTGTCACTCTGCTCCTTTGTGGGAGTTTCATAAGTTAAACAAAAGTAAAACGGTAAAAACAAAAGCCCACATCACGCTAAATTTACTCTTGTGTCATTAAGTCATGTTCTAATGCTGTTCCCTCCTCAAAAACAGACCTGGAGTTGTGTTGTTATCTATTACAGTGTAATAGTATAGTTTTTGTAGCATATCCACCCGGGCAATATTTATTACTGTGTAATATCTTGAACTGGGTTTTGTAGCAGATCCACCTGTTGTTGTGCAATACCTAATTACAGTGTAATATCCTGTGGTGTAATACTTAACACAATGCTATAGCTTGTAGACAACATTTAATACAGTACAATATGCTGAACTGTGTTCAACTGTGTGTGTGTGTGTGTGTGTGTGTGTGTGTGTGTGTGTGTGTGTGTGTGTGTGTGTGTGTGTGTGTGTGTGTGTGTGTGTGTGTGTGTGTGTGTGTGTGTGTGCGTGAGCGTGTGCGTGTGCGTGTGCGTGTGTCACCTCTACTACCTCCGGCTTGGGGCCTAAACAACAAAATTATAGGGCTGGTCCCCGGGTCAAATGCAGAAACCAATTTCTCCTGTGTGAGATCAATAAAAGTCAATCTTCTAATCCTTAATCACTGTAAGACGCTTTGTATTACAATTTCGTATGAAAAGCTCTTTATAAATAATGTTTGATTGATTAATTGATTGATACTGCAATATATGAGTAAGACTTGCAATAACCTTGTAACTAATGCGTAGTACAGGACTTTTTCTGCACTCATTTTTTTTTCCCTTCTATACTGTGTTGTAAATATCATATTTAAATCTATGCACTGAAGTGAGATGCTTTCAATCTCATTGTGCGTATGTATGATGTTAATTGTTCATATGATTTCTATTGATTTCTATTGTTTTGTTTCATTCTCTGCATATTTAGATGCCTGCATCAAGAGAAAGGGAGGAAGAGAGGGAACAGGATGGGGGGATAGGGAAAAGGGAAAGAGAGAGACAGACAGACAGAGAGAATGAGAGAGACAGAGAAAGAGAAGCGAGAAATGAGAGAGATGGCAAGAGGAAGGAAATGGACAGAGTGTAGATAATAATTGAGAAATTTGTAGAATTAAGATGTGCGTCAGAATCCATTTTACTCTGTTTACTGATGTATGTTGTAATGTTGTTCCCTCCTCAAAACAGACCTGGAGTTGTGCTTTTTTTCATTCACACATGTTTGAGTAACACTTTATTATTAGTCTGTCTACATCTCCAAAGCTCAAAACACTCTGTTTCACCGTGTGATGTCATGTGGTAATACAGGAACTGCTCCACTGTGTTTTTAAACACATACACCTTCACTAGAATCATTTGGATAATTTCAGCCCTGAAATTGCCAATCTCTGCTCAACTAAAGGTAAAGGAAGCTGTTCACTTGAAAACTACCACTTCAGGATAGCACAAGGTGGAGTGTTTTGAGCTTTGGAGATGTAGACAGACTAATAATAAAGAATTACTCAAACATGTGTGAATGGAAAAAAAAAACACAACTCCAGGTCTGTTTTTGAGGAGGGAACAACATTAGAACATACATCAGTAAACAGAGTAAAATGGATTCTAATGCACTTCTTAAAGGTCCCATGGCATGAAATTTTCACTTTCTGAGGTTTTTGAACGTTAACATGAGCCCCACTACCCTGTTTAGCCCCCCCCCCCCCTCCCCCCATGGCTAAAAGTTGCGAAATGTGTAAACTGAACATTTGCAATCCTTTTCCGCGTTTGAAAAAAAGACAGCCCAAACGGGCGATTCTGAACAAGGGGACTTTCTGACGTCACACTCAGGGAAAAATGCAAATGCAGTTCCACCCCCCCTCTGGATGTCTACCCACTGTCTCTGGAACTCAAGGCCATAGAGTTTGGACCGCAAACAAGCTACGCAATGCGAGATGCGTTTTTTTATTTGCCTGGAGGCACGTGAGAGTGTTTCCAGGCTTGGATGTCCTTTATCCGAGCGTCAGAGCATCTGAAACAGCAGTGGTTTAATTTTATTTTCTGTGGAAATGTGTTTATTTTTCAATGGAAAGCGTCTCATATCTTCCTCTGCGCATAAACGCGGAAGTGGGGCCAGCGCACAGCGCACCGCTAAACGAGGAAAGAGCGGAGAGTTTGGCCACACCCCCACCCGCTGCACTGGCCTGTCTCTGTCCTCCTCATTTGCATTCAAGCAACAACGCCCAGAATAAAGAGTTTGAGAGATATTTTTGACTCTGACTGTGTTCATGAGGCTTTCTCATGCACTGAGGCTTGATTTTGGAGCAGGATTCATTTACAGTATTAGGGAACCATTAAGGCGCCATATAAAAGCATCAAGAAGTACCATGTCATGGGATCTTTAATTCTACAAATTTCTGTTATTCTCTACACTCTCTCTCCATTTCCTTCCTCTTGCCATCTCTCTCATTTCTCTCTTCTCTCTGTCTCTCTGTCTGTCTCTCTCTCTCTTTCCCTTTTCCCTATCCACATTCTGTTCCCTCTCTTCCTCCCTTTCTCTTTCTCTCTGACTGTGTCTGTCTGTTTCTCTCTTTCTTGATCCCCTTCCCCATCTCTCCCATTCCCTCTCTGTCTCTCTATTTCTGTTTCTCTCTCTCTTCTATCCCATTCCCTCTCTCCCTCCTTCTCTCCTGCTCTCTCTTCTTTCTTTTTTCTTTCTTTCTTTCTTTTTCTCTCTCTCTCTTACATTCCATTTCCTCTCCTCTTTCCTTCCTCTCCTCCCTCGCCCCCGTCCGGACCTAAGCATAAGCAAATAATTAGGTAATTGGCCCTTGATTGAGTTGAATAGGAAACATTTGAATTGGACTGAAAGCGACTGAGAGAGTGAAAGACTGTGAGAGACAGAGAGAAGGCGAGAGGAAGAGGGGTGAGGGGGAAGTGGGGCTCTTACAAAGGGAAACAGGGCTTGTCATGCAACTGTCCAAAGCCCACACAGCGCTAAAAAAGGGGGGATTTGGGAATACTCTGAAAGGAAATGGACCAAAAGAGGGGAAAAATCTCTGAGTTCGGGGGGTCTGGGACTCTGGGTTGGGCCACATGACGGAGGAGGGGGCCGGGGTAGAAGGGACAGCCAAAAATGATTGTGGTAATTATGGCTATATTTAAACACACACACAGCCACTGATATGGGTCTGCTGCTGTAGATGTGCAGATAAAAAGAGAGGGAGAGAGAGAGGAGAGTTAGAAGTTGGAGTGAAAGGGTTTAGAAGAGGGGGAGAGAAAGGGAGATAGCGTGAGAGAAAGACAGGTTAGAAGGGAAAGAGAGATTAGAGAGAGAAGAGGAGGAAGAGAGGGAAACTGAGGCCAAGTCTGAAAGCTAAAAGATGTGAAGTTTAGGTTACAACTTTGCCATTCTACATTCTGTTTGAATCCAGAAGGTTCTGGAACTGGACCATAGAACGTGAAAAACCTGTCTTTCCCTGAGATGATCCAACCAGACATCATTTGTTTTGACATATAGACTATATATTAGGGATGTCAACAATTAATCGACTTACGATTAATTGTCGATCAAGCCGTTGGTCGAACAAAATGCATTAATTGCAATTAATCGCTAATCGCGGACACGCGCACCCGCGTGGTCATGAAATAAGGCAACCGCGCACTAAATTTCAGCGTGAGAAATACCATGTGTGAGCGTGTGAACACGTCGAATTGCGTGTGTCACACACTCAAAGCATGAGACTTGAGAGCCCTGTCTCAGCCCGAGCCACACACCAGCCGCATGAAACCAGCAGTGGCACATGGTGGCTTAATTCTGGTTTAGTCCAGGTCTAGACCTGGTCCAGTCCTGGTTTAGTCCAGGCCCAGTCCAGGTTTAGACCTGGTTTAGTTCTGGTCTAGACCTGGTTTAGTCCACGTTTAGTCCTGGTCTTAGCCAATCAGGATGCAGAACACAATGTTACACTATAAAAAAGTTACACTATCAAAAAAAAAAAATTTGGAAAAAATAAATAAATCTGCGAACTGCGATAGAGCGAGGGATTACTGTATTTTGTTATTCAGCATCAATACATTTGTCTGCTTTTTACTAAGGAATAATTAATTGAGGAATATACAATATAATAATACTATGATATATTTTTGACTCAGTGTTATATATACTATAGCTTATATTCTTAAAGACCCTATTGAAACACTAAAATTCAGGTGAAAAACGCTGGTTATCAATTAATCGTAAGTCGATCGATAAGGTCAATCAACTATAGATTAATGAATTAATCGATAATTTGCATCCCTAATAAATATATATATATATATATATATATATATATATATATATATATATATATATTAGGGCTGGGAATATTAACGCGTTAATCGCGATTAATCGCGATAGAGTTTTAATCGCGAACAATTTTTTTAATCGCGATCAGAGTTTGCCAGCATTTTCCGCAATTCTACCATCCATATGCAGCTCATTTGGTTGTATTAATTAAACTCATTGTTGGTTAAACGCGCTATTTTGAGTTTGCTAGTATTTTGTTCCTTCTACGCATCCGTAGGCAGCTCGAGCGGGCTTCAATCATTTATTTACAATTTCTCAAAGTAAGCACTATTACTGGTTCATTGTTACTTTTTCCTTTCTCTGCACTTTTTTGAAATAAAAAAAATGGTGAGAAATACTTTGCATTGTGAGTTTAACTTTAGATTCGAACGGTCTTACTGCAAAATATCAATTTTAAACATGCAAAATAAATCACGATTAATCGCGATTAACTATGAAATTTCTGAGATTAGTTGCGATCAAGAAAATTAATCGTTTGACAGCCCTAATATATATATATATATATATATATATATATATATATATATATAATGGACAGAGATAACCTGCTAGTCATTGCGTACTTCTTGCCATCAACTCTGGCTCCAATTCACTTTGCTCCAATTCTCATCATTCTGGTCTTAAAATGTTTGTATTGACCCGCTCTACATGATCCTGAGGTTTTTATTTTGCTATTTTGTCCGTAAATACATTTCTATTCCTAATACAGGCTCAAAACTAAATTAATACAAGTCGAAATTCACTATGGGTGTCGTCACACTTCCTTAGTCCACTTCTTTATACAGTAGTTTGGACACAAACAGAGCACACTTCTCTCCGCCTATCAGTCACACCTGGAATCAGCTCCAGATCCACTTGTTTTTGTGAAGTTTGGTGAAAGCGTGGTGGTTCTGGCAGGTCAGGTTCTCTTGTATTTGCTCGTGCGTTTTAGTCGTGTTGAGTTTTAAAGGTAAGCCTCCCAGACAGCGGAAATGTTTAAGACCAGCCCGATGTTGACTCTATGACCACACTGTGCAGCTGGGACCATCCATAAGAACTGCCCCCCCTGTCTCCAAAGAACTGCCCCGGTCTCCAAAGTATCTGCCCCTTTTACCCCCTTTAGACCAGGTCAACATTTACTCTGAGACCACACTGTTCTCCACTGGGACTCTCTCAAAGAAGAAACTGCACCCCCCTCCAGAAAACTGCCCCCAAATAAACTGACCCCTTTTTTCTTGCCACCCCCTTCTCTCCTCCATACATCCACAGCCAAACAAACCAAAGGGTCTCTCTCTCTTTCTCTCTCTCTTTTTCTCTCTTTCTTTCTCTTTCTGTTTGTCTCTGTCTCTCTCTTTTTCTGTCTTTCACTTTCTCTCTGTGTCTCTCTCTTTTTGTCTCTGTCTGTCTTTTTCTCTCTCTCTTCTTCTCTCTGCCCACTCCCTCTTTCTCTCCCCCTCTCCTCCACACACTCACAACAAAGGGGCTCTCTCCCTCTCTGTCTCATTCTCTCTGTCTCTCTCTGTCCCCTCTTCCTTTCTCTGTCTTAGGGACACCCCATCTCTCCCTCTCTCCTCCTCTCTCCCACAGCCAAACAAACCAGAAGGGTTCTCTCTCTCTCTCTGCATCTTTCTCTCTCTCTCTCTCCTTCTCTCTGCCTCCTCTTCCTCCTCCCCCTCTCTCCCACAGCTAAAGAAACCAAAGGGGCATAAATTGGGATGAGGCGACATGCACACACAAATATACCAAGATTTACTTGCCCCAAAACCAAAAATAAAAACCACAGAACAGGACGGATTTGGCCACGGCCGTATACATCATCACCTCAAACACTTTCAGATGGACTCAGGACGGCTGTGCAACCAGGACACCAAAAACACAAAAATCTACCCAGAAATCTACAAGAAAAAAAAAAAAAATAGCAAAGGAGACTGAGAGAGAGAATGAAGTCAAAATTAGAGAATCATCAAAACCTCACCCACACTTTCGGGTGAGGTTTTGATGATTCTCTAATTTTGACTTCATTTGGTGGAATGAAAGCTGTTGTAAATATAAATTATAGTTTTACACTGATCAAGAAGCAGTTTGTGAAGAAAAGCTGAAAATGCTGAAAATGACAGGAAGTGGAGAGTTCCATATCGATTACATCACATTCTGTCCAAAAGTTTGGCACAATTTACATGCTTACATTTGTATGGAGGGGAAAAAAAAGTCTATGAAAACCAGATATTGTTAACCGTGTTGCCATGATTTCATTGAAGAACATGATATTGTTCACAGTGAGTCTTCAGGTCACACGGATCAAAAACCTCCAGTGGGTCAATGTTGTATTTTGCATCACCATGGTAATGAAGTGCATCAGCATTTCCAGTTTGTGTTGACTTTGTGTAATTATCATAGACTGTTATAGCTAACGCACTAGCCGTCGTGTTCCCAATAGGAAGTTCTCATGCGGGTTCTTCCAGCTCCTTCTGACCCTGGCTTCCATTGACTTACATTGGAATATTGACGCCTCTCTCTCTGTAACTGCTACAGTGTGCCTCTTCATTTTAGTCTTAAAATGTTCATATAAACCCGCTCTACCTGGCCATGTTTCTTTTTTTCGCCTTTTTGTTCCGTCAAACAAACCTATTCATAATAGAGCCTGCCTCCAAATTCGTTCCTGTAACCATTAGCATTGCAAGCTTCATTTAAGTTGCGCTAAATGCTGTGGGTGACGTCACCCTCACATAGTCCACTTTTTTTTAAAGTTTGTGGTAGTGACAATTACAGCCCAAATCTACAATAACACAGAGACATGTGGTGCATTAGTGCCTTCCTGAGGGAGACAAGGCTGAGGGCCAAGCGTGGCCCAAGAGGGCCGTGCAATGTCACTCGTGGCTTTAATTGTTTTGTTCTCAGTATTTATACTTCAGTAGTGCCAATATCACTGGATGCCCACATTTGTCAATTTACAATAACAATATTATGACTTTGACTAATACTCCCTTTCAGGCCTGGACTGGCCATCTGGCATACCGGGCATTTTCCCGGTGGGCCGACAGTCCTCGGAGGCCGGTGCCGATGCTATTTTTTTTATTTTATTTTTTTTTTTTTTTACTTGGAGACCGGTCACCAGCCCACAATTTAGAGGAGGCGTCCCATTGGTCCATCTTCAATATAGACAGTGGACTAAACCAATCAGGATATAGATGCACACTGTCCTTAATAAACTAAACTAAACTTAAAAAAAAAAAAAAAAAAAAAAAAAAAAAAGCTTACGAGAGTGGTCCCACCCCTTTCTCTGCACTGATCCCCGCCAGTTTCATAATCATATTGTTGAGCGAATGAGCGAGAAAACATGGAAAAGCGCAAGAAAGGAGGTGCGGAGAATTTGCGGGCGAAAAGATTAAAAAGCCTTACTGTAGACGCTGCAAAATGTTCAAAAATAACAGATCTATTCTCTTGAGGGGCTGGAGCCTCCATGTCCTCTGCAGCCCAGGCTGAAGGTGGACAGGGAGAGGAGCCGCCAGAGACTGTGGACAGGGAACCCGAGGGACAGTGACAGTGACCAGGGAGGTGTATCACAGCAGGCAAGCAGGTAGTAGTGTTAGGATAATACCGGGACTTTTAGGTGATGGACAGGCATGCCGCATGGATAGAAAACGACGAATTTTGACTAAAGTTTTTTCTTCTCTCTGCCCCCTCCCTCTTTCTCTCCCCCTCTCCTCCACACACTCACAACAAAGGGGCTCTCTCCCTCTCTGTCTCATCCTCTCTGTCTCTCTCTGTCCCCTCATCCTTTCTCTGTCTTAGGGACACCCCATCTCTCTCTCTGCATCTCTCTCTCTCGCTCTCTCTCTCTCCCTCTCTCCTCCTCTCTCCCACAGCCAAACAAACCAAAAGAGAGCTCTCTCTCTGCATCTTTCTCTCTCTCTCTCCTTCTCTCTGTCTCCTCTTCCTCCTCCCCCTCTCTCCCACAGCCAAACAAACCAAAAGGGTTCTCTCTCTCTCTGCATCTTTCTCTCTTTCTCCTTCTCTCTGCCTCCTCTTCCTCCTCCCCCTCTCTCCCACAGCTAAAGAAACCAAAGGGGCATAAATTGGGATGAGGCGACATGCACACACAAATATACCAAGATTTACTTGCACCAAAACCAAAAATAAAAAACACAGAACAGGACGCATTTGGCCACGGCCGCATACATCATCACCTCAAACACTTTCAGATGGACTCAGGACGGCTGTGCAACCAGGACACCAAAAACACAAAAATCTACCCAGAAATCTACAAGAAAAAAAAAAATAGCAAAGGAGACTGAAAGTGTGGGTGAGGTTTTGATGATTCTCTAATTTTGACTTCATTTGGTGGAATGAAAGCTGCTGTAAATAAAAAATATATACTCTCCTAATTACTGCTTTTATTATTACTTATTTTATTTTATTCTTGCCTGCATGCACTTTCTTTCTTGTTCAAAATGTCTATGCATGGAGCTACTGGAAGCAAGTAAATTTCTCCTATGTGTGATCAATAAAGTCTTATCTTATCTTTTGTCTCATCTGACAGAGGTCTATTGCTCTTTGTTTGCTTTTCCATCTATTTTTCTTTTTGTTCTTTTACCCTCTGTTATATATCATATTTGATGAGTGAGCCACTGTACCTAAAACAATTTCCCTTGTGGATCAATAAAGTTTGTCTAAGTCTAAGAATACACTTTAGGATAACAAGAAACCTTTTAATCATGTAAATGTTTCCACACTACTGACTCCACTCGTGGCATCCATATTGGTCAGACTTTTTTTGATAAACAACAAATTCCATACACATCATACATCGAATAGGCCGATTTAAGCGACCTTAAGTGAGAGCATCGTTACTTCTGGTCAGCCGTCTTGCCTTGGCCTTGTCTCGTGCTGCCTTAGTATGAGATTTATCTGATCATTATCAAAAAATAAAAATGTAACCTAAAGACAGTGGTGAAAGTAAAGCGGTGCGCACCGGAATGCAGCAGCGGTATAAAATTCACAGCCGGTACGCAGCACCGCTAAGAGAATATGGTTAATGGTGGCCAAAACTCACATTTGAAAAAAAAAGTAAGGTGCTGTGGAAGTTGTGGTTGTAATCAGAAACCCGAAAACTTCTCACATTTTAGACTCAAGAACGGCGAGTCGTTTTATTAACACACAAGAATATCGGGAAAGGGCGCTGCGCTAGAACACAAAAGCAGTGTGTCAAAAGTCACGCCTTTCTTAAAGGGACCACAACTATTATTAGAAGCAGTGAATTTATAACCAAGTGCTTAACCAAGAACTGAGCAAAACCCGCATGGCAATGCTGTAACAACACAGTTAAGAAGGTGAATTATGCATACATTCATGAGTGCACTACACCGCACTATTTAAGTAGAAAACACAAACAACCACACTATGCCATTCGAGAATAACTGAAAGCTACCCGAAACTCTCGTGCAGAGATATCTGCAGTCTGTTAAGCAAGGATTGTCAAAACTTATCTGACTGTAGCCGTGAAAGTAGCCTAAACCATTGTGAGGCGGTGCTGTGCACTGGTAGAAGATTTAAGGCTGGCGCGCTGCCTGCACCTGTAAGAGAGGGTTTATGCTGACTAAAAAAATATGAAATAATTAAGTATATTAAAAAAAGTTATTTATCTATGAAAAAGGTGTAAAACCTTAAAAAAAAAAAACTTAAAAACGGGTAAAACGAGTGTTTAAAAATAAATAAATAAATAAATAAAACGGTAAAGTGAAGCACTGGACATTATAGCACCTGTAAGAAATGAAAACTACTTTCACCACTGCCTAAAGATACTATATGTTTTGATGGTTTCCAGGGAGTTCCCAATATTTTCATTTTTAATTTAGGTTTTTAGGTTTTCTATTTATCACTTAATAAACTGTAATAATCTGTCCCTCTTCCTGTCTAGTCGAGCCAAGCAGTTGAAGAGAGAGTAGACTACTTTTCCCGTCCAGAGCCTGCTAGAATGCAAGAATTTTTAAATCACCACCCAAAGCGAGATGCTACAAACCCTGTAGTGAAGAAGGTGTTTCCACTCGGCCAAGACGTAACAATAGTAAAATACATTACTTTAGGGAACACATACATAAATTAGTCTGTTGTGCTCCGCTAATTATGAGGGGCTGTTCTGAGCCAAAAATGACTTTTTTTTTCCCCAGTCCAGCCTTGCTCCTTTTTGTCCAGTGGCTTCTCTTCTTTTGCCCCTCTCTGTTATATATTTATTTTAATACAAGTTTTAGTTAAAAATTTATTTTAGAAATTTTAGTAGTAGTAGTAGTAGTAGTAGTAGTAGTAGTAGTAGTAGTAGTAGTAGTAGTAGTAGTAGTAGTAGTAGTAGTAGTAGTAGTAGTAATAATCATATATTCATCATAATAATGTATTATTATTTACCTACCCAGGTGGATTCTTTTGGTAGTTTACATTATACATCTCAGATCTTTGCCTCTCATCCCTGGTACTGAGTGTCTTGTGTCCATGCCGCTCTAACCTCATGTGTACGATGTGCTACTATGGCGGGGTCCCAGACTAAATAAGACTCATAATCCTGTAAACTGCTCCATATGACCACTACATCCTCCACTCGGCAAACAAGTGGAACTCATTTAGGCCCCAGAGCCGGGCCCTCCTCCTGCCTGGGTTTCATATGTAGACCTGACTCCATCCATACTCCACAGACATGTCGCTCCCCCTCTCCAAATACATAGATGACAGAACATGCTTAAAATGAAAAATGTCCCAGAGAATGCAAATAAGGAGACTGATTTTAGTGAAATGATTACTACGTTTGGCTTACAAGACAGGTATTGCGTGTTGTTAGAAAGTATATATTTTAAGTGTATTTACATATACTGCATGTGTGTATGTGTGGAGCCACCCACTGCTTCTTCTCTGGTGTAAATACAGTCCTGTAGTTAGTCCAATTCATCAATTAAAATCACTTTTAAATAAACAGGGCCGCACATTCATTTGACATGTCAGAAGGTAGGCCCCCTCCCTCCGAGCATGCACCTGAGTACAGACTGACCATGCACAGGGCCCAAACATGATTTAAGGAGGTGGGTTTTTGGGTGGGGGAGGGTCCCATAGGCTGGCATTAGACTCCAGGCCAGTCATTTGTCACAATTGTCACAGAACGCACAAACCCAAATTACTGAATTATAAGAGCGGATGTGTGCGTCTGGTCTTGAGTAAATCACAACTGTGCAGAGGCAGTCAAAAACATGAGACCCCCCCCCCCCTTTGTACACACACACTCACACTCACACGCACACACACACACACACACACACACAGCTTGTCAAAGCCTGATCCCGTCAGATCTCAGAAGCTAAGCAAGGCCGGGCCTGGTTAGTACTTGGATGGGAGACCACTGGGAAAATCAGCTGCCACAATGGGGCGCCAGTTCCTCACCACAGACCTGTGACAGCAACATCACCCTGCTCAACAACCTCAACAGCTTATTTGCACGGTTTGATGCACAAAACTCCACCACCTCCCCACGACCAGCCC
This sequence comes from Paratrypauchen microcephalus, assembly GCA_036785185.1. Lineage (NCBI taxonomy): Eukaryota > Metazoa > Chordata > Actinopteri > Gobiiformes > Gobiidae > Paratrypauchen > Paratrypauchen microcephalus. The sequence continues at coordinate 173,378 of JAVJIX010000285.1, forward strand.
CTGTGTATGTCTGCAGCCAGCGTGAAGAGAACACTCTTCAGAATCAACACCCGCAGCAAGCTGCAGGCTCGGGCAACATCCCTGGTCATGTGTTGAAGGACTGCGCAGAGGAGCTCAAGGGTGTCTTCACCGACATCTTTAATGCTTCTCTGAGCCCTCCTGGTTCAAAACCACCACCATTGTTCCTGTCCCAAAGAAGTTCACTCCAGCCACTTTTAATGATTATCTCCCTTTTGCACTGACCCCCATTATAATGAAGTGCTTTGAATGCCCCCCCCCCCCAACTTGGACCCATTCCAGTTTGCATACTGGGCCAACCGCTTCACCGAGGATGCAATCTGCTCTGCTCTCCACCCAGCCCTCACCCACCTGAACAATAAACCCGTATGTGAGAATGCTGTTCATAGATTTCAGTTCAGCATTCAACACCGTAATCCCACAGCAGATCATCACTAAACTGGACCACCTGGGGCTTAAGACCTCACTGTGTAATTGGCTGTTGGACTTCTTCAGTGAGAGGCCACAGGCAGTGCGGGTCGGCAGAAACACCTCGAGCTGCATTAGACTGAGCACAGGAGTCCCCCAGGGCTGTGTGTTCAGTCCAATGCTCTTCACTCTGCTGACCCACGACTGCGCACCAGCCTTCAGCACTAATCACATTGTGAAGTTTGCGGACGATACGACTGTGGTAGGTCTCGATGGGTAACGATAAGACAAACTACAGGAGTGAGGTGAGACTTCTGTCCAGGTGGTGCAGCGATAACAATCTCCTTCTGAATGTTGAAAAGACCAAGGAGATTGTTATAGACTTACGGAGAGGCCCCACCCAGCACCTCCCACTGATCATCAACGGTGCTGCTGTAGAGAGGGTGAGCAGCACCAAATTCCTTGGAGTGCATATCAGTGAGGACCTCTCCTGGACAGCGAACACTGCATCACTGGCAAAGAGGGATCAGAAGCTGGAGCCCCCCTCTCCCATCATGACCACCTTCTACCGAGGCACCACTGAGAGCGTTCTGTCCAGCTGCATCACTGTGTGGTACGGGAGCTGCACTGAACAGAACAGGAAAGCCCTGCAGCGCATCATGAATGCAGCTGGGAGGATCATTGGTGCCCCCCCCAAATAACCTGTATTCCATAAAAAGACATATTAATCTAGACACTTTAAAAACTGTTGCTAAAGATTACTGTTGCACTGTTGCTGCACTGTTTACTACTGGAATTTACTACTGTTGTACTGTTGTTTACTACTGTTGTACTGGAATTACTACTGTTGCACATTTATTTTTATCCTTACTTTTAATGCGCATTCTATTGCATATTACTGCACATTTCACTGCTGCATCTTTCATTGCTGATTTTTTGATGTTTGATATCATTTTTGATGCACACTGCACATTTTGGACATCTTTAAATAGGTATCTATTTATTCTTTTGCACTGCTTTTAGATTTTAGATTTTTGGCTTAGCAGTTTTTGTTTTGTCTTTATATTGTATTTTGTACACTGTCTTTTTGCACTGCTTGGCCAGAGAGAAACGATTCACTGTGTGTTGAACACATATGGCAGAATTGACAATAAAGTTGACTTTGAACTTTGAACAGTTGCAATACTATCATTGTGTCCTTAGGCAAGGCACTTCACCCACATTGCCTAGTATGAAACTGGTGTGTGAGTGACTGATGGTGGTGGTCAGAGGGGCAGATTGGCAGCCTTACTTCCGTCAGTCTGGTTACAATAGAAGCTTACCACCACCAAGTGTGGAATGAATGAATAATGTCCTGTAAAGCGTCTTTGAGTGTCCAGAAAAGCGCTATATAAAACTGATTCACACACACGCATACACACACACACGCAGACACACAAACACACACACACACACACACACCCACACACACCAAACTGGTAATGTGGAATAATGGAACAAGTTATTGGCTGGCTCGTGAGCTCAGCCAAAACCTAAATGGCTGCTGTAGCTGCCAAAATGTTCATGGGTACAAATGGCTGAACCTGTCATTTCATGCCTATAGTCTATGATCTACTGATTTACAAGATCTCAATATGCAGTGTAATTAATTATGTAAATTATGTATTTATTTTTGTCTGTACTAAACATTTTACAATACAAGTGATTTTATCATGGATGAACACCTCCTTAGCCAGAGATGATTGTTTGCTGGTGATATCCTACAGCTCTTATTTTGATTCACACACTAGCTAATGTAGGCTAGCTATGGTACTTTCGCCTAAACCTGCATACAGGAGAGACTGAGGAGAAACTCAAAGCAGACCCGAACAGACCCGCCACCGGGATCTGCGGTACCTGCTGCCGGAGCTGGGGCACTCGCTCGCTGCTGTATCCGCCTCTGTCCGCTCATTTCTGGGCGGAAAATTTTCCCCTGGGCATAGCGCGCAGAGAGCTTAAGTCCACCTGGTGCCCTAGTGCTAATATGGAATGGTGGAACTTTCAGGTTTAAGTGGGAAGGAGGATTAAGCTTAGTTTTACAACCAGCTTGTGCACTCGCCTCCCGGACCTCGGATTGCGGACCTGACTGGACCAGGACTTGGGCCAGGACTTGGGCCAGTTCCATCTCGTCACATTGGACAATAATGCAAAACCAACACGACAGAGGATAGAGGATGCACTCCGCTTCAGTCCTCTGGAGCAGGTGAGGCTTGTTTTCGTTAGTTTGGGACAAATCTGAGGACAGAGCCTCACAGGTGTGTAAATGAGCTTGTGGGTGCGACTGAGCAGCTTTGGTGTTCTCCCGTGTGTGCTGATGTGTTCATGTTGGGACCGTTATTTGTAGTTTTGTTGTGCATTGTACTCTTGTAGATATAGTCCAGCCAATAGTGACCCATATGACTGTCTGTTTTTTGGCATTCGTTACAATACAATAATAGCCTACTGTATATATAATACATATAATAATATATATTTATAATTTACCACCAGTCGCCACTGTGTGCAAAATTGATTTTGTTTGTCGTTTATTTTTTTTTGTGTCGCTATGTGATGGATAGAATTATTATTTGATGCACATAATTCTAGCTGGCTCAGCCAAACTTTATTAGATGGCGGCTCAATTTGGTGTACAAAATTGTTGGCTGGCTTTGGCTGAAACTTTAAATGGTGCAAATGGCGGCACTTGGCGGAGGCTTCGGGCTTTGGTGTGTGGTTGTGTGGATGTTCTGCTTGAGGTTGGAACACAGGTCATGTCTCATTTCTCTTTCCTTGCTTTCTTCTCCTTGATTCCTCTCCTAGATTCTGCAGGAAATGTGTGAGAAAGTCCCACCCACAGAGGACACATGGGGAGGAAATAGGATGTAAAGTCGTCACTGAGACCAATAAAGTTTGATTCTTTTCTCTAATGTCTGCTCTTGAAGCCTCCCTCAGGTTTACTCTTCATTCTGTGGTTTTATTTGGGACAACACTTAATATGACACATTTGATTGACAGCTGAAAAATAGATGATGGAGGAGAGGAATCAAGGAGAAAGAAGCAAGGAAAGAGAAATGAGACATGGCCATGGCTTCTGGCTCCGTACATATAAATGGATATAGCTAACCTGCTAGCTGCCGCGTTCTAAACAAGAAGGAAGTATGGGGCGCTTCTGGCTCCATCAAATCTGGCTCCAATTCATTGTATTGACACTATAACTGGTCAAAATGGGTGTGTTTTTTTAATACTTGCTCAGATTTCATTTCAATAGCAGTTTTAGTGTATGTAAACCAGCTTTATTATTTTTAAATGGTTAGGAGTGTTTGTCTTGTCTATACACATTTTTATTTTATTTGTCTCTTACAGATTATGGGAAAAGGAGAAATTCAATTTGTCAACTGGACAAAACTTTAAGATATAGGCAGATATAGGCAGTGTCCACCAGCACTCTGACCAGAACTTAAGAAGCATCTTGGATGAGCTGCGAAACGTATTTGACAAAATAAACTTTTGTCCAGATGACAAATTGAATTTCTCCTTTTGACTCTACACACCTCTTACAGATTAATAATCCAAATGTATCTGGACCAAATTGTCATCCATGTTTGTGTACACACACACACACACACACACAGCCCTGTGCCTCAGTGTGTGGCTCTCCCCCTCTTCTCTCCTTCTCCTCCTTTTGTGTTCTCCCTGTCTCTCTGTCTCCTCTCTTTCTCTTTTTTTCTTTCTCTCTCTCCCATCCTCTCTTGCACTCTCTGTTCCTCTCTTGCACTCTCTCCTCCTCTCTCTCTCCCTCTCTCTTTCCTCTTCTCTCCCTCCCTCCCTCTCTCCCTCCCTCCTCTCTCCCCCTTCCTCTCTCTCCCTCTCCTCCTCTCTCTCTTCCTCTTTCTCTCTATGCTTCTCTCTCTCTCATGTTCTCTCTCCACTTGTTTTATGGAGGGTCAATTGCCTCCAGTTGTCTGGTGTTCAGGTCCAAGATAAACATTTGGAGAGGGGCAGCACGCACGCACACACACACACACACACACACACGCAGACACACACACACACACACACACACACACACACACACCTGGTGCCACTCACTTGCATGGTGAATGAAGTGTCTTGCCCAGTGACACAACCACCAGCCTTTAGATTTATGACACGGCCTCCTCCGTATGTGTTGTTATAGACCAGTGTATCCCAACCTTTTTTGTCTTGTGTACCCCCTGAGCCTTTTTGTCACACCTCGAGTACCCCTCACTCATACGTGTTGATAATTCTCCAAAAGTAGAACGTGACGCAACGGATTATTAAATGAAAATCATTTAAGTTCATCTCCATTTGAAAATTTAATTCTCAGGCAGTTTCTCTCTTTTCTTTAACTCAAATTTACTCAAATTATAATTTTAAAAATTCAAAAAAATCTCCCCCTGCGCCTGGCAGCGACACTGCCGTGTACCCCCTGCAGTGTGCTCGCGTACCCCTGGTTGGGAAACACTGTTATAGACTGATGGAAAAAACAAAAAAAAAACAAAAACAGGGTCCCTCAAGAACACCTGATAATAGTCATATTTTAAGGTGCATTGTGTAACTTTTCTGGTTTCTATCTTCATGGATCCCAGACCAACGACCTGTCAGAATGCCTAGAATGCCTGTTTTTTATTTTATTTTATTTATTTATTTATTTTATTTATTTATTTATTTTTTTGAGCTATAAAACCACCTGTAAAGTAGATGTAAAGTAGAGCTGTTTAAAGTCATACTGCGGAACATTCCCGGCAGGTCAATGACATATTCATAAAAACCTTTAAGCAGAATTCCCAGCAGCCCTTGGTACTTGTAGTTTTTTGGTGTTTTGATTCAGATTTGCTATGACTCGTTCAACTGGAGCCGTGAGCTCTGCCTTCTCCACATTAATCAAAGAGCCATTTCCTCTCATCACGGCTGGTGTCTATCAGCACCGCGCTCGTTAGCATACGGTTAGCATGTGTGTGTGTTAGCAATTAGCCCGTGCGCTACAGGCCGCATGTGTGCGTTAGCATGTGTTAGCATTAGCATAATGAATTCAGCCGGTTGACACAGAGGGCCTCAGTCATCTGGAGTGCTAACATAAATTTGCATGCTTTAACAGAGTGGACTTTTAATTACCTCTTTGCAGCAGTTTTCAACTTTTCTGTATCGTTTTTTCACATCAGATCTAATCTTTGAGACGCGTGCGTTTGAAACGTGGGTTTTAGAGTTTTCCACACTCTTTGATCTGAACATTTGTCCACAGAGACTAAGGTCGTTTTCACACCTGCCTTGTTTGGTTCGTTTTAAACGAACTAGAGTTCCTTTGCGCCTTTGATTCGGACCTTTTGGGCTGGTGTGAATAAAAACCAAAAATCTTGATCCGGAGCAAACAAGCGAACCGAGACCACCTAAAAAGCTCGGTCTCGGCACAGTTCCATTCGAACTCTGGTGCGGTTTGTTTGAGGTGAGAATGCAGACCGGACTCGATCCGACACAGGCTTTTTGTACTTAACGAGCTCCCGTTGTATGTCGAGCATTATGGGAAACTGAGGTTTAAGAAACGAAACTAAACAAAACAAAACTCACGAGGCTTACTTACGTTTTTACGTCGTTTAGAAATTGATTGTAAAATAGTGTAAGCCTCACGATGCTGCTGAAACATTTGTGCGAACTGTAAAAACTGAGCAAACCATATCGCTATGACTACATTGAAAACAGCACGTAACACCGTTATTCTCCTCCTTCATGTGTCTGGACTCGGCGTTTGGCTCATTTCTGTCCAATGGCTGAGCGACTTCAGCACACGTGGTTTTGTTTATAGATGTTAGTTTGCTTGGGAAAAAACTGCAGTGTGAAAGCGAACCGCAAATAAAAAAAATTATAAAAAATTTGGTCCGGACCAAAGCAAGTGAACTTTCGGACTTTCCTGGTGTGAAAACGACCTAAAACTCCCTACAGTTACTTCAAATCTTAAAGATCCCATGACATGGTACTTCTTGATGCTTTTATATGGCTCCTTAATGGTTCCCTAATACTGTAAATGAATCCTTCTTCAAAATCAACACTCAGTGCATGAGAAACAGAGATAAGATGAGAGAGTATTTTTTCTCTCTCTGGAACACTCTATAATGGGCGTTGTTGCTTGAATGCAAATGAGGAGAAAAGAGCTGGCCAATAGTAGAGGGTGGGGGCGTGGCCAAACGCTCCGCTCTCCGCTGTAGCCCTCAGCTGATCCATTTCCTTGTTTTTGCACGGGGGGAGAGATTTGAAGCGTTCCAATGAAAAAAAAAACACATTTCCACAGAAAATAAAATTAAACCACTGCTGTTCAAAGGTCCAGAGGCTCAGATAAAGGACTTCCGAGCCTAGAAACACTCGGACGTGCCTCCAGGCAAATAAAAAAACGCATTTCCCATTGCCTAGCGCATTCGCAGTCCAAACTCTCTGGGCGTGATTTACAGAGACGCTGAATTCAGACAGATGGGGGTGGAACTGCATTTGCATTTCTTTTTTCGATCTGACGTCAATAAGGTGCCTTCTTCAAAATCGCCCGTTTGACCTCCGATTTTTTGTAACGCAGAAAAGGATCGCAAATGCTCAGTTTAGACATTTCACAACTTTTAACCATGGGGGGCCCCTAAACAGGGTAGGGGAGCTCACATTAACATTCAAAAACCTCAGAAAGTGAAAATTTCATGCCATGGGACCTTTAACATTGAGAGTTTGTGGAGGGTCCATCAAATGCTTTTTGAGATATTATTGTTTTGTCTGGCTTGTTTCACAGTATGGCATTAAACCTTTCTATCATCACGGAGACTAAACGAGACTAAGTTACAGGTCAGATCAGTGGAGAGGCGACCCCGCTCACAGTCAGAGTGCCTGTTTTTCTAGGTATTTTTGAGCTATAAAACCTACTGTAATTGGATAAATGTAAGGTGGAGCTGTTTGTCATACTGTGGACTGCAGACCCCCAATCAAAGAGTTACACAGTGCATTAACATTGAGAGTTTTGACAAATTGAAAAGTTGCTCTGATGTCTAATGTTACTCTGAGTTGGTATTTTGGTATGAGAAATGTACCTTGAGAATTGTTTGTTTAATGTTTGCATTTTGAGTAAGCCTCTGTTCTGAGCGGGGGAAATTCTGTACTTAATTTTCAAGCACCTTCAACATTTATTCTTATAATTTTGGCACTTAAACAGGCACTGAGTAACTCTTCTGGAGCATCTACCACCTGCTTGTGTCCATTTAAATAAATAAACAACATGTGACTACATATGAAAAATAGATTTGTGTCACTTTCTAAATAGGGATACCAATGTCCCATATATTGTGCACCTCCACAATGCACCTTTAACTTTGCTAGATTTTAGTGTTTGCACTGTGTATTTTGTATATTCGCTCTTTATGACACCTCAGCAGAACACGTCACAATCTGGCATGTCACGCCACATTTGAGAAGAAATGGTCTTTTGTAAACGCCGCGACTTGCTCCTTTAGCTCTAGACTTCCTGTTGGTTGGAGGGGGCAAGGGTCAGGGGTCCAAGCCGGGATCATTGAGGGGGGAGCAGGCAGCAGACAGTGGCAGCGGCACAGGCCCCTCCATCTGGTTCTTCAGGTGCTTATACGGAATTTGCAGTATGACGAATCGTAGTTGTGTTTGGAGATGACATTGTCCATCAATGCTCATGCTTCTGGGAGGTATGGAGCTGGTAGGAAGACTGAGGCTATACTTTTTGGAGCGCCCCCTATATTTGCGAGTAAAAACACTGCAAATTGTCATCCTTTTGCCCATTTTTACTTTTCTCTTTTTCACAAATCCATAGCTTTAAGGTGCATTGTGTAACTTGTTAGTTGCTTGTTTCTATGGATTTATCACTGCTCTGCCTGAATGTTCCACAGTACGGCATTAAACGGCTCTACCTTACATTTATTGAATTACAGGTGGCTTTATAGCTCGAAAATGCCTAGAAAAATAGGTTTTCTGTCTGTGAGCGGGGTCACTTCTCCTGTAACTCAGATCTGACCTGTAGCTTGGTCTGACTTGGTCTCCATGAAGATAGAAAGGTTTAAACCAGGCATGTCCAAACTCTGGCCCGTGGGCCAAATGCAGCCCTCAGACAAATTTTTCTTGGCCCTCAGGCTTCCAGGTGAATTGGCCCAAATTAACTTAAGCAGAACTTTTGACTGCAAGTTTTTTGAAAATCTACCTTGATAAGACAATATTTAATATTTATTGTGTGGTTATGAGGATCTTAGCATGAATAAAAGACTGATAGCTCATTCTAACGTGTTAAACATGCATATTTCAATTATTGACTGTACTGAGCACCAGTCTAAGGCCCTCGATCGGCCCTCTGCTTCATCTGTGTTTAGACATGTGGCCCTTGATGAAAAAAGTTTGGACACCCCTGGTTTAAACCATAGTGTGAAACATTCCAGACAAAGCAATAACATCTTCATGAAGAAAAGCGTTTGACGGACCCTCCAGCAGAAAAGTTCCACAATGCACCTTTAAACTAGTCTGTATCAATAGTTTGTAATATTTGTCTAAGCCCAGCTCACCTTGTGCACACACAGGTGAAGTGTCTGGGATAGAAAGGGAAATCCTATGTGCAAAAGTGAACTTGTTTTTTTTTTCAAGTTTGACTCTGAATAGAAACAGAACCAAAGCTCTTAGACAGCCCTGGTCCAGTGCTCCTGAAAGAACAGACCAGGTCCCAGGATGAAGGCCTCCTCAGCTGTGGCTCTGTGGGTTTCAGAGCGTGTGAGATGTGTTTGTGATGCAGTGCAGCGTGGAGCTGTGTCCTGACACATATCTCAATATGTCTATGGAGCTCATCAGAAGATCAGATTTCTCTGTTTAAAGTGACAGAGTTAAACCAGAGTCGTGAGACAGAGCTGTCACCGGGAAAAGAAGAAGAGGGTGAAAAGATGTCTGATCGCCATGGAGATGTTTGCATTGTTTACATGACAGCATGAGATATGTGGTCCTTTTTGACTTTGTGGATTAGAGGTTAATTCTGATCTGTTTCATCATCACAAACATACCAGTGATGACTTGAAAACTACCATTTCATGACAACAGCTACCCTTTACCTTTGCTTGGAGATTCCAGAGCTGAAATTGTCCAGATTTTAGTAAGGCTTACTCAAGCATGTGTGAATGAAACAAAACACAACTGTAGGTCTGTTTTTGAGGAGGGATCAGCATTATAACATGGGTTAAAGCTCACAAGAGTCACTTTTGCATAATATAGGACCTTTAATATGCATGATGGACATTAGGTTGTTTAAAAAAAAAAAAGCTTTTATTTGCCTTTAATAGTCCCACAGTGGGGAAATTCCAGTTCTGCATTTAACCCATCCTGTTATCAGGAGCAGTGAGCAGCACATTACTGCGCCCGGGGACCATCTCCATGATCTTCTTGCTTCGGCTTGGTCAGGACCAAAGCTGGAGGTACCTATGGAGATGAAGTGAATTACAATTTATTTAATGTGAGGCATGTAAATTATAAAATAGAAGTCATATCACAAATAATGATGTTGGAGGAGTAGAAGTATAGCTTGTTTAATCCACCCACTTTCCTAATTTGAATTTAAAACTTACAAAGCGAACCCGCTATAGGCAATTGAAAAAACATCTCCTGTCTCTCTGCAACTGCTGCTGTCAGACTCATCATTTTGGTCTTAAAATTCTTATTCTTATTAACCCGCTCTACTTACCTGGCCAGCCAAATGATATCTCTCTGTATTTCCTATACAGCGCGATACCATTTGGACACCCTCCATCCACCCTCGCTCCTCCGGTTACAAACGGACTCCGCGATTCTGATTCGTTCAAAGATGGTGACGTCAGTGCCCCCGCCTTTGCCCGCAAAGTCACTCTTAGGCAGCGGAAGTTCCGCCTCAGTTTTGAATCAAGATGGCGCAATCTCTGATTGGTTCACTTAGCTGTCTGTCTACGCGCAACCGCAGCGCATTTTGGACCAGGCGTTACCAGACTCACTCGCTGGTACAGCGATGAGTCATGGATTCTTCCAGGCAACCGCTCTACGTGATCATTGGGTAAATTTCTATTCCTAGAATGAAACTTGGTTCCAAATTCGCTCCTAGAACTTCCAGCCTCGGTGAGTTTCATTTGACTGGAGCCGAACGTGGTGAGTGACGTCACAGTCAGTCCACAGTCTGTGATTATTAAGAGAAGAGAAAAAAAACATTAAAATGATCACTTTTCACTATGTTCATAATTTGTCTAAATTATTTCTTTATATTTCTTCTTTTTATGTTTGAATTTCAGTCCAGTTTAGGGTTGGGTTTGGGTTAGGGTGGGGTTGGATTAGGGTTGGCATAGGGTTAGGGTTGGATTAAAGGTCCCATGGCATGAAATTTTCACTTTCTGAGGTTTTTGAACGTTAATGTGAGCTTCCCTACCCTGTTTAGGGCCCCCCAATGGCTGAAAGTTGCGAAATGTCTAAACTGAGCATTTGCGATCCTTTTCTGCGTTTGAAAAAAAACACAGCTCAAACGGGCGATTCTGAACAAGGCACCTTTTTACATAACATCGAAAAAAGAAATGCAAATGCAGTTCCACCACCGTCTGGATCTCCACCCCCTGTCTCTGGAAATCACGCCCAGAGAGTTTGGACCGCGAAGGAGCTACGCAATGCGAAATGCGTTTTTTTTATTTGCCTGGAGGCACGTGCGACTGTTTCTAGGCTCGGAAGTCCTTTACCCGACCCTCTGGACCTCTGAAACAGCAGTGGTTTAATTTTATTTTCTGTGAAAATGTGTTTTTTTCATTGAAATTCCTCTCCTTTCTCCCTCCGTGCTTCAAACGCGGAAATGGGAGCCAGTGCACAAAGCAGCGCTCCAGCGGCGCAGAGGAGCGGGTGGGTGGGGGGGCCCACCCACTCCTCTAACCCAATCTGTGTCCTTCTCATTTGCATTCAAGCAACAAGGCCCAGAATGAGTCGTTCAGACAGAGAGATTATGACTCTGACTGTGTACATGTGTCTTTCTCATGCACTGAATTCATTTACAGTATTAGGGAATCATTAAGGCACCATATAAAAGCATCAAGAAGTACCATGTCATGGGACCTTTAAGATTAGGGTTTGATTAGAGTTGGTGTAAGGTTATGGTTGGTGTAGGGTTAGGGTTGGGTTAGAGTTGGGTTGGGTTAGGTTAGGCTCTAACTCTAGACACAGGTGGAGGAGCTTTTTGTTCTTGTCCTGAGTCTGTGTGTCGTATATTTGTCCACATTGTCCCTGTTGGTAGACTCTGTGGGACTGATGAAAATGGTTTTATGTGTTTATTGGTCCAGACCTCTGCTGTTCTCCAAACATCATTTGAACTGTTTGATTTTCTATGAGGTCACCGAACTTGAGAAACTTTGATTTAAAACACAACATGTTGCTGTGATCAGGAGAACCAAATCTGTTAATATTTCCTGTGGTTTTCTTGTGTATTCTCTGTATCATTTGCAGAATTGGACTTTTATAGTTTTTTTTCCCCCAAATCCCAGCTCAGCCTTATGTAAAAGATAACACTCCCTACAATTGTACAAATGCATTGTATTGTACAACAACTCACCCTTGTCTAACTGATAATACTCCCTACAAAGGTCTATTAAGGCAATCTAAGGCAGTTGGTGGGGTTATAAAGAGTCAGAAAAGGCACAGAATAGCTGCCATATCCACAGTCTGTCCCAGGGCAGATGTGGCACAGATGCTGCTCACTGCACGCAACTGAGGAGAGAATCATTAGACAATCGGAATAAAGATGACGAATACTAACATTACCAAATATTCCCAAAACCTGATAACTGTCCAGGAAAATCTGAAACCTGGGTCTGAAAGAGTAAAGAGAAATATACAATCTATGCTTGGTCAAACTAACGGTGTTTATGGAGGATTACTGAGGCTGGACGCCATTTCAGCCGGACCCAAACTTCACACAACACAATAAAACTGGTGATTTATAATTTGTTTGAGATTATCTTCACACCACCGCGCACAGTGTAAACTGAATTTGATAAAACTGCAAATGACAGCCTGCTCTCCATGTGTGGGCTCAGATCTGAATGTCGTGTTTTAATTGGTCAGTTTTGCTTTGGTTTCCGAGGTGACTGAGGCCGGGTTGGCGACAGCAGCGGCGTGGACAGTGAACTGCGGTCAAACCCATGGTGCGTTCAAGTGTGCTGGGCTGTGTTGGGAAATCTGGGCGTTGTCTTTTCCGTTACAGAACCATAGAGATATAATTAGAGGGTGGGGAATTTGATGCCATAGACTGTAGAATTTTTTAACTCTGAATAAACATGTTTGATTTATTTTTATTCTGAATGTCAGTTAATTACATTGTGTACATTTTCAAAGTGTTTAAAATTCAATATAAAATATTAAAAAATTACTGTTTGAATATTCAGCACAAATATTTTCAAGCCTTCAAATTCAACAGTCAAAATTCTGAGTGTAAAATTAGCAGTAAAAGAAATTTACAGAAAGATCCAAGATGCCAAGGTAGAAGCAATCGATCCAAAGTGATCCAATTTAGCCACAAGCAGGAAATGGTGCAGTGAACCGTTCTGATTGGTCAGAATTAGCCTCATCAAAACCTCATCTCTTTTATTTCTTAAGTGTAAATCCTGCACTCGAATTTGTTATATTTCAGTCTCTCTTGTCCATTTATATTAATTTTCTAAGTTATGGCACAAATCCCAAAGCCATGAAAACAAAAGCCCTTAGTATGGAATTTGAAATATAAAATGTCAATGTATTTATTATTTTTCTACATTTGTATAATACATAATGCAGATAATGCACATGCTGGGCCCTGTGAAATATGTGACAGACCGTGGCAAAACCACACAAGTCGTCCCAGAGGCGTTCTGAGTCATTCACAGATTCTGAAAGTGTAGTTTCTAAGCAATGATGCCTTGTACATGGAAATCTGATAACATTTGAAGAATTTGTGGCTATTTGAAAGCATGCACATCAGATTACAGAAAGATTTTAGGGCTGGGGGGCAGAATTTTGCTCATTTTCATGACATAACTGACTATCACTGTGGTGTGGCGTTAGCATTCAGGGCAGGTCAGAATTAGAAGGTACTGTGATGCTAATGTTGATATTTAGATGAAAGCAAGCCCCCTGCTTTCAGCTAAATATCTCTCTTTGAGGCAAAAATAATATGACCACACGAAAGATGAATTAGTATTTAAACATGTCCTAAAGTATGTAGTGTCAAAGTTTAGAGGCACTTTACTCACCCCATAAGAAAGAGAAATCTGTTCCTGCAAAGATCATTGCCTCCAGTGAAATATGTAGTTCGGGGACACTTACTTTTAGTCGAGGGCTCTCTGCTGGATGTGGTCACCTCAGACGTAAATACCGTCTGTTTGCCTCATTGTCCAATTATTCGCATATCTTGCCACTGTCTTTCGGCAGTTAAAGAATCCGATCGCATTCTGTACATAAACTCCAGAGAAAGTTTCTGGCTACATGAATGTGTCCTGAGGAGAGAGCTCTTCCTTCTTACGTAGCATTTACAGTCAAAGTTATGGATTTTCTCCATTTCACATGTTACTGTAGATATACCATCTGACGATCCAGCTCCTCTATGCGAGACCGACACGTCGGCATCCAGTAAAAGAGCCACAATTCAACTCATCGTCACGTGTATGGCCAGTAGCGCCAGTATGGTAATTATGGTAATTTACACACACCCCGATTCTTTTCCGAAAAACTAATTTCAAAGACAAAATGTATGCTTTTAAAGCAGCCAGTGCTGTCATCTGAAACCTGGAGTGGTTTCTTCATGGACACATTTGACCATTGAGTGCCTTAGCTTCCAGGGGTTGAACCAGCGGTTGTGTGTCCAGTCCCAGCTGACGAGCTACTGCACGATCCATAAAGCTCTCATCCGCCCCAGAATCAGTACTGTACTGGAAGAGTGCTGTAAGAGTAACATAACGGTCCCATAGACTGAGTGTGCCCTCCGGACTTGGTTTAAAGGGAAATGAACAGTCGGTTTGGCTCAACAGAATATCTCCCACTACTGCTGAGCCGACCCCTTTTACAGGGTGAACAGGACAAGAGGAAAGAAAATGTCCAAACTGGCCACAATAGAGACAGCTCCGTGTGTTGAAATGGCGTTGCCTCTCATCAGGATTCAGCCAGGCACGGCCTAATTGCATAACTTCAGGTTCTAATGTAGTCTGTTGAACAGCAGGGGGAGCAGGAGTAGTGGTGGTGGGAGGAAAAGTGGAAGGTAAGTGGAATGGTTTACTAGAGCTGGACATCTTACAAGCTCTCCCACGCCGGTGCTCCCGAATTCGGTTATCCACTCGTATAGCTGGATCAATGAGGTCATTTAGGTTGTTTGGCTCATCCCGGTAAGTTCGTCTTTCAGGGTGTTGGACAGAGCATTTAGGAAGGCACCCTGAAGAGCCTCATAATTCCAACCACTTTAGGCAGCAAGCGTGCGAAACTCAATGGCCAGTTCAGCTACACAACGGTTTCCTTGGTGTAGGGACAGAAGCCTCTTAGTTGCCTCCTTGCCACTGACAGGGTGATCAAAAACCTGCCTCATCTCAAGTAAATCCTGAGTAGCATGAACAGGTAGGGGTTTGCTTCGCCCACACAGCAGAGGCCCAACTCAATGCATGACCTCGTAGACAACCAATCAGAAATGAGGTCTTAGCCCAGTCGCTTCAATATGTTTGGGGTTGTTGTTCAAAAATAAGAGAAGATTGAGTCAAAAAAGTAAAAAAAAAAGCACACCTGTCATGGTGTGGCAGATGATGTCAGAGGAGCCTGAGGGGCTGTGACACTTACACAAGGCAGTATTCTCCTTTGGTGCTCTTGCTGGCAAAATTATGCTCTGAGCACTAAGAATGTTTGAAGGATGTCTTCCTTTTTGGCTTTTGCTTTTGTTCAACAGCAGACAGTTTCAAACATTGCTATTGCAACATTGCAGGTGCAATATGGGTGGGGATTTGCAGTGATGCAGCATGTAATGGTGGCTGCCAAGGGTCTGAAATGAGGACAAAATGTCAAAAATGAGAACGCATAACAGAGTTCTGGACAGAAGGCTCTAAAACTGGACTGTCTGGCCAAAATCCAGACGATTGGTCACACTAGCCTCATAGCAGCAGTTACAGAGAGAAGGGCCACGGTTTTTCGATCCTTATCAATACAAAGTCAATTGCAGCCAGAGCTCAAAGGAACCACTTCATACCCACTAGGGATGCAAATTATCGATTAATTCATTAATTGATAGTTGATTGACCTTATCGATCGATTAACAATTAACTGATAAGCGGCGTTTTTCACCTGAATTTTAGTGTTTCAATAGGGTCTTTAAGAATATAAGCTATAGTATACATAACACTGAGTCATAAATATATCATAGTATTATTATATTGTATATTCCTCAATTAATTATTCCTTAGTAAAAAGCAGACGAATGTATTGATGCTGAATAACAAAATACAGTAATCCCTCGCTCTATCGCGGTTCGCAGATTTTAAAAAAAAATTTTTTTTAATAGTGTAACATTTTTTTATAGTGTAACATTGTGTTCTGTCCTGATTGGCTAAGAGACTAGACCAGGACTAAACATGGACTGGACCAGGTCTAGACCAGAACTAAACCAGGTCTGGACCAGGTCTGGACCTGGACTGGACCAGGACTCGACCGGGTCTGGACCTGGACTGAACCAGGATTGGGCCGCTGCTGGTTTCGTGCGGCTGGTTTGTGGCTCTGGGCCCGGGCCGCAGGCCAGCCGCGCGAAGCTCGGGGCCCGGGCGGGACCAGCAGCGGCACGTTGCGGCGCATTCCTGGGCGCCGCGGTTCGATCTCGCCTCGCGTGTACACCCGGGGCTGCTGAGCAGTGCCGTTGGTGCCTGCAGTCGGCTGTGAGTCGAGCGCAGCGCGGTGCGCGGTTGCCTTGTTTCGTGACCCCGCGGTTAAATACAATTAATGCATTTTGTTCGACTAACGTCTTAATCGACAATTAATCGTTAATCGATTAATTGTTGACATCCCTAATACCCACATTTTTGGAATGTGGCAGCTAGTGCATTAGCAGTCTATGCTTGATGCTTAACCTATCATCCACTTAACAACTCAGCTAAAAGATTTCATTAGCCCACAAAAAGGTGTTAGCTGGTGTGACCATATTAACTTGAGGTCAAAGCCCTGCTAAAAACATTGAGTGTGTAAAAACATTGGTGTTTTATTTTAGGAAATTATTGGCATGGAAAAGTGTAAAACATCTGCGCTAATGGCTGACCAACCAGCCATCTACTGTAGTGACCAGTGAACACATGAACAGTTTTATACGTGACGGTGAGGAGACCAGATAAATGACATAACTATCATGACAGCATAATTTTGGGAGACACATGGGCTCCTGGAGAAGTCTGTGACTTTATTTTTATAATACTTGGACAGGATGTACAGTAGTAGCCATTGTTTTTTCCCATGTTTCGGTGACTGGTCCTTGATTCGACCGTGGCTGGTCCGTGACTGGTCCGTGCAGATAATGTATCCCCCGCAATGACGTAGTCAACGCAGCCCTGAATGGTGATGCCCCTTAGCAGCCTGTGTGAAAACCAGTTGCACTCCCTCATTTTTCCACAGGCAGGAGCAATGATTGTCTCACTAAACTCACGAAATGCAGAATAGCAAATTTATTTCTCCCCGCCTCAAACGGGCGGGTTGGAACAAGATCCCCTTATGATGGCAGAATTTGGACCAGCCCTTGCGCAAACAAGCTACTAGCTGCGGTTTTAAACGTAGCTGTTAAAACATAACCTACAGCTTTATGAAAGTGCCCTGGCATTGCGAAGTCTACTGAATATTCACTTCCCCAAGTCCAGTCGCTCACACACACACACGAAACAGGCACCGAAGACAATCAACCGCTATCAACGCTTCTCTTAAAGGTCCCATGACATGGTACTTCTTGATGCTTTTATATGGTGCCTTAATGGTTCCCTAATACTGTAAATGAATCCTTCTTCAAAATCAACACTCAGTGCATGAGAAAGACACATGTACACAGTCAGAGTCAGAATATCTCTCTCTGAACAACTCATTCTGGGCCTTGTTGCTTGAATGCAAATGAGAAGGACACAGATAGGTTAGAGGAACGGGTGGGGGGGCAAATGCGCCGCTGGTTCCTTGTTACTGTGCGCTGTCTCCCACTTCCGCGTTTTAAGCGCGGAGGAAGAAAGGAGAGGAATTTCAATGAAAAAAACACTTTTTCACAGAAAATAAAATTAAACCACTGCTGTTTCAGAGGTCCAGAGGGTCGGGTAAAGGACTTCCGAGCCTAGAAACACTCGCACGTGCCTCCAGGCAAATAAAAAAACACATTTCGCATTGCGTAGCTCCTTCGCGGTCCAAACTCTCTGGGCGTGATTTCCAGAGACAGGGGTTGGACATCCAGACGGTGGTGGAACTGCATTTGCATTTCTTTTTTCGATGTGACGTAACATAGTTGCCTTGTTCAGAATCGCCCGTTTGAGCTGTGTTTTTTTCTAACGCAGAAAAGGATCGCAAATGCTCAGTTTAGACATTTCGCTACTTTTAGCCAAGGGGGGGGGCCTAAACAGGGTAGGGGAGCTCACATTAACGTTCAAAAACCTCAGAAAGTGAAAATTTCATGCCATGGGACCTTTAAGTAATAAAACTAGTAAGTACCTAAACCAGGTACCTAGATCAGGACTAGACCAGAACTAGACCGGGACTAGACCGGGACTAGACCGGCACTAGACCTGCGCGATTTATCGATTAAATCGATTAATTCGACTTTACAGTTCAGGACGATGTGTTTTTATGAAAATAGATTTTTTTTGTTGTTTGTTCTAAGTCCGACGCAAGAAAACCGAACCAGTTCCATATAACAGATGTAAACACCTTTGTTTGGTACAAGCTCCAGCTTTCCCTCACTTGCTAGCCGCGCTAGCTCGTACAATGTTTGGGTACGCCCCGCTAACTTACCCGTGTAAAACGTGGCCACACATTAGTTCCGCTCGCATGTAAAAAATGAGTGCTCGCTGTAAGGTCTGTTCAAAAGCTGTTGCAGCGCAATAAATTTATTCTAGTGCCGAATGCTGTTACACGCAGCGGAATGGGAGACGTGCAGGTCCGAACGGAATGAAAATAACCACCATCCAGTCCCTAAAACATTTTCGAACTGTTTGCAGTATGATAAGCAAGGCCCACGACGGAAGGCAATCACACACGCTGTTGTATGTTTTACCAAAAACATGATGTATATTGTAAAAGACATGGTGCCCATATATACTATGGAAAAGCCCGGATTCATTAACATGGTGAAAGTTTTGGACCCGAAGTATGTGCTACCAATCCGCAAATATTTTTCTGAAGTTGCCACAGCTGTATACAGACTGCAGAAGCTAACATACATGAACACAGGCTCCCTCCCTTTTCTGCATTACTTGAGGAAAAACAAAAACTAAAGCACAACACTACACACTCCAGTCCATCTTTCCCACAATCAGGGAATAATTTAGCTCCATAAAATGCCTCTTTATAAAAGAAAGTGTGATATTTAAAAAAACAAAAAAAAACAATTACAGCCATTTGTCTGTCATCTGTTATTTGTTTTTGATATGATAACAATATGACTCACCCCATAAGAAAAAACGCGATCTCCTCCATTGTAACTAGTTTGCCGTGTTGTCCAATAATTCACGTACCTCCACGTGTATGCGCGTATCGCATATATCCATGGCCATCTTTTGGCTCAAAGTAATATTACAGTCCATATTCACTGTCCTTATTCTCTTGAAATGCCGCATACATATTCACAAGCTCCTCACAGCTGATAGGCGAACAGGCGCAAGCACAACAGCGCTGCTCTTCACATGATTGGCAGGAGCGCGAGTGTGGGTAATTATGGTGATTTATGCACACCCTATTTTTTCTGAAAAACAAGGCAATTTGAAATACAAAATGTATGTTTTTAACGCAACAAATTATGTTATCTGAAACATGGAGTGACTTCTTCATGATCTCAACTAGCACATTCTGCAAAAAAATGAAAATCACAGATTTTTCTCATGGGGGAGGGGGTCACAAATAATACTCCCTACAACTGTACAGCAACTCACACTTATGTAACAGTTAATACTCCCAACAATTGTACAACATTCCCTACATTTTTTATTAATTTATCATGAAGTAAGCATAATATGTACTTTAATATGGGGACTGGCTTCTCTATTCATTTTGTCTGTGATGGAACATTCGATTCGATGTAACTCTGGGTAGCACTGGGCCAAGTGATGAAGTTCTAAGGGGATATAGCATTTATGATGGTATGTTGGGCTTTGCTGGACAGTAGTCATGAGATTCCCTGTGGCAAAAGCCATGGTGCATTGGGACATTTGGGTGCTGCGTTTGCTATGACAGATGCAGGCGTTGAACTCTTGACTCTGGCTCAGGTTTATGGAGCACATGAGGGTCTGCTTTCCAAAGGGCCACTGGGGGACGAGGGTCAGAGAGCCAGTGACCAATCAGGTTAAACATGTAGACTTAATTCTGCTGCGCATCTTTTAACTGGAACCAAAAACCTAAGCACATTACCCTGATTTTAGAGTTATTGCACTGGCTTCCAGTTTGTTTTAGAGTTGATTTTAAAATTTTCTTGTTTGTTTTTAAAGCTTTGAATGCACTAGCCCCATGTTACATCCTCATCTCAGATTTGCATCCCCGCAAGTGCTCTGAGGTCCAAGGGCCAGCTCCAGCTCGTGGTGCTTAAAACCAGGAGGGACAGGGCCTTCTCTGTGGCTGGCCCTAAGCTCTGGAACACTCTGCCCCACCATGTCCCAACAGCCCCCACAGTGGAGTCTAAACCCACTTTTATTCTCTGACTCTTAACACCACATGGGTCATGTGGTCCTCCTTGTCTTTTATTTATTTTACTTATTTATTGCTATTGTATGATTTTTTATTGTTTTGCTTTTATTTGCTTTTACTGGTTTTATTGTTTTTGGACTGGATTTGGACATTTACCGTTTTGTCGTCTTCATTATATGACCTCTGTGCAGCAGTTTGGAAACTGCTTTGTTTGTGTGCTGTATACTGTAAAGTGATTTGGATTGATATTATTGATACTTTGCAGCTGATGTCATCAATTTTTCCTTGGGGGGTGATGCTATGTGAAAGCAATGGTCTGTTAGAAGCTCTGTTACTGAAGTTAGACTTCTTCTGAGTGGTGTACATACAATAGCAAACACTCTCAAAAATTTTAAAGATCAGGGTCTGGGTCTGAAAACTCAAGAACAAACACAAAATTGATTTAAAGAGCACATTTTCATTTTCCTGTGATCAGTCTGAGTGTTTATGGTCCTCTTTAGGAGTTTAATTTTCAACTAAAAGGCGAGAGTGAAAAACTTTTGGCTAATGCTAATGCCTAGCTTATTACTGTTAGGTGCGAGGGACAAATCAGCTCACCTTTTGTAGTTGCAGCTAAATCAGTTCTTTATGGTCAGATGTGTTGAAATAAAGCTCAATTAAAGTTAAATAATGCTTCAGACAAAGCAGTGCCTACATATACAGAACTGACTCTTGGGAAGCTTTAAAGAATAATAATAAGAAGAAGACAGACTTTATTCATCCCCGTAGGGAAATTATTTCTCTGCATTTGACCCATCCTTCTGGAGCTTTAAGTCATGTTCTAATGTTGTTCCCTCCTCAAAACAGACCTGGAGTTGTGTTTTGTATCATTCACACAACTCTTTATTATTAGTCTGTCTACATTTCTAAAGCTCAAAATGCTCTGTTCCACCTTGTGATGTCATCAAGTGGTAGTTTTTAAGTGAACAGCTCTTTTTTTTAAACTTTCCAATAGAGATTGGCAATTCCAGGACTGAAATCATCCAAATAATTCGAGTGAAGGTGTATGGAGTTTAAAAACACATGGAGTATTTTCTGTACAGTGAACCCTCGTTTATCGCGGGGGTTAGGTTCCAGAAATAGCCCGCAATCAGTGAAATCCGCGAAGTAGGACAATTTTATATTTTACAATTATTCTACATGTTTTAAGGCTGAAAACGCTTCACCAGACACATTATGCACCTTTCTGAGACTGGTATTAACATTTTTCTCTTGTTTAAACACTCAAACTTTTGTAGATTTTCATTAAAATATATTAATAGTGGGGGGGGGGCACGTGACACGCGGACACGTGCGCGCGGACACGTGTGCGCGTTTTGGTACCACATATCCATGCCATGTGCGAAAGTCGAGTGGAAAGCGACCTGGATATTATTTTGGGCAAGACTAAAGCCAATGCTAACAGTGCAAAACCGCTAACAGACGCCTCTGAGCACCAGTCCTCACCACAAGACCAGGTAAGACCAACCTGCGCTCACAAGAGTTGGTTGCATTTCACCCCGGCTCCAAAATCAGACCGCTATCAATGCGTCGCCAATACTCCACAGCTCTCTAGGACGGGGTCGGGTTCGTCCTCTCGGCGTGACGGGGAAGAGCCACTGTCTCCTCTGTGCGCGCGAGTGTCCTCCCCCCGCTGCGGGCTCCCTCGAATGCGGCTCTCCCCGCTGCGGCTCCCCTGGACCCCGCGCGGCCAGGCGCCAGGCCCGTCCATGTTGATTCTTGGCTCTTCCATGGTCCGGCTTGCACTCAGTCTCTTCCATGGCTCGTGCAAGTAAACAAAGGCCACACCTCCTGTCACCCAGGCGCTCTCGTGAAGGACATCAGAGACTCTGTCCCTACCACCCTGCGTCACCATCCCTGGTCTAGACCTGGTTTAGACCTGGTTTAGTCCTGGTTTAGACCTGGTTTAGACCTGGTTTAGTCCTGGTTTAGACCTGCTTTAGACCTGGTTTAGTCCTGGTCTAGTCTCTTAGCTAATCAGGGCGCAGGACAGAATGTTACACTGTAAAAAAAAGTTACACTATAAAAAAAATTGAAAAAAATAAATAAATAAAAATTGGAAAAAAAAATCCGAAACAGCGAGGCCGTGAACCGCGATACAGCGAGGGTTCACTGTATTACCAATTATATTTAATATTAATTATTATATTTAATATGTTTTTATTAAGGAATCAAAATATATTCATACAAGATTTACAATCACATTTCTTTCCTTTTACATTTTTCTTATTAAAAAACAAAAATCCACCATCTTAATAAGTGTCAAATCCAGATATTATCAAAAATTAAATAAAGGCAAACAATTAAAAGACAATAATAATGATGAAAAATAAAACTGGTTTCTGTTTGAAAGAACATAAAGAATTCCTAAATCTGAGCCTAAATCTGCAGGGTTTGTGTATGTTAAAGATGTGTGAATGAAACAAAACACAACTCCAGGTATAACATATAAGAACAGAGATCAGTGCATATAACATAACATGGGCTCCTTTAATACTGTTCGAATGCCGTTCCATATCCTTGTTTCCCATGAACAAAAGCAGGATTGGAAGTTTCCAAAGTCTCCACGTGAACAAACACTGGAGCAGGAAGCAATGATCTATGCCCCGTGTGAATTATAGCCTTTGAATGGGGATTCCTCAGCCTACTGTAACTATTAGCCTGGCTTATTTCCCCGTGTCTTTAGTGTGTTTTTAGCTCAAACAGTCCTCCGCAGCGCTAGCACAGATGTTAGCACTGGGAGTGACGGGGGTGGGGGTGGGGGGGCGAGGGGGAGACATACATAGCTCTATCTGGGAGGTGGACTTGAAGACACTCTCGGGATACATTTGGGTTTGTGTCCATCAGGAGGACGGGTGATTTACTGCGGTTCTGACCAGAGCTGCTGCCCTCTGCCCAAACAAAACAAGGACAGAGGAAGGCCAGGCCTGCACAACACATGGGGATAATACACAAGGAGATACATAGGATCCTGGAAAAGTTTGTGACTTTATTTTTAACTTACTTGGGCAGGATGTAAGAATAAGTTAGGCTATTTACTACTACTACTACTACTACTACTATTACTAATACAGGGGGTCCTCGGGTTACGACGGTCTCGGGTTACGACGTTTCGTGGTTACGAACGTCCCCCCATTAAAAAATATATATTACGCGTCATTCCGTCTTACGCGGTTTAGCGTGGTAAGAGATGTAAACAAACGCGAACGGCGCACGGTGGAAGAATACGCTCTGTTGTGGTTGTAGGGAGAAGAAGACAGCCTCGTGTGCGTGCCCAATGTGGGCGGAAGTACCTGATGTGGGCTCTGATCTGCTCCTATGAAAGCGGCAGTGATAACCAAGCAGCGTAGTGGTCTAATTATTGAGATGGAAAGGTTATTGGTGCTTTGGTTGGAAGATCACAGGCAAAATCCGGCTTACGACGAAATTCGGGTTACGACGCGTCTTAAGAACGGATCAACGTCGTAACCCGAGGACCCCCTGTACTACGCAAACCCCAGACTTACTACGTCAGTATACTTTTTGCCACAATTTCACTATGTGTCTTGCAATGCATTGTGGTCTATATTGACCAGTCTAGTGACCAACAATGCCCACTAATTTTCAAGGTGCATTGGGAAATCTTGAGCTCACTACTTTTTCTCCAAGTGGACATTCTAAGTAGGGAATAGTGTGGACATTTGGACACAGTCTTCATCTTCTATTTAGCCTCTGTTTATTTTCATCATGCCATCTGCCAAAATGAAAAAAACAACAAAAAAAACAATCTGCAGTCTGAGCGTCCTGTCACGTGTGAAACCAAAAAGTTCAAAGTTCAAAGTCAGCTTTATTGTCAAAAAACATATGTAGAGGTTGAATACAATTTGAAATTGCAGCGCTCCCTAGGCACATTAAACATCTAATAAACAAGACAATAAACACCAAGACTAAACATCACATATACCCCTAGCAGAAGTCCAAGACCAGACAAACCCAATGACTAAAAAGTCACATATACCCATAGCCAAAGTAAAAGATAATAAACCCAATGACTAAAACATTCATATATCCGTAGCCAAAGTACAAGACAATAAAAAAAACCAATGACTAAACCATCACATATATCCGTAGCAAAGTACAAGACAATAAACACAGTGACTAAAACATCACATTTACCTGAAGCAAAAAGTACAGGACAATAGACACAATGACTAAAACATCACACCTATAGCAAAAGTACAGTAAAATTGTATATAATACAAATAGGTAAAACCACAATGTGTGGCATAATAGAGCTCAAATTGAATAATTTAAGCAGCAGTGTCAGTGTCCTTTAAAGGGATATGCCACCCCCAGGTCAAATTTGGGCATCTCCCCACAGTCCAGAGACTAAAATAAGTGGTGGAAAGCGTTTTCCTGCTCACCCAGCCATTGTCCGAGTCTGTCGCCACTGACCGCCGCGGTATCTGCAGCTACTCCGCCTTAGACTGGAGTCTAACGTCGCCAGAGAAAGATTTCGGCCAAAAGGAATTAATTTGCTCGATGCTTTTCCCAATTACTTTCTGTGTAGTGCGCATTCATATCGAGTGCAAATAAATGTGCAAATCAACACGGAGAGCTTGACTTGGTCATTTTGGGTGGGAACTATTTTTCAGTGCGGAAGGACATGGCCGAATCACGCAGCACGCTGCCAGGGGAATCCCAGTTACGCACCGGGAAGGGAGTTCCCCTGTTGCACAACGTGGTGCGTGATTCGGCCATGTTCTTCCGCACTGAAAAATAGTTCCCACCCAAAATGACCAAGGCAAGCTCTCCATGTTGATTTGCACATTTATTTGCACTCGATATGAATGCGCACTACACAGAAAGTAATTGGGAAAAGCATCGAGCAAATTAATTCCTTTTGGCCGAAATCTTTCTCTGGCGATGTTAGCCTCCAGTCTAAGGCGGAGGAGCAGCAGCTCGCGTGGCGGTCAGTGGCGACAGACTCGGACAATGGCTGGGTGAGCAGGAAAACGCTTTTCATCACTTTGTTTTAGTCTCTGGACTGTGGGGAGATGCCCAAATTTGACCTGGGGGTGGCATATCCCTTTAAGTGTAATTTAAGTGTCAGTGTCCTTTAACCCTCCTGTCGTGTTCGGGTCAAATCTGACCGTTTTACAACTTATAATATTCATAAATATTATGTTTTTCATCTGATTACCTCAAGACCTTATGATATCCTCCACACTGTGTACTTGAACATATAAAAGTGATGATCACTCATTTCATTCAATTTTGAGTGTTTTAATCAACCTTGTTACACCTGTGGTGTTCCCGGTCAAAAGTGACCGCCATAGGAAATGAATGGGTATCCAGAGTAAATTCATTCAACATAAAGAAAACATCCCCGTACACACTGCCCCAGCTCACACACACACACACACACACACACAAACACACACACACACACACACACACACACACACACACTCTCTCTCTCTCTCACAAACACACACATACACACACAAACCAGGGCATGCGTGTTGTGCTGGACATGACGACCGGTCTCCAAGGACATAATATCACATGTGACAACTTCTTCACATCACATGCTCTTGGTCAGGAGCTACTGAAAAGAAAGCTCACCATGGTAGGGACAGTGAGAAAGAACAAGCCCGAACTTCCCCCTGCGCTGGTATCGACCAGAGGAAGACAGGCACTCTCATCACAATTTGCATTCACTGACACTCACACTCTTGTGTCATACGTTCCCAAGAACGTATGATCATCATCCTGATGAGCACAGTACACAAAGACACCGCTGTCAGCACCACAGAGGACAGGAAGCCCCTGATGATCCAGGACTACAACAAGAACAAGGGAGGCGTTGACTGCCTTGATAAGGTAATGTAAAGTCTCATCATGCATTTTATTTTATTTTTATCTAGGTGACTCATAGCATTTTGTGTACGACAGATTGAATATTGTTCCTAATCTCTTATTATTTATTGTTCCTTTATTGCAGCTTACTGGTACATACACCTGTAAGCGGATGACGGCTCTCTGGCCTGTGGCACTGTTCCACAACATCCTGGATGTGTTAGCTTTCAACACGTATGTGGTGTGGACAGCAATCGACCCAACCTGGAATCAGGGGAAAAGTTTCAAGAGGAGACTTTTCCTCACAGAGCTGGGGAAAGCTTTGGTGACTCCTCTTATACAGCGACACCAGCACATTCCCCGCACACCAGCCTCCGCCAGTCTGGTTAGGAGCATGCAAGCTCCAGCCGCTGCCCTGGCTGCTCTCCCCCAACAAGGACAGGGGCAGAAAAGGAAGCGTTGTGGCCACTGTGTCCCTAGAGACATCAAAACGAGCCTGACATGCTGCAAATGTCATGCTTATGTTTGCAAGGCCCACTCTGACCTGAGTGTCACATGCCACTCATGTGCATGAATACACACACACACACACACACACACACACACACACACACACACACACACACACACACACACACCCTGTTGAGTTTGGTGTTTGGTTTTCCATTTATTTTTTGTATTATATGTTCATTTTGTAGTTCATTTTCAGTGCCCAATTGTATTTTAACTGATGCTATTTAATGTTTACTTCTATAAATTGTTGTTAGACACTACTTTGAAACATTGTTCTCAACTAAAGAATGTTTAATAAAAAAATTGGTGTTGAAAAAAAAAAAATTGTGCTAATTTAAGAGCAGTTAAAACAGACCGGTCAATTTTGACCGGGAACACTAAAGTAGGGAGCTGGAGGCGAACACGACCGGAGGGTTAAGCAGCAGTGTCATTGGGGGAGGGAGGGCAGGGTTAGGGAGAGAGTTCAGCATCCTGACAGCTTGGTGGATGAAGCTGTCTTTCAGTCTGCTAGTCTTTGCCCTGAGGCTCCTCAGTCTCCTTCCTGATGGCAGCAGACTGAAGAGGCAGTTGGATGGGTGGGTGGGATCACAATGCAGAGGGCTTTGCGGGTGAGGCGGGTGCAGTAGATGTCCTGCAGGGAGGGGAGAGAGACACCCATGATTCTCTCAGCTGCTCTCACTACTCGATGTAGCTTTTTCCAGCAGGACACGGTGCCATACCACAGAGTGATGCAGCTAGTGAGGATGCTTTCTATGGTGCCTCTGTAGAAGGTGCTCATGATGGGAGCTGGGGCTCTGGCTCTCTTCAGTTTGCGGAGGAAGTAGAGTTGCTTTTGGGTTTTACTGGCGAATGATGCAGTGTTCTTTAACCAGGAGAGGTCCTCAGAGATATGCACACCCAGGAACTTGGTGCTGCTTACTCTCTCCACAGCAGCCCCATTGATGGTGAGGGGGGTGTGCTGTGTGTGTGTGTGCTCTCCTGAAGTCTTTGACAATCTTCTTTGTCTTCTCCACATTCAGGGAGAGGTTGTTGTTACTGCACCACTTGACCAGGCAGCTCACCTCGCTTCTGTAGTGAGTCTCATCGTCGTTGCTGATGTGACCCAACACTATTGTATTATCTGCAAACTTGATGAAGAGGTTGGAGCTGTGTGACGGTGTGCAGTCGTGGGTCAGCAGAGTACAGAGGAGGGGGCTCAGCACACATCCTTGGGGGACCCCGTGTTCAGTGTGATGGTGCTGGAGGTGTTGCTGCCGACCCATACTGCCTGCGGTCTTCCTGTCAGGAAATCCAGCAGCCAGTTGGACTTCGAGGTGTTGATCCCAGCTTGTCTAGTTTGAGTACGAGTTGCTGGGGGATTGTGTTGAATGCTGAACTGAAGTAAATGAACAGCATTCTAACATATGAGTCTCTGGTGTCCAGGTGTGTGAGGGGTGAGTGGAGGGCTGTTGAGATTGCATCATCCATCGAGCGGTTAGACCGGTATGCAAATTGATATGGGTCCAGGGTGGAGGGGAGAAATGTCTTGATATGTTGCATGACTAACTATTCGAAGCACTTCGTGAGGATGGGGGTCATTGCAACTGGACTGTAGTCGTTGAGGCTGGATGGTGACAACTTCTTAGGCATGGGGATGATGGTGGACGTCTTGAGGCATGTGGGGATGACAGCTTGGCTCAGAAACGTGTTGAAGGTGTCTGTAAAGACCTTTGAGTGTTTCGCAGCAGTCTCTCAGTACACGACTAGGGATGTTGTCTGGTCCCAGACCTTTGCGTGTGTTGATCCTGCTGAGGGATCTCCTCACTCTGTCCGGGGACAGCTTCAGCACCTGGTCACCGGGAGGGGGTGGAGTCTTCCATGCCGGGGTGCTATTGTGTGCCTCAAAACGAGTGAAGAACTTGTTTAGCTCGTTCGGCAGGGAGGTGGAGCTGTCGGCGGTCTGTGGTGTTGGCTTGTAGTCCGTTATGGTCTGTATCCCCTGCCACAGACTCCATGTGTCTCTGCTGTCCTTAAAGTGCTGTGCTATCTTCTTAGAGTGTTTTCTCTAAGCCTCTCCGATGCCACGTGACAGGTTTGCCCTTGCTGTTCTTAACCCCACCTCATTTCCAGCTCTGAAGGCAGCGTTCCTTACCCTCAGCAGCCTGTAGACCTCCCCTGTGAGCCATGGCTTTTGGTTGGCTTGAACAGATGGTCCTGGTGTCTGTGACATCATTAATGCATTTTGAGACATAGGCAGTGACCGTCTCTGTATATTCCTGTAGATCTATGGTGTTATCGTGGTGGCAGCCTGTTTGAATATATCCCAGTCTGTGGTGGGGAAGCAGTCTTGCAGTGCCTCTGAGGACCCCTCTGGTGGTGACAATGAAAATATTAATGCTGAGAGTTTAACGTCCATCATGGACGACACCTCTCACCCTCTGCACCGGACTGTAGAGGAGCTGAGCAGCTCCTTCAGCAGCCGACTGAGGCACCCCCAGTGCAAGAAGGAGCGCTACCGCAGATCCTTCATCCCCACCGCCATCAGACTGTATAATTCTACTGTATAGTCCTACTGTGCAATATCGTTTTCCCAATGTGCAATATTGTTGTTGTTTTTTTTTCAATACTCCTATCGTGCAATATCGTTTTTTCCAATTTTTTCAATACTCTCCCGATCACTGTTTTTTATTATTATCACTACTATTATTATTACTCGATTTATTACTTATTTTTTTTATTATTATTATCACCTATCTTTATGCCTTTTTTGCCTGCATGCACTTGTCTTCTTGTTCAAACTGTCCCTACCTGGAGCTACTGTGACAAGTAAATTTCTCCTGTGTGAGATCAATAAAGTCTTATCTTATCTTATCTTATCTTATCTTAAATACAACACAAACTGCACCAGGTGATGGGGTATTTACTGTATGAAACCTGAGCTGCTCATCAGACTGAACCACATCTGAGACCACTGTGTTTACAGACACCACAGACACAGCTAACAATGAGTGAAGGGCATGGGGCTACTAAGAACACTCTTTTAACTGAAGTGGATGGGGATAATAGAGGTATTTTGACAGGTTAGTTATCAATGTAAATATGTGACTGGTTTTCCTGTGGCTGGTCACATTTCTCATTCATACATATGGAGGGCAGCTAAAATGGATATTGTTAAAATCAATGGTGGATGAAGTATTCAGTTTTGTTACTTCAATAAAAGTACACACACAAAGGTAAAAAGGTTACTCAGGTATCACATGAAAAAGTAAAATTTTAAAGTACCTGTTTAAAAATACACTTTATGAGTAAAAAGTAGAAGTAGTTTTGCAGAGATTTTTAGGGGGCGAGGTGGATTAAGTGTGTTGCCCAAGGACACAACAACAGCATTCATCTGTGGGAGCTGGAATCACACCAACCAACTCAACTAATGATTTTTATGTTGAAGGTTTTCGAACCGCCAACCTTCGGATCAGTGGACAAATACTACTGAAAATGCAGATTTGTGTTGTGGCTGAAATCACTATTACCTTTTTCATGGCAAAGTACAATGTGATCAACAGGGAAATGTGTCTCTTACCCAGTCTGAGAGTATGATATCATCACATTCTAGTTTGAAAACCACCCATAGCAACGTTGTAGTGTCCCCTGTGCCGAGGACCACTCGTGCAACCTGGCTGCTCCAGATCATATCACTGTGGGAAAAAAAGTGTTTAAAATCATTAGCATTTATCCCCCTGAACATCTCCAGCACAGTGTTTGTTTACACGAGACTACTGTTCCTGCTCCTTACAACGAATCAAGAAAGCTAGAAAGCTATGCCTTTATTAGTCCCACAGTGGGGAAATTCCAGTTCTGCATTTAACCCATCCTGTTATTAGGAGCAGTGAGCAGCACATTACTGCGCCTGGGGACCATCTCCATGATCTTCTTGCTTCGGCTTGGTCAGGACCTCAGCTGAAGGATTTACCTATGGTGCATGTTTTGGAGGAATCAGAAGCATCCAAATAAATGCTTAAAGGTGCACTGTGTAAAATTTCTGCTGGAGGGTCCGTCCGTCATGCGCTTTTCTCCATGGATGTGTCATTGCTTTGTCTGGATTGTTCGGCAGTGTGACATTAAACAGCTCTGAAGGTAGAGCCACAATTACATGTGGTTTTATTGGTCAGAAATACCTAGAAACACAGGCATTCTGACTGTGAGTGGGGTCACCTCTCCACAGATCTGACCTGTAAATTGGTCTGGTTTGGTTTCCATGAAGGTAGAAAAGTTTACAGATGTGACCGGCCGCAGCAAAACCAGTCACAAGTCGTTCCAGATGCGTTTTGAGTTATTCACAGATTCTGAAAGTGTCGATTCTAAGCTTTCCAACGATGCCTTACACATGGAAATTTAATAACATTTGAAGAATTTGTGGACATTTGAAAGCATGCACATGAGATTAGAGAAAGCTTTGTCTCACTCTAGGCCTTCAGGGCAGAAAGGTGCTCATTTGCATGACATTAAGCCTGCAGATCATCAGTGTCTGTCACTGTGGTGTGGTGTTATCCTTCAGGGCAGGTCAGAATTAGAAGGTACTTTGTTCAAATGGAAATGCTTTTATGACAAAAAGCCCATATAGTCATTCAATAATTCAATAATACACACGGTAATATGTTAAGTCAAAGTCACCTGTATTGTCAATTTAATATAATGCAATACAATATGAAATATATTATACAATATAAAATGAAAAAGAGAAAGAATAAAAGTAAATGCATTTAAAAAAAATTGCAGTATATAGGTAAATATAGTATAGGACACTACACACACAAACACTGTGGACACACACTCACTCTCACGCACACACTATGAAAAAAATATTGACAGGGATGCTAATGATTTAGCAACAAGTACTGCAGTATCTGCAATCAATACTTAATCACTAGCACTTCACGCACTAGTCTAGCAATTCAAGCATTCATTGAATTGCGTGAGAAATGCCGTGTGAACGCGTCGAATTGTCTCTCTCAATGCGTGAGACTTGAGAGCCCTGCTGTAAATTTTTGTCTAAAGAGCAAACTTAAACTACAACTAGCAACTAATGAGAGTTATATAAATGAAGTTATTACCTGATGGTTCTCAGTTTGTTTTATCATCACCGCAGTGTGCGCTTAGCAGCTGAAACTACACTCTACAGTCTGCCCAACAACAGAACAATCTATTTTCTGATTGGCAGATTTTTTTCCAGGGAGCGGGACGGGGAGGAGGGGGAGAGTTTTTTTTCGCTGAAAACGCGTGGTGCCTGCATAAACTGAGCCACACAGACCGATTTTCTCGGCAAAAAAATTAAAAAATCAGCGTGAGAAATGCCGTGTGTGGCATGTGAGCGTGTGAACACGTCGAATTGCGTGTGTCACACTCTCAATGCGTGAGACTTGAGAGCCCTGGCGTAAATATTCACGAGGTTTGCTCACAGCTGATTGGTGGAAAAAGAAAAGAGCGCTAATTGTCACGTGAATGGTAATTTACACACGCCCCGATTCTTTCCGAAAAACTAGCCAATTTCAAAGACAAAATGTATGTATGTATTTTAAAGCAACCAGTGCTGTTATCTGAAACATATAGTGGCTTCTTCATGATCTCAACTAGCACATTTTGCAAAAAAAAAAGAAAATCACAAATATAGAGGGAAAAAAAAAGCTTCTAATGCGATTTTCTTCTGTTCATCAAATTTTACTCACTGGTTGGAAATTGTGACATCACACTAGGAAATTCTATAACTGTCACCTAGCAACTATGTGGTACACTGGGCCAAAAGTTATCTAATGTACACAGAAATGATTATATGTCAAATAAAATGATATTTAAAGTATCAGAGAAAATGTGTTTCTTGTGTAAATTGTGCCAAACCTTTAGACAGAATTCTCCCAGTGTGATGTCATCAGTATGGGACACTCTACTTCCTGTCATTTTCAACATGTTTTTAAACTTGTCTTCACAAGTTACTTCTTAGTTACTTCTTGATTGGTGAAAAACTATAATTTATATTTACAACATGTACTCTTCCATCAAGTTAAAGGTCCTGTATTATCCTATATGGACTCTTATGAGCTTTAAGTCATTTTGTAATGTTGTTCCCTCCCCAAAAACAGACCTGGAGTTGTGTTTTGTTTCATTCACACATGATTAACCCTTTATTATTAGCCTGGGTACATCTCCGAAAGCTCCAAATACTCTGTTCCACCTTGTGATTTCATGAAGTGGTAGTTTTCAAGTGAACAGCTCCTTTTTTCTTTAGTTCAACAGAGATTGGCAATTCCAGGACTGGAATCATCCAAATGATTCTTGTGAAGGTGTGTAGAGTTTGAAAACACACTGGATCACTTCCTCTATTACCTTGCGACATCACAAGGTGGAATGGAGTTTTTTTCAGTGTAAAAGACGAACTCAGCCTAAATCTACAGGGTTTGTGTGTTAAACGTGAATGAAAACACCAAACACACCTCCCGGTCTGTTTGTGATGAGGAAACTACATTAGAACAGAGATCAGAAAATAGTGTAATATAGGCCCTTTAAGTCAGGATCAGAGAATTGTCAAAATGAGGCTCTTTAATTGTATGTATTGTATTCCTCTCTGTCATACAGTATGTTATGATGTTATCAGAGTGAGAGCAGTGTCCACTAGGTGACAGTAATGACTCGTGGCTCTGGAGACTGACTGAGGTGTGAAAGAGAACAAAAGCCTAGCAATGTTTAAGACACATGTCTACAATGGGTTACATTATGGTTTTCAGTGGGACAAAAAGAAAAAAAATGAACTAAAACTAAATAAATGGAGTTTTAAAAGTTATTCATTTTTAAGATAAATGTTATTTCTTTGTCTGTCATACTGTGAAACATTCCATTCAGCCTTTCTATTTTCATGGAGACCAAACCAGATCTGTGTAGAGGTGACCCCACTCATAGTCAGAATGCCTGTTTTTCTAGGTATCTTTGAGCTATAAAACCACCTAATATAATGCACAAGAGTTCATTTTGCTTAATATCGGACCTTAAATGTTAAGATAAGATAAGACTTTATTGATCTCAAGGATTGTCAAAACTTATCTGACTGTAGCCGTGAAAGTAGCCTAAACCATTGCGAGGCGGTGCTGCGCACTGGTAGAAGATTTAAGGCCGGCGCTGCCTGCACCTGTAAGAGAGGGTTTATGCTGACTAAAAAAATATGAAATAATTAAGTATATTTAAAAAGTTATTTATCTATGAAAAAGGTGTAAAACGTAAAACAAAAACAAAACAAACAAAAAAAACGGGTAAAACGAGTGTTAAAAAAACCCCCCAAAAAACAGTAAAGTGAAGCACTGGACATTATAGCACCTGTAAGAAATGAAAACTACTTTCACCACTGGGTAGGGATGAAGGATCTGCGCTCCTTCTTGCATTGGGGGTGCCTCAGTCGGCTGCTGAAGGAGCTGCTCAGCTCCTCTACAGTCCGGTGTAGAGGGTGAGAGGTGTCGTCCATGACGGATGTAAGTTTGGCCAGCACCCTCCTCTCAGCCACCTCCTCTACAGAGTCCAGAGGACAGCCTCTCTTCCTGTCCCGTTCTGTGCTGCTCGGGGCCCAGCAGACAACAGCGTAGAGGAGAGCGGAGGGCACCACAGAGTCATAAAAAGTCTTGAGCAGATGTCTCCACACTCCAAAGGACCTCAGTCTCCTCAGGAGGTGGAGGCGACTCTGGACCTTCTTGTACAGGGCGTCGGTGTTGTCTGACCAGTCCAGTTTATTGTTGAAGTGAACACCCAGGTACTTGAAACTGTCCACAGTCTCTATATCCTGCCCCTGGTTGTTCACCGGTGAGTGAGGTAGTGGTCTCCTCCTGAAATCGATCCTTTCTCTTACTGGTATTAAAGGAGAATTAACGTTTTTTACAATCTGAGCCTTATTTCAGTAATAAAACAAGTTGTTTTACTCACCCATAGCACTTTGCTGTCATTTGGTGCATTTCCGGAGATGTTTTAGATTGGCGATATCCGTAACGTGAGTTCTCGGGGCATATGTTTGAGGTCTCCAAATAACACAAACTTTAGCACTTTTCAAATCATAGAAGCTCAATGTCTTAGTCTACACTTTCGTTTGAGTCAAAAGTGGCCTGTAATCCGAGATTTAGCTATAATTTCGAGTAGATGAGGAGGCCAGTGCGCATGTGCTCAGTCACAGCTGTTTTGCGGATAAGAAGACGCTAATAACTTTTCTGTTGCGAGTGACACATGGCAGAAGATTCGGACTTTGAGGCTGAAGAGGACTTATGGAGGACTGAGGACTGAAGAGGAGTATACGGATGAGGAGACAGAAGCGGAGAAAGTTTTAGGAGCAGCGCAGAGAACAGCCATCGGTTTCACATTACTTCTCAGAATCGTGCGCTGAATCCGCTGGCCTTCTTTCTTTTCCTTTGCTGGTAAAAAAAATTGTCCTGACTGAAGTGGGTACTGCAAACACGATGGTCCAAACGTCTTACAGCGTTGCGTTTCATGTTTGGGTCCCGAGAGCTGAGAGCGAAATAAGATGTGACTGTGGCTAAATCTCAGATTACAGGCCACTTTTGACTCAAACGAAAGTGTAGACTAAGACATTGAGCTTCTATGATTTGAAAAGTGCTCAAGTTTGTGTTATTTGGAGACCGCAAACATGTGCCCCGAGAACTCACGTTACTGAGATCGCAAATCTAAAACATCTCCGGAAATGCTCCTAATGACACCAAAGTGCTATGGGTGAGTAAAGCAACTTGTTTTATTACCGAAATAAGATTGTAAAAAATGTTAATTCTCCTTAATTCTCCACACCAGTCCACAAAGTCATTGATGACCGAGCGGTACTCCAGCTCGTTCTCCTCAGACACACAGCCCACAATGGCCGAGTCGTCAGAGAACTTTTCTGTACTTTCAACAGAATCCTGCTAATGTAACCTAAATGTAATTGCAATTTTAAAAAAGTCATATCAGTTACATTTCTTCTCAAAAATATAGCTTTGTCAAAAACTCTGCCTGAAGTGTCTGTATTTTGTTAGTTTGAGCCCACTGTCCCGTTTCTCTTCTCCGTCTTTCTTCTCCGCTCCTTTGACATGGCGCCAATTATTTTCCTAAACAAAATGTGGGCTCTGCAGAGGAAGGGAGGCTGTGGCTAAAGAATGGAACAAACCGGGCCATTGCAAAGTCCATGTAACAGATGAGTCCAGGAAGTAGTTAATTCAGTGTCAGGGCTGTGTAAACAAATGTTCACCTCCTCTCACCTGTGGAGCTGTTCACTGTGTGGAATCAGTGACTCATCACATATTAAAGGGTCTATACACAATATGAGCTTTAAGTCATGTTATAATCTTGTTACCTCTTCAAAAACAGACCTGGAGTTGTGTTTTCTTTCTTTCACATTTTTGAATAACACTTTATTATTAGTCTGTCTACGTCTCTGAAAGCTCAAAATGCTCTGTTTCATCTGTGACTTTTGAAAGATGGCAGCGCGGATGCATGCAGCGGCCCCTCTCCCGGCTGATAGAGTAGTATTTTCGCTCTTCTCGCCGTCTTTGTCTAGTCTGTCTTGTTCATCTACCGTGTTTTTTAACAAGTACAGTAGGCAGTTCTTGTTGGACATCGGCAGAACTGCCCAGCACAACTCCCTGGACACTGCACTAGAGGAGAAACTAGAGCAGTTTGGAGTACTTCGACGGCCTGCTGCTACTGCTGCTACACTGAACTCGACTGCTGCCCCCTGCCCGGAGAGGAGACGCTGCAAGCGGTGTGCGAGGAAGCAGAAGAGAGGCAAGAGTGGAGGTATCCGAGCTAGGCTAGTGGCTAGCCTGCACCGGCTGTCTATTCCATCCATTCTCCTCGCCAACATGCAGTCTCTGGACAATAAAATGGACTATCTCAGACTGCGGACTGCACAACGCGACGTGAGGGAGTGCTTACGGAAACATGGCTACACGGAAATATCCCGGACTCGGCAGTTCACATGCTACCGCTCAGACCGAGCTAGCGGTGTCTCCGGAGTTAAATCGCGGAGGGGGTTTATGCATCTTTCTTCGGGATGCTTGTTGTCGGGATACTGTGGTGGTATGTAGACACTGTACACCTCTGGTGGAGTTTATGATTCTGAAGTGCCAGCCCTTTTATCTTCCGAGGGAATTCACAGCGATCATGCTGGTCGCTGTTTACGCTGATAGAAGGGAGGCACTGTACGAGTTGTATAACTCCATTAGTGAACAACAGACCGCTCACCCGGACGGATTTTTTATCCTAGCTGAAGATTTCAATCATGCAGACCTCAGGACTGTCATTCCACAAATGCATCAGCATGTTGATTTTCCAACCAGAGGAAACAACATTTTGGACATGGTTTACAAAGCACACAAAAGTGCATACAAGGCTTCGGTTCTCCCCCACATAGGCCTCTCTGACCACATCTCTGTTCTGCTCAGACCAGCATACAGACCCACACACCACACGCAACAACCACACGGACATTGAGGAGTTCGCAGACACTGTGACTTCCTACATCACCAAATGCATTGATGATGTCACACACACCAGGACCATCATCACCAGAGCTAACCTGAAGCCATGGCTGACAGGAGAGGTTTTCAGACTGTTGAGAGCCAGGAACGCTGCCTTCAGAACCGGGGATGTCACACATAGGAAGGCAGCAAGAAACAGCCTGTCCCGTGGCATCAGGGAAGCAAAACACAATTACGCACAGAAAATAACCGGACATCTAGAACTTCGCGGACTACAAACCCTTGCCACAGACCTGTGACAGCAACATCACCCTGCATGACAACCTCAACATCTTCTTTGCATGGTTTGAGACACAAAACGACACCCGGCCACAGAAAACTCCACCACCTCCCTACGACCAGCCCCTGTGTGTGTCTGCAGCCAGCGTGAAGAAAACACTCCAGAATCAACACCCACAGCAAGGCTGCAGGCCTGGACAACATCCCTGGTCGTGTGTTGAAGGACTGCACAGAAGAGCTCAAGGATGTCTTCACAGACATCTTTAATGCTTCTCTGAGCCAGGCTGTCGTTCCCTTCTGCTTCAAAATCACCACCACCGTTCCTGTACCAAAGAAGCCCACTCCAGACACTTTTAATGACTATCGCCCTGTTGCACTGACCCCCATCATAATGAAGTGCTTTGAACGGCTAGTCATGGCACACATTCCATTAAACAAATTCTTTTCCCTGGCTAAGATCTGAACCTCACTGTCCTCAAACGAATGGCCCGTGGCTTCTAGGTGAAGATGTACGGCAGATGACGGTCCACTCTGGCACGCCCGTCTGTGTTGGTACATCCTCTTGTGAAGTGGCTGCTTGGTTTTTCCAATATAGCGCTCACTGCAGTCTTCACTACACTGAATGGAGTAGACCACATTGATTTGTTTGTGGCTCGGTGTTTTGTCCTTTGGGTGGACGAGTTTTTGTCTTAAAGTGTTTGTGGGTTTGAAATAAACTGGGATTTCATATTGTCTGAAAATCCTCTGTAGTTTTTCCGACACGCCGGCCAGGTAAGGAATCGCTACCCCTTTCCTCCTGGGTTCGGATTCTCTATTATCTTGTTTCTTGCCCTTGTCTCTCTTGGTTTTGTTAACAGCCCATTTAGGATATCCACAAACAGAGAGGGCTTCCTGCAAAGCAAGATATAAGCAAGTGTCTTACCAGCATTCTAATTATAGCTGACGAAGCCTCTTGGATGAGCGGCGAAACGTTTTCAACCAAACAAACTTTGTCCAGTTGACAAATTGAACTTCTCGTTTTATCATGGATTCTACCTGGACGACTGAGGGACTTTTCACGCATAAGCTGTATTATTACTCCCAGACCAATCCACAGGTCGCCAATACATAACCTTAGACTCCAGTAGGCCAATGGCGAGCGACAACTGTCTATTGTATTTACGTCTGTGAGCTCTCCTATCCCTCTACGTAAAAAACCAAAGTAGCTTTTGTGTCACAAAGTGGTCCGTTTTCAATTATCACGCTATCCGAAAATAGAAGCACCTCTATTTCCTCCGCAAACTGAGGAGAGCTGGAGCCCCCGCACCCATCGCGACCACCTTCTACTGAGGCACCACTGATAGTGTTATGACCGCTGCATCACTGGTGGGAGTTGCACTGAACAGAACAGGAAAGCCCTGCAGCGCATAGTGAATGCAGCTGGGAGGATCATTGGTGCCTCTCTCCCCTCCCTCCTGGACATTTTTCCCCCACCCCATATTGGCATAACCTGTATCCCATAAAAAGACATATTACTCTAGACACTTTAAAAACTGCTGCTAAGTACTACTGTTGCACTGTTGCACATTCACAACTGGATTTTACTACTGTTGTACTGTTGTTTACTACTGTTGTTGTACTGGAATTACTACTGTTGCACATTTATTTTTTATTATTACTTATTTATTTATTTATTTATTTATTCTTTTGCACTGGTTTTAGTTTTTAGATTTTAGATTCTAGTTTTTAGATGTTTGTCTTACATAGTTTTTGTTTTGTCTGGATTCAAGATTCTAGTGAAGGTGTATGTAGTTAAAAAATTTCCTGTATTACCACATGACATCACAAGGTGGAACAGTCTTTTCTGTTTGAGAGAACTCAGCCTAAATCTGCAGGGTTTGTGTGTTAAACATGTGTGAATGAAACAAAACACAACTCCAGGTTTGTGATGAGGAAACTACATCAGAACAGATCAGAAAATAGTGTAATATGGGCCCTTTAACAGTTTCATGTTTCACTTTATTGATTTATATCCCCCCCTCCCCTCTCTCTCTTTCTCTCTCCTCCCTCACTATTCTCTCTCCTTTTCTCTCTTTCTCCCTCTCTCCTGTCTCCCTCCTCTCTTTCTTTCTCCTCCCTCACTCCTCTCCCTCCATTATCACTTTTTTCTCTCACCTTCCTCCCACCCTCTCTCTTTCTCCTCCATCACACTCGTCCCTCCCCCTCTCCCTTTCACCTGTAAACTTTGACAGAGTCGTACTTGAGCTGTCTGCCATTGCCGTTGGGCCAAACACTTCCACTGATAAATCTCGTCTGCAGACAGCAACCCAACTGAAAACAGCATCCATCACTCACTGTGTGTGCGTGTGTGTGCGTGCGTGCATGTCTGTGTGTTTATGTGTGTGTGCCCCTCCTACACAAGGCAAGTTTGTTTGTATCGGACAATTCATAGACATTCAAGACATTAAAGGTGCATTGTGTAACGTTTCTGGTTTAGGGTTCATCATCTGCTTGTTTCTATGGAGATGTCATTGCTCTGCCTGGAATGTTCCACAGTATGACATTAAACAGCTCTACCTTACATTTACGCAGTTACAGGTGGTTTTGTAGCTCAAAAATACCTCGAAAAACGGGCAGACTGTGAGCGGGTTGCCTCTCCACAGATCTGAACTGTAACTTGGTCTGGTTTGGTCTCCATGACGATAGAAAGGTTTAATACCATATGGTGAAATATTCCAGATAAAGCAATAGCATTTCCATGGAGAATAGTATTTGTTAGCACCTCCGTCAGAAAAGTTACACAAGGGAAGTTCTTCTCTCAAACTGAAAATGCTCTGTTTCACCTTTTGATGTCATGTGGTGATACAGGAAGGGCTCCAATATCTTTTTAAACTCCATACACCATCGTTACAATTATCTGGATAATTTCAGCCCTGGAATTGCCTATCTTTACTGAACTAAAGGTAAAAGGAGCTGTTCACTTGAAAACGACCACTTCATGGCATCACAAGGTGAGTATTTTGAGCTTTGGAGATATAGACAGACTAATAATAAAGAATTACTCAAACATGTGTGAATGAAACGAAACACAACTCCAGGTCTGTTTTTGAGGAGGAAACATTAGAACATGACTTAAAGCTCACAGGAGTCCAACCAACCTTACACAGTGTGGCTTTAATGTTATGTAAGTGGCAAGATGAAACTACTTACTATACTTGAAACTATGGTAACCAAATATTCTTGGCTTCCTTTTGCAGAGTGTGCTTTCTAACTTGTCTCAGCTAACCAGGACTTGCACTCTGGCTCAGCTTAAACCTGGATCTGATAAATATCCTGAACTATTCTTAGCAAATTATCAACACAAAATCAATCAGATCGAGCTTTTCTTCTCTGACAAAACTAATGTGATTTTAAATGAAGAGAAAATATCCGCAAGCGACATGACATATTTTAGCTATCAATCACACGCTAGCAGTTAGCTTTCACATGCTAGCAGGTTAGCTTTCATGTTCAGTGGCCTTTAGACTTAGACTTAGACAAACTTTATTGATCCACAAGAGATGACTTGGACACAGAAGCTCACACATCATTACATATTATACTAACCCCTAACCCTAACAAAGAGGGAAAAAAAATGTATTGTAATATTGTAATGATAAATTCTAAATAAGTAGCAAAAAAAGATAGCAAGAGACAAGTGTCAAATAAGGCATGATTATAGAAATGTATATGTGACCGACCACGGCAAAAGCCACAACAAGTCAGTCAGGAGAAAATGGCGTTAGAAATGCTGTTTTTTTTTCTCCAAAATGTTCTAGTTGAGATCATGAAGAAGCCATGTTTAACGTGGCAACGTGCAAAAAACACACACAAAAAAAAACAAGCAGAGCTAGCAAATAAAACGTCCGCCATGGGGGGCGCCATGTCTGAGTCTCAGTGAAGGTGTATGACATCACAAGGTGGAAAAGAGTGTTTTCTGTGTGAGATAAGAACTCGTGTGGACGGGCCCTTAGTCTGTGTTCGTTTTGGCCTTTCGTCCACACGGCACCAGTGTTTTGGTGGAATGAAAAAGGTGTTTTTTGAAACCAGGTTTCAGAGTGGAGAAATCTGAGAATGCCGGGGGTCGCATTGTCATGTAGACGAGCAAAACGCAGCTTTTGGGAAGCCATGACGTCGCGATGCTTGTTTGCGGAAGAGACAGGACATTATGCGCATTCTCTCTTTGTAGTATTGCGTTTTCAGTGGCTCTGGCTGTTTCCTGTTTACAGCACCACATATCGGTGTGGCATATATATTACATCGTTTTTCACTCGGCGCTCCATTTTTGTCTGGACGCGAATATTTCCTGATTTGACACGTGTGGACGCAAATTTTTTTCAACCCGCATAAACAAAAAAATAATCCAGGAGCACTGTCGTGTGGACATAGCCTAAATCTGCAGGATTTGTGTGTTAAATGTGTGAATGAAACAAAACACAGCTCAAGGTCTGTTTGGGATGAGGAAACTACATTAGAACACAGCTCCTTTAATCTCCCCATTTCTCCATAATGAAAAATGTCTAAAATAAGATTGCATCACACTTAAATGAATATGATTTGTCAGATCTTTTTCTTTGGAGTTTAATGGTCCCTAATAAATATAAATGTCACTATTGTAATTATTTGTGGAGGGTTGTTTGCTTTGCTGGCTAATTAGGCTTTCCCAAAGTAAACAAAGCTATCATCTTGTTTGTCTGGGTTTGAATAATTGAGATGATGACTTTCTCATTATCTCTTTTCCTGTTCATTTGTGCAGAGGCATTCTTCCACGTTATTCCACAATAAATCATGCGCTGAAGCTTTCAATGATAGACAGATGGAGAGACAAATGGAGAGATACAGGAGAGATAATTCGCTTGGCTTCCATGACCCTGGTGTTTTGAATGGTATTAATGGCATGTGCAGGTATGAGGTACAGGTTCTGTCAGGAGTTTTAACTGTCAAAGCTGGGGCAAAGCAGAGGGTGAAATCATAAAACACCTTGTGGTTGTATCTTGTATTTTAAACCACAAAAGCGTAAATGTCAGCACGGTGTCTGTTTAGGATTTCAATGGACCGTGATCATTTAGTGTAATATTTCAGGAAACCATTAGCGTCATATCAGACTTCTAAGTCAATAGATCTTTGACACATCCTCCTTTGTTGAGCTGCTGCTCTTTTAATTCCTCACTGTGTAACTTGTGGTGTGGAAGTCTGTCTTGCTTGGTTCTGTGGAGATGTTGATTGCTTTGGCTGGAATGTTCCACAGTATGGCATTAAAGCTGCACAATGTAACTTTTCTGGTGCAGAAGTCCGTCTCTTGCTTGTCTTCCATGGAGATGTTATTGCTTTGCCCAGAATGTTCCACAGTATGGCATTAAAGGTGCACTGTTTCTGGTGGAGATGTCCATATCTTGCTTGTCTTCTATGGAGATGTTATTGCCATTCATCCATCCATTTTATTCCGCTTATCACGGGGGTCACGAGGGCAACAGTCTAAGCAGGGACTCCCAGACTTCCTTCACTGTGGACACTTCCTCCAGCTCCTCCAGGGGGACCCCAAGGCGTTCCCAGGCATGCTGGGTCTTCCCCGGGGCCTCCTCTCGATGGGGGACATGTCCTTAACACCTCCCGAGGGAGGCGTCCAGGAGGCATCCAGAACAGATGCCTGAGCCACATCAGCTGGCTCCTCTTGACATGGAGGAGCAGTGGCTCTACTCTGAGCCCCTCCCATATGACTGAGGTCCTCACCCTATCTCTAAGGGAGTGCCCAGCCACTCTGTGGAGGAAACTCATTTCAGCCCCTTGTATATGCGATCTTGTCCTTTCGCTCATTACCCAAAGCTCATGACCATAGGTGAGGGTAGGGATGTAGATTTGACTGGGAAAATTCAGTTCATCATTGATTTGTCTAAAATGTTCCACAGTATGGCATTACAGGTGCACTGTGTAACCTTTCTGATGGGGAAGTCCATGTCTTGCTTGTCTACGTGGAGATGTTATTGCTTTGTTTAGAATGTTCCACAGTGTGGCATTTAAGGTGCATTGCGTAACTTTTCTGGAGAGCAAATTATTTGTCTCCATGGAGATGTTAATGCTTTGGTTTAAATTGTTTACAGTATGGCATTAAACTTATCTACAGTATTTTGCATTTATTCAACTAAAGGTGTTTTTTGTTGCTCAAAAATATCTTTTAAAATCCATTCATATTGTGAGTGGTGTCGCCTCTCCACAGATCTAACCTGTTTACACCTGACCATATCACAAGTGAGATATGGTCTGGGAGCCACCTTCGAAATATCTTGTACCGGAGGTGTGGTTTACGATCGCCAACAGCCATTTATTGGGCGTTACGAATGTCTATCATTTGGCGTATACGTAGCCCATAGCCAATCATGTCAGTTGTCAGTTCAAACTACAAGCTTCCGTTTGTCACGTAGTACGTGTCTTTCCACCCCTCCCCGCTCTCTGATTGGCTCCCAGAATCTGGAGAGCTCGCTTGCCATAGTCGCCAGGCTGTCTTTCAGATCGGAACGAATGAAAGCAGCCTGGGATTTCCCAGGTTAGTTCAGTGGTGGCTGCTGGTGTAATTTTTGTTGTTGTTGATATATATAAACATATATTATAAATATATGTATTATGTGTTGGCTATATAGTAATTAATGACAGATACACTGGGCCATTATCTTTTTCTATATTTTGTCAGAGTTACTATCACCAA
Organism: Paratrypauchen microcephalus; assembly: GCA_036785185.1. Classification (NCBI taxonomy): domain Eukaryota; kingdom Metazoa; phylum Chordata; class Actinopteri; order Gobiiformes; family Gobiidae; genus Paratrypauchen; species Paratrypauchen microcephalus. The sequence continues at coordinate 217,571 of JAVJIX010000285.1, forward strand.
CAGAGCACAAAGGAAGTCGTCATCTGACTAGAGCCCGTTGGCGTTAGAGACGTGACACGGCAAGAATCAAACACGTTTAAGGTTAACACTTTGTCATCGTGATTGGCCGACTGCATTTCAAAGCTCCACTCCCTGAGACCTGGCAGTGAATAATATTACCTGTTTCCATAAGCGCTAATTAACATTCTATTTTTGTTTTGCAATCACATAATGGCCCAGGTGTTTCTAAATGACCTGTTTTATCTATTGGAATAATTAACCAATAACTAGAGGTGAAAGGTAACAAAGTAAAAGTAGAGTACTGTAGCCCTGCCACAGACTTGTTTCCATGGAGATAGTATTGCTTTGTCTGAAAGGTTTCACAGTATGGCAATAAACTCATCTATTCAACTACAGGTGCTTGAAATTACTGCTCAAAAATAATGCCAAAAATATGCTTTCCTACAGCTCGCCTCTAGACAGATCTGACCTGTAACTTGGCCTAGAGGCACTGTGGATTTGTCTGCATGGAATAGATAGGTTTAATGCCATACTGTGGGACATTCTAAACAAAGCAATACCATTTCTATGAAGACAAGCATGTGGCGGATCCTCCACCAGAAAGTTACACAATGCGCCTTTAATATATATACTGTGGAACTTTCTAGACAAAGCAATAACATCTCCATGAAGACAAACATGTGGTGGACTCTCTGTTAGAAATGTTACACAATGCAGGTTTAAGTGAAAAATTGAGGTATCTGTACTTTACTTAAAGGGATAGTGCATTTAAAAAAAAAAAAGTTAATCTATATGGGTTTCCTTCTAAAAGTTACGTGTGTTGACACCGGCTTACCTCTGATACTCTCGGCTGATCCCTGTTCAGCTTGCTTTCTGGAGCCCACGTAAGTAGGTCCGGTAACTTCCCTGGAACATGAAATAAAGCTTGTTTTTCTTCTCAAAACAAAACATTTGTTAGAAAGGTGATATATTTGCGTCTGAAACAGTTGTCCACGAAACATCCAGCAGCGTATTTCACATTCACATATTGTCTCTCTCCACTCGTATCACTACGCCCATGTTAACTCTATCAGCCTGTTCACTTGTAAACTTCGGCGTAGACATCCGCTGAAGGTGAACAGGCTGATAGAGTTAACATGGGCGTAGTGATACGAGTGGAGAGAGACAATACGCGAATGCGAAATACGCTGCTGGATGTTTCGTGGACAACTGTTTCAGATGCAAATATATCACCTTTCTAACAAATGTTTTGTTTTGAGAAGGAAAACAAGCTTTATTTCATGTTCCAGGGAAGTTACCGGACCTACTTAGGTGGGCTCCAGAAAGCGAGCTGAACCGGGATCAGCTGAGAGTGTCAGAGGTAAGTCAGTGTCAACACACGTAACTTTTAGAAGGAAACCCATATAGATTAACATAAAAAAAAACGCACTATCCCTTTAAAGGTGCACTGTGTAACATTCCAGCTTAGGTCCTGACCAAGCGTAAGCAATAAGATCATGGAAATGGTCCCCGGGCGCAGTCATGTGCTGCCCACTGCTCCTAATAACAGGATGGGTCAAATGCAGAGGACAATTTCTCCTGTGTGAGATCAATAAAGTCAGTCTTCTTCTTTCTGGTGGGGAGGGTCCATCTCCTGTCTCTCATCTCATCTCCTTGGTTCTATGGAGATGTCATTGCTCTGCCTGGAATGTTCCACAATATGACACTAAACAGCTCTGTTTTACATTTATTCAATTACAGGTGGTTATATAGCTCAGAAATACCTAGAAAAACAGGCATTCTGACTGTGAGCGGGGTCACCACAGATCTCACCTGTAACCTGGTCTGGTTTGGTCTCCATGAAGATAGAAAGGTTAAATGCCATACTGTGAAACATTCCAGACAAAGCAATAACATCTCCATGCAGAAAAGCATTTGACGGACCCTCCACCAGAAATATTATACAATGCATCTTTATGTAACAAAATTGAATACTTCTTACACATATTAATTTAAAATGTGTGTAGAATCCCTCAGTCGTCCAGGTAGAATCCATGGCAAAGGGAGAAATTCATTTTGTCAACTGGACAAGGTTTATTTGGTCAAATACATTTCGCAGCTCATCCAAGCTGCTTCTTCAGTTCTGGTCAGATGCTGGTAGACACTGCCTATATCTGCCTGAAGGGAGTAGATAACTAGAATGAAATTACTTTGAAACTACTACACCCACTTGTTTTAAGTGTCTGTCTCTTTGAAAGACAATCCTTGCCTTTCAAGAAAGAGAATCCTTCCTTGAACAGAAATGGAGGTCTCAGACATATGTGTCCAACCGAAAACCAATCCCAAGTCATCCCGGAGGAGTTTTGAGTTATTCACAGATTCTGAAAAGTATACATTCTAAGCTTTCCAATGATGTCTTGCGCATGAAAATCTGACCATATTTCAAGAAGTTGTCACTATTTGAAAGCAGGCACAGTAGATTTTGCTAAGGGGTGAAATCAGCCCCGAATGTTTTCTCTGTTTCTCACAGCTTGCCTCATTTGCATGACATTAAGCTAAGCCCTCCCCATCACTGACTGTCTCAGGTCAGAATCATTCAGCAATTTAATAATACACAGGATAATATGTTAGGTCAAAGTTTACTACAAAATTTAAAAGACTACCAAGATTCAGGATTTTGTTTTTTTGTCATATGCAGGATCAACTCAAGGTCAATAATGCAATGAAATACTTAAAGATGAAATTTTCACTTTCTGAGGTTTTTGAACGTTAATGTGAGCTCCCCTACCCTGTTTAGGCCCCCCCCCCCCATGGTTAAAAGTTGCGAAATGTCTAAACTGAGCATTTGCGATCCTTTTCTGCGTTACAAAAAATCGGATCTCAAACGGGCAATTTTGAACAAGGCACCTGATTGATGTCAGATCGAAAAAAGAAATGCAAATGCAGTTCCACCCCCATCTGTCTGAACTCAGCGTCTCTGTAAATCACGCCCAGAGAGTTTGGACTGCGAATGCGCTAGGTAATGCGAAATGCGTTTTTTTATTTGCCTGGAGGCACGTCCGAGTGTTTCTAGGCTCGGAAGTCCTTTATCTGAGCCTCTGGACCTTTGAACAGCAGTGGTTTAATTTTATTTTCTGTGGAAATGTGTTTATTTTTCAATGGAACGCTTCAAATCTCTCCCCCCGTGCAAAAACACGGAAATGGATCAGCTGAGAGCTCTGAGGGAGAGCGGAGAGTTTGGCCACGCCCCCACCCTCTACTATAGGCCAGCTCTTTTCCTCCTCATTTGCATTCAAGCAACAACGCCCATTATGACCTGTTCTGAGGGAGAAAAAATACTCTTTCTCATCTTATCTCTGTTTCTCATGCACTGAGTGTTGATTTTGAAGAAGGATTCATTTACCGTATTAGGGAACCATTAAGGAGCCATATAAAAGCATCAAGAAGTACCATGTCATGGGATCTTTAAGATCAAGAGGAACCGTTGACTCACCAAGATAGTCAGGAAGTACTAATAGCATTGCAAAGTAACCAATATAATTTTTAAAAAGTAATTAAATATGTAATAAAATGTCACGTGATTGGTCCGCAGCTGTAGGATGGTAATTTAGACACACCTCGATTCTTACCAAAAAATAAGCCTGTTTCCCAGACAAAATGTATGCTTTTTAAGCAGCCAGTGCTGTTATCTGAAACATGGAGTGGCTTCTTCATGATCTCAACTAGCACATTCTGCAAAAAAACGAAAAACACAAATTTTGAAAACAATTTGTAAAACGCGTTTATCTAAGATTGCCTGATCCCGAGTTGTGCCCTCAAAGTCCGCGGTGCGTCACATTTGTCTCCCATCTATAACTCTATCCTCAAACCTAAATTAAAACAAACAAAGCTGACGAAGCCTCTCGGATGAGTGGCGAAACGTTTTCGACCAAACAAACTTTGTCCAGTTGACAAATTGAATTTCTCCTTTTATCATCAAACAAAGTAAACAATAGGGTTAGTCAGGTCAGGTCCAGAGGTGTGAAAACACAAATTATGACCCCGAATAGCTATGCTAACAAGACCCCTCACTCCCACTGCATATTGAATAGGCTTACTTAACTAACAGAAACTGAAAACAAATAGGTGTGATTGTTTCATAGTAATTTCATTGTATGAATGAAGAATCCCTTAGTTGTCCAGGTAGAATCCATGATAAAAGGAGAAATTCAATTTGTCAACTGGACAAACTGGCCATCTTGGGTTCACTTTCAGATTTTATTATAATTCTATGTCGCTAATGCACAACTGTAGGTAAAGGCAAATGGAGAAATTCAATTTGTCAACTGGACAAAAGTTTATTTGGTCGAAAACGTTTCACCGCTCATCCAAACTGCTTCGTCAGTTCTGGTTAGAGTGCTGATAGACACTGCTTATATCTCACTGCAGGGAGGATATAAGCATCTATCTCGCTTATTTGTTTCTGTCTTTTGCCAGAGAAACAAAAGACAGAAACAAATAGGCGTGATAGTTTTAGAATAATTTCATTGTAGTTAGCTCCTCCCTGCAGGCAGTTTTAAGCAGTGTCCACCAGCACTCTAGCCAGAACTGAAGAAGCAGCTTGGATGAGCTGCAAAACTTATTCGACCAAATAAACTTTTGTCCAGTTGACAAATTGAATTTCTCCATTTGCCTTTACCTACAGTTGTGCATTAGCGACATAGAATTATAATAAAATCTGAAGGTGAACCCAAGATGGCGTCATATTGTTTTCAGTAGCCTGTGCACATTGGCGCATGGGCCCAAAAAATGATTTTCTCTTCCGCATTACTTCCTCAATACGGGCTAGCTCTTCCCACCTGTGTGACGTGTGCTGCGTTTGGACCAATCAGAATGAGAGCTTCTAGAGCGAGAGCTTCTAGAGCGAGAGCTTCTAGAGCGAGAGCTGCTAGAGTGGAGCAAGTCTTATAAAGCTAACTTTTAGCCCCTTTGAGGATTTAACAAGGTTAAACATTTTATGTTGTGAAAATAGAAAAGAATCCTACAAAATTCGACCTTTGTGAAAGCCAGATGCCTTGTCAGAACCCGGGCTGCTTGAATTCCCCCAAAATGCATTACCTTTGATGGGAGAATTCTTTCTGGGCCCAAGCTCCTGGGAGCTGCAGAACCTAAAGCGACCATTGGTCTTGTCGCTTTAGGTTCTGCAGCAGGGAATTATTGTTTTTTAATTTTATTTATTTATACCTAGGCATCTGTATAAACCATATAGAGGGTGATATACAAAAAGTAAATTATACAGGAATATACTGTACTTAAATCAAATAAAATGTAGGGGAAAATAATACTGTTAAATTATAGATATTTCCTGTATATATTGTGTGTTTCTTTTGGTTTTGATCTCTTTCATTAGTGTATTTTTTATTATAGTGATGACCATTTGGTTTATTATAAGTCAGTTTTGTCTTAAGTCGTGCATTTGTTTGTCTTCCACTAGCTGTGCCCTCCTCCCACTGCCAGCTGGGAAATGCAGTCATTGTGTGGGTGATGGATGACACCTTGAACAGTTTGTTTTGTATTTATTGAGCAACCCGCCCCGCTGACTGTTCTTTTGTTTTTTTTTTTTTCCGTGTCACTTTTGTGTGGGAGGATTCTCGTTACATGTTCGAGCCAAAAGCAACCTTGATAATCATCTTTCTATCTCTGCGTGATGAATTGGCTTCTGAACTTGGAATGTTTGGTCGTTTCTGTGGAAGTGCTAGTGCTAACATGCTAATGGTGACACTACCTGGCTCTAAGCTAGCAGGGAATGTCATAATGATAATGACATATGTGTTTTGTGAGTTTTTTTCTGTATTATATGTAGAAGACTGCACTTTTGCTTTAAAAGTGCCTTCAAACTCAACCAAGCATGGAACTGGAAATATTTAGTTTACTCGAGACTGTTCTGTAAAACCAAAGACTGTACTTTTGCCCTACAATGAGAAGGTCCTGGGTTTGATTTCCAGAACAATATGAGTTAACCTTATGGAGTTACAGTGGAGGAAATAAGAGTATTTATATCCCTTGCTGATTTTGCAAGTTTGTAAACAGTCTATCATTTTAATGGTAGCTTTATTTTAACAGTGAGCGATAGAATATCAAAAATCCAGAAAATAACTAAATATATAAACTGATTTGCATTTCATTGAGTGAAATAAGTATTTGAACCCTCTAGCCAAAAAAGACTTCCTTACTTGGTGGCAAAACCCTATTTTGCAACTCAGAGGTCAGACATTTTTGTAGTTGATGACCAGATTTGCGCACATATCAGAAGGAATTTTGCTCCACTATTCTTTGCAAATCATCTCTACATTATTAAAGTTTTGTGACTGTCAACTTGTGACTTGCAACTCTGAGCTTCAGCTTCCTCCTTAGGTTTTTTATAGGGTTAAGGTCCAAAGATTGGCTGGGCCACTCCATGACCTTAAAGGAGAATTAACGTTTTTTACAATCTGAGCCTTATTTCGGTAATAAAACAAGTTGTTTTACTCACCCATAGCACTTTGGTGTCATATGGAGCACTTCCGGAGATGTTTTAGATTTGCGATCTCCGTAATGTGAGTTCTCGGGGCACATGTTTGCGGTCTCCAAATAACACAAACTTTAGCTTTTTTCAAGTCATAGAAGCTCAATGTCTTAGTCTACGCTTTCGTTTGAGACAAAAGTGGCCTGTAATCTGAGATTTATCCATAATTTCGAGTAGATGAGGACGCCAGTGCGCATGTGCGGAGTCACAGTTTATTTCACTCTCAGCTCCCGGGACGCAAACATGAATCGCAAAGCTGTAAATTATGGATAAATCTCAGATTACAGGCCACTTTTGACTCAAAAGAAAGTGTAAACTAAGACATTGAGCTTCTATGATTTGAACTCGCGTTACAGATATAAACATCTCCGGAAGTGCTCCATATGATTCCAAAGTGCTATGGGTGAGTAAAACAACTTGTTTTATTACCGAAATAAGGCTCAGATTGTAAAAAATGTTAATTCTCCTTTAATGTGCTTCTTCTTGTGCCACTTCTTCATTGCTGTGGCTGTATGTTTTGGGTCATTGTCGTGTTGGAAGAGTCATCCAGGACCAATTTTCAGTTTCCTGGCAGATGGAAGGAGGTTGTCACTCAGGATTTTACGGTACACAGCTCCATTCATCCTCCTGTTGATGTGGTGAAGTTGTCCTGTGCCCCCCAAAGCATAATCTTTCCACCTCCATGCTTGACGGTGAGGGTTGTGTTCTTGGGGTCATAGGCAGCATTTCTCTTCCTCCAAACACAGCGAGTTGAGCTAATGCCAAAGAGCTCAATTTTGGTCTCATCTGACCACAATCACTGACCACAATCACTCTCTAAATCATTCAGGTGTTCATTGGCACACTTCAGGCAGGCCTGCACATGTGCCTTCTTAAGCAGGCGGACCTTGCGAGCACTTATCGTTTTCCTAGTGACTGTGGTCCCAGCTGCCTTGAGATCATTGACTTCTCACCTCTCGTGTAGTTCTAGGCTGATTTCTCACTGTTCTCATGGCCATTGAAACTCCACAAGGTGAGATCTTGTGTGGATCTCCAGACCAAGGTCAATTGATGGTCATTTTGTATTTCTTAAATTTTCAAACAGTCGCACCAACAGTTGTCTCCTTAACACCCAGCCGAGTGTGAAGCGGCTGGGATGAGGATCAGCTCTTCCAAATCCGAGGCCATGGTTCTCGACCGGAAAAAGGTGGCTTGCCCTCTCCGGGTGGGTGGGGAGTCCTTGCCTCAAGTGGAGGAGTTCAAGTATGTCGGGGTCTTGTTCACGAGTGAGGGGAGGATGGAGCGTGAGATTGACAGGCGGATCGGTGCAGTCTCCTTAACACCCAGCTTCATTGTTATGGTTTTGTAGCCCACTCCAGCCTTGTGCAGGTCTACAATCTTATCCCTGACATCCTTTGACAGCTCTTTGGTCTTTCTCATGTTGGAGAGTTTGGAGCCTGATTGACTGATTCTGTGGACGGGTCTCTTTTTTATAGGTGACTAGTTAAAACAGGTGTCTAATTCAGGTGACGAGTTGATTAGGAGTGTTCAACTGGTCTGTAGGAGCCAGAACTCTTAATGAGAACTCACACAATGAAATGCAAATCAATGAATATATTTTCTATAATGTGATTTTCTTTTAGATATTCTGTCGCTCAATGTTAAAACAAACCAACCATTAAAAATTAAAATTATAGACTGTTCATTTTATTGTCAGTGGGCAAACCTACAAAATCGGCAAAGGATCAAATACTTATTTCCTCCACTGTAAACATACTGTAAATAATATTTTTTTTAAAAAGATGCACTGCATAACTTTTCAAACGTTCCATAGTTTGGCTTTAAACTTATTTGTCTTGTAGTAGTTGTTGTAGTTTGTGTAGTAGTAATTTATGTAGTTTCCTAATCACAATGACCTGGAGTTGTTTTGTTTCATTCACACATGTTTAACACACAAACCCGACATATTTAGGCTGAGTTCTTCTTTCAAACAGAAAATACTTGTTACACCTTGTGATGTCAGGTGGTAATACAGGAAGTGCTCCACTTTGTTTTTAAACTCCATACACCTTCACTAGAATCATTTGGATGATTTCAGCCCTGGAAATGCCAATCTCTACTGAACTAAAAATAAAATGGAGCTGTTAACTTGTAGTTTAAATCTGTACAAACGTGTTCTGAAATGTCCCTGTGTGTGTCAGATGCCCTCCCTGTGTGTCAGATGCCCTCCCTGTGTGTCAGATGCCCTCCTCATGTGTCAGATACCCTCCCTGTGTCTCCATGAGGTCTTATTCTACATAAAAAAAAACATCTAACCCTGTAGGTTAGATCTGTACAAACAAGTTCTGAAATGTCCCTGTGTGTCAGATGCCCTCCCTGTGTCTCTAAACACAAACTTTAACTTTCTGGGCTATCAAAACTTTGACTTACCTGACCTGCCAGAAACATACACTCTGACAGAGTAGAGCTGGCGCTGGGTCCAGTCTCGTGATTGCCAGGTAGGTGAACCAATCAGAGAGATAACAGGAGAAGTTCAATTTGTCAACTGGACCAAGTTTGTTTGGTTGAAAACGTTTCGCCGCTCATCCGAGAGGCTTCGTCAGCTCTAATAAGAATACTGGTAAGACACTTGCTTATATCTTGCTGTAGGGAGGAGCTACCTAGCTAACTACTTTCCGGAACTATCTCATTGGTTTCGGTCTTTTGTTTCTCTGGCGTCTAGCTTAACGATCCCTATTCATCCCTACACGCCTGCTTTTTCACACCTCTGGCCCTGACCTGGCTAGCCCCATTGTTTCCCTGTTTGTTTGATCTAGGCTTAATAATGGAATTGTAGATGGGATGTAAATTATATCTTACGCCACCATTTCTGTTCAGAGAAGGATTCTCTTTTTTGACAAAAATAGCCTCTTTAACTCCCCTCTCAAACCAATTCTTTTCCCTGGCTAAGATCTGAACCTCACTGTCCTCAAAAGAATGTCCCGTGGCTTCTAGGTGAAGATATACGGCAGAAGACGGTCCACTCTGGCACGCCCGTCTGTGTTGGTACATCCTCTTGTGAAGTGGCTGCTTGGTTTCTCCAATATAGCGCTCACTGCAGTCTTCACTACACTGAATGGAGTAGACCACATTGCTTTGTTTGTGGCTCGGTGTTTTGTCCTTTGGGTGGACGAGTTTTTGTCTTAAAGTGTTTGTGGGTTTGAAATAAACTGGGATTTCATATTGTCTGAAAATCCTCTGTAGTTTTTCCGACACGCCGGCCAGGTACGGAATCGCTACCCCTTTCCTCCTGGGTTCGGATTCTCTATTATCTTGTTTCTTGCCCTTGTCTCTCTTGGTTTTGTTAACAGCCCATTTGGGATAACCACAAACAAAAACCACAAACAGGGCCCAAGTGGTTCCCACAAGCACAGAGGGTAAGGAAAAAGAAGAACAAAAACTAACTGTTAACTACCAAAAACAAAAAAACAATTATAACATCAAAAGGTGGAACAAAACATTCAAGTTTTGGAGATGTAGTCAAACTAAGAATAAAAGGTTACTCAAAAGTGTGAATGAAACAAAACACAACTCCAGGTCTGTTTTGATGAGGTATCAACATTATAACATCACTTAAAGCTCACAAGAGTCAGTTTTGTGTAATATAGGACCTTTAAAATAATTAAATAATCCATCTTGCCCTCTCATTGTGTATTTATGTTGTTTTGACCCGGTTCACTGGTTTTGTCCCATTCTCACCTGTTCCAAAGGTGCAGACGTCTCTGGGTGTGAGTGACGTGAGCTGTCAGGGCCTTTGTGTTCTGAGACAAAGGAACATTCAAATGAGGAATCCAACAGTTTGTCAATCTCATTGCAGCCGTCAAAGTGAAGCTGCTCTCTGAAACATGATGCTCTGGGTTTGGGCTCCTCACTGTATCACAATCGTAATACAATGCACTCTGTAAAACACTAAAAATCTTGAATTTTTGGGATTCTCGTGTTAGTTTGTCACTTCATTTGTCGAAATCAAAACGGATTTGATTGGATGCAACTGTCAAATCACAAAGGCTGCAGTTTTTGAAGTAACTAAACTACAAAATTTCCTGTTTTATTCTACATAAAAGGTGTCAAACATGTAGTTTAGATCTGTACAAACATGTTCTGAAATCCCCCTGTGTATCAGATGCCCTCCCTGTGTTTCCATAGGGTCTTATTCTGTATATTTTTATTTTATTTAACATCTATTTAACCAGGAAAGTCCCCTTGAGATTACTAATCTCTTTTTCAAGGGAGTCCTGGCCAAGACAGAAGCACAGTTACATTACATTACACACAGATATTTCAACACATCACAAAATGGATTCTTAAAAGCAATTACAAATCATAGATTTAATTTCCAAACCTTTCAACATAGATTTAAACTGAACTATTGAAGTCAGTTCTTGTAATTTCAAAACTTTTTGTAAATTATTCCATATTGAAGGCACAGAATATTGAAATGCCACTTTACCAGTCTCTGTGCAGACACTTGGGGCAGAAAGAAGCAGATTTGTGATCACAGAGCATAATGTCCATCTGATTTATGTTGAATATATGTGCATAGATATGGAGGGAGCAGACCCATAATCCCTTTGTAAAGGAACATGTACCAGTGACTAAGCCTGCGAGTGTCCAGTGCTGCCCAACCAACACGTGTGTACAGTTCACAGTGGTGTGTCCGTGGCTTACAGTTTGTGATCAATCGCAGAGAGGCAGGGTAAACGGAGTCCAGCAATTTTAGTTCTTGGGTTGGGGCATTCATATAAATAACATTTTCATAATCTAGAATGGGTAAAAATGCTGCTGCAACAAGTCTCTTCTTTGCATTAAAAGAGAAGCATAACTTGTTCCTAAAATAAAAGCCAATTTTCAGTCTTAGCTTCTTAATCAGTTGATCAGTGTGTATAAAACTGTCTAACCGTGTAGTTTAGACCTGTACAAACATGTTCTGAAATGTCCCTGTGTGTCAGATGCCCTCCCTCCGTGTGTCCTCAGTGCAAAGCGCTTTGAGGCTTGGAGGTTTTGGAAAAGCGCTCTGTGTGTAGAAGCCCTCAGTCGTCCAGGTAGAATCCATGGCAAAAGGAGAAAGTCAATTTGTCAACTGGACAAAAGTTTATTTGGTCAAATACGTTTCGCAGCTCATAAAATAAACTTTTGTCCAGATGACAAATTGAATTTCTCCTTTTGCCAAAAGCGCTGTATAAAAATATGACCATTTACCATTTATTTTGTTGCTAGTTTTTTTTTTTTTTTTTTTTTTTTAAGTTGCACTGTGTAACTTTTCTGGAGAGGATCCACAGCCTGTTTTAAATTCAACATTTTCAACATTATGATGATTATGACATTATGATTAAACTAATCTCCCTTGTTTTTTTTTTAATTTTTTTTATTTTTTAATTCAACTACAGGGGTGTTTTTATTGCTCAAAAATCCATTCTTTTTGTGAGTGGGGTTGCCTCTTCACAGATCTTACCTGTAATTTGGTTTGCAAGTCTTTGTGGACATTCTTCAGTTTATGGCTATACTGTGGAACATTCTAGACACATCTCCCTAGAGACAAGCAGGTGACACCTGACAGCTCCACCAGACACGGTGCACCTTGCATTTATTCAGTGACAGGTGTTTCTATTGCTTGAAAAACTTGCATTCTCGCTGTGAGCGGGGTGACCTCTCCACAGATCTGACCTGTTACTTGGGATGGCAGGGACAACTTCTTGTCTCCATGGAGGTAGATAAGTTTAAAGGACATTTCTAGTGGAGGGTCCGCCACCTGCAATTTGGTTTGCACATCTCTGTGGAGATTCTTAAGTTTATGGCCATACTGCGGAACATTCTAGACACATCTTCATGGAGACAAGCAGGTGGCAGGCCCTAAAATAGACAGAGTTACACAGTGCACCTTTAAATATAATGAACTTAAATATGAGCAGTTGAACATGTCATAGGTGCTTAAAGTATTCTAGGGAATGAAAACAGACCTGCTGAATTCTGAAAGCTTTTAATAATGACTTTTTGTGAATGGACAGACAGACAGACAGAGACAGACAGACAGGCAGAGCTTGTGTAATCTAAAACACTTCTTAAACATGAGTCTCCACTATTATACAGCGGTCCATCTCTGGTTTGACAGCCACAGAATCCCATTGTCCCATAGTCACCTGACACCACTCGTCACATCACACAATTAATTACAGGCTTAGATTAGGCCCATCCAAAGCACTGAAGAGCCCAGGGTTATAAAGTGTGAACAGCAGGTCTGAGGTTCTGTCAGCACTGGAATTAAAACGAACAAGTCTAACAACGACAGTCCAACCACAATCTCTCACTTTCTGCACTATTGAGATTTTGACTTACCCGAGCTGCCACAACCACACGCTGACAGAACTTTACAGAGACAAGTGGAGCTGGAGCTGTATCCTGTCTCGTGATTGACAGAGAGCATGCTTTGCTTGTGTCTAAACTAGTGCTGTCAGGCAATTTGTAATTACAGGATTTGTAATTAATTAATCTAATTAATTGTATTTTAAGAATGAGAGAGATTGTGAGAGATAGGGAGAGAGAGAGAGAGAATGAGAGAGAGATTGAGAGAGCGATTGTGAGTGAGCGAACAAACCCACTTTGCGATTTGTCAGTTTTTATGTGGTTACTTTGCTCATTCGTTTCTCAAATTCTGCGAGCGTGGTTTGGTGGTTTGGTGGTTTGGTGGTTTTGTGGTTTGGTGAAGTGAGCTCACTGGTAACGATGGAACTTGTCCAGAGGTGTTTGGCGTTCAAATGATCCATCAGGCCGGAGCAGCTTCGGTGATCAGAAAATTCATTTTTTTACAAAAGCTACAAATCAGCACATTCTTGTTGATAGTCCCATCTTCGTTCTTTTTATAAATAAACTTGCCGTTCAAAGGCCCGAGCAGAAATTTGCTCGCCGCACGCCAAATTTAAAATGCGCATGCATTGCATTGCCACTCATAATTAATTGCGTTCATTTTTATAACACGTTAATTTGCAGTGTAATTAATCTAATCAACGCATTAAACTGACAGCCCTAGTCTAAAGAAACATGGCTGCTAAGAAACAGCGTGAATCAGCAATCAAAGCACCACACTATTATTTATCTCAGGTAAAAGAAATTGTATATTTTGTTTTGAAAGTTTGCCTCAAGAATTGTGAAGAGGACATGTCTTCCACATTTGACGGACACATGATACAGATTAGCGTCTGGTTGGATCGACTTAAATTGGCAGCACGGTGGCAGAGCGGGTAGCGCTCTTGCTTCACAACAAGAAGGTCCTGGGTTTGATTCTGGGATGGTGCTGGGCCTTTCTGTGTGGAGTTTGTATGTTCTATCTGTGCCTGTGTAGGTTTCCTCCAAGTACACTAAAGACATGTACAATAAGGCTGCCTGTGGGGCCAGGCCTCTTTTGAATAGAGTTCCTTAAAGGGTTCGTTTTTTTTTTTATGTGAATCTGTTTGGCATCCCCTTCAGCAATGTCATGCTTTTTTTTATATAACCTTTATTCAACCAGGAAAATCCCATTGAGATTACTAATCTCTTTTTCAAGGGAGTCCTGGCCAAGACAGCAGCACAGATATTTCAACACGTCACAAAATGGATTCTTAAAAGCAATTACAAATCATAGATTTAAATTGAACTATTGAAGTCAGTTCTTGTAATTCCAAGACATTTTGTAAATTATTCCATGTTGAAGGTGCAGAATATTGAAATGCCAATTTACCAGTCTCTGTGCAGACACTTGGGACAGAAAGAAGCATGCAGATTTGTGATCACAGAGCATAATGTCCATCTGTTTTATGTTGAATATACGTACATAGATATGGAGGGAGCAGACCCATAATCCCTTTGTAAAGGAACATGTACCAGTGACTAAGCCTGCGAGTGTCCAGTGCTGCCCAACCAACACGTGTGTACAGTTCACAGTGGTGTGTCCGAGGCTTACAGTTTGTGATAAATCACAGAGAGGCATGGTCCAGAGTCCAGCAATTTTAGTTTTGGTTTGGGGCATTCATATAAATAACATTTTCATAATCTAGAATGGGTAAAAACGCTGCTGCAACAAGTCTCTTCTTTGCATTAAAAGAGAAGCATAACTTGTTCCTAAAATAAAAGCCAATTTTTAGTCTTAGCTTCTTAATCAGTTGATTAATGTGTGCTTTAAAGGGACAGTGTGTAAGATTTTTACCTGTTAATTACTGAAATTGAAGATACCCATTCAAAAATACATTGTTTTCCTAGCCTTTTCACTTCCATCATGAAATCAAAGTATTCTTTTGGACTTAGATATAGTCACATAAAAGGGGGATCTTCCCCATATAGAGGCAGCCATTTTGAATACGAGAGCCACAGAAGGACATTTGGGCTCATCCTTCGCCTCGGCTCCTGCTAACAGCTGCTTAGCCGCGCTGCGTTTGGGAGTGAAGGACAGAAGGAGAGAAGGGGAAGGGGAGGGGGGAAGGGGGGAGCCTGTGTAAAGAAGCATGCTGCCGGATCACACATCGTAATGGATACAACACGTATTTTGGACTAAATTGTTTTACTGGATTTTATTCGCTGGATCCTTATGGACAGATTGAGACCAAGTTTATGATGAAATACAGAGTTTGACCTGTGCAAAGCCTTCAAAGGTAAGCTAAGTAAGCTAAGTTTTGTGCTTTTCTGTATAAAAGCCCCATGTGCTCGGGGAGTGATTGTTTTGCAGGGAAATGAATTGCATAGTCAAAAAGAGGAGACTGTAAGGTTTCATTTGATGTGTAGATTGTCATGAATCATGATCGGGATTGTGTGTTTTCATGCGAAAAGAAAAAAAAAAAGTGAACGGGGGACCGCGCTTTATGTATACAGCGGTGCGCGGTTCGTGCGCGGGCACGCGAGATCTCGGCGCTACGTCGCGTCCGGGTGACCCTCGAGGTCTGCCATAGCCAAAAGAGGAAGTGGAATAGCTAGTAACCACCTATGCGCCACGAATCCTACACACTGTCCCTTTAAAAGAAAGATTATCATCAATCTTCTCCTTGAGCTGCCACCTTAACGTGGTGGAGGGGTTTGAGTGCCCGAATGATCCCGAGAGCTATGT
Source organism: Paratrypauchen microcephalus (assembly GCA_036785185.1). NCBI lineage: Eukaryota > Metazoa > Chordata > Actinopteri > Gobiiformes > Gobiidae > Paratrypauchen > Paratrypauchen microcephalus. The sequence continues at coordinate 233,179 of JAVJIX010000285.1, forward strand.
TGTCTGGGGCTTTATGCCCCTGGCAGGGTCACCCAAGGCAAACAGGTCCTGTGGGACGGGTCAGACTAAGAGCGGTTCAGAAGCCCTTTATGATGAGACAGACAACAAGGTCAGATATGTCGCCTGGACTGGCGTTACCGGGGCCCCACCCTGGAGCCAGACCTGGGGTGGGTGCTCGCCAGCGAGCGTCTGGTGGCCAGGCCTTTCCCCACGGGGCCCGGTCGGGCGAAGCCCGAAGGAGCGACATGGGGCCGTCTTTCTGTGGACCCACCACCCGCAGGAGGATCCATAAGGGCCGGGTGCAAAGGGATCTTGGTAGTCGAAGGCAGGGGCCTCGGCGGCCTGATCTCCGGACATGGAGACTCTGGGGGACATGGAATGTCACCTCGCTAGGGGGGAAGGAGCATGAGCTCGTGTGGGAGGTTGAGCGTTACCAACTAGATATAGTTGGCCTCACCTCCACGCACAGCTTGGGCTCTGGAACCCTGGTGTTGCTCGCAGGGAACGGCGGCGGGCCAGTGTGGGCCTTCTCATTGCCCCACAGCTCAGCGGCCGAGTGTTGGAGTTCACCGCGGTGAACGAGAGGGTCGTGTCCCTGCGCCTTCGGGTCGGGGACAGGTCTCTCACTTTTGTGTCGGCCTACGGGCCAAACAGCAGTGCAGAGTACCCAGCCTTCTTAGAGTCTCGGGGAGGGGTACTGGACAGTGCACTGACCAGGGACTCCGTTGTTCTCCTGGGGGACTTCAACGCCCACGTGGGCAACGACAGTGACACCTGGAGAGGGGTGACTGGGAGGAACGGCCTCCCTGAGCTGAACCCGAGTGGTGTTCTGTTATTGGACTTCTGTGCTAGCCATGGTTTGTCCATAACAAACACCATGTTCGAGCACAAGGGTGTACATCAGTGCATGTGGCACCAGGACACCCTAGGACGGAGGTCGATGATCGACTTTGTTGTCGTGTCATCTGACTTCGGGCCGCGCGCTGTCAGGGGATGCCGTCAGGCTCAAGAAGGAGTCCTATCGGGCCTTGTGGGCTCATGGGACTCCTGAGGCAGCCGACTGGTACCGGCGGGCCAAGCTGCAGCCCGGGTGGTAGCAGAGGCAAAAACTCGGGTTTGGGAGGAGTTCGGAGAGGCCACGGAGGAGGACTATCGGACGGCCTCAAAGAAATTCTGGCAAACCGTTCGGCGCCTCAGGAGAGGGAAGCAGTGCTTCACCAACCCTGTTTACAGTGCTGGTGGGGAGCTGTTGACCTCGACTGGGGATGTTATCGGACGGTGGAAGGAATACTTTGAGGATCTCCACAATCCCAACGTCACGTCTTCCGAGGAGGAAGCAGAGGCTGGGGACTCGGAGGCGGACTCATTCATCACCCTGGCTGAAGTTACTGAGGTGGTAGGAAAGCTCCTCGGTGGCAAGGCCCCGGAGGTGGATGAGATCCGTCCTGAGTATCTTAAGTCTCTGGATGTTATAGGGCTGTCTTGGCTGACACGTCTCTGCAACATCGCGTGGCAGTCGGGGACAGTACCTCTGGACTGGCAGACCGGGGTGGTGGTCCCTCTGTTTAAGAAGGGGGACCGGAGGGTGTGTACCAACTATCGGGGAATCACACTCCTCAGCCTTCCCGGTAAGGTCTATTCCAGGGTGCTGGAGAGGAGAATTCGACCGATAGTTGAACCTCGGATTCAGGAGGAGCAGTGTGGTTTTCGTCCCGGCCGGGGAACACTGGACCAGCTCTCTACTCTCCATCGGGTGCTCAAGGGTGCATGGGAGTTTGCCCAACCAGTCCACATGTGCTTTGTGGATCTGGAGAAGGCATTCGACCGTGTCCCTCGTGGGGTCCTGTGGAGAGTGCTCTGGGAGTACGGGGTTCTGGGCCCTTTGCTAAGGGCTGTTTGGTCCCTGTATGACCGGAGCAGGAGCTGTGTTCGCATTGCCGGTAGCAAGTCGGACCTGTTTCCAGTGCATGTTGGACTCCACCAGGGCTGCCCTTTGTCACCGGTTCTGTTCATTGTATTCATGGACAGAATTTCTAGCCACAGTCAGGGGCCGGAGGGGATCCGGTTCTGGAACCACAGGATCTCATCTCTGCTGTTTGCAGATGATGTTGTCCTGATGGCTTCATCGAGCCGGGACCTACAGCGTGCACTGGGGCGGTTTGCAGCCGAGTGTGAAGCGGCTGGGATGAGGATCAGCTCTTCCAAATCCGAGGCCATGGTTCTCGACCGGAAAAAGGTGGCTTGCCCTCCCGGGTCGGTGGGGGGTCCTTGCCTCAAGTGGAGGAGTTATAGCTATTAATCTAGCTATAATCTGGTGCAGTACATCTCTGTTTTATGAGCATAATATCTCTGTACATTGTCCCTTCAAATAAAGACTAATAAATTTAAATACCTAAATATTTAAATGATTTAACTGCTTCTATTTTTGTCCCTTGAAGAGTAACAACAGGAGAAATGTTCTGGGAATTACTCTTTGTCTTTGTGAATAGCATTAGTTTGGTCTTGTCTGCATTGAAAGAGAGGTCTAATTGTAAGAAAGTGTGCTGAACAATATTAAAAGCATTTTGCAATGTAGCAACACTGGTGGCAAGAGTTGTGGAAAAACAATAAAGAACCATATCATCAGCATGGAAGTGATAATTTGTATCAATGAGATCTTGGCCAACATCATTAATATACAGTAAATAGAAAATAGAAGTAGCTCCTTGCGGCAGATAGAGCCTTGCGGCACTCCTTTTGTCCCAGAGAGAGTATCAGAGCACACATCATCTGATTTAGTACACTGAGATCTATCTGTAAGTCGTAAGTAAGTAGTTGCAGATCCATCCACCAGCTGTAACAGACAGTCCTATACTGATCAACCTCTGTTTAAGTATATTGTGATTCACAGAATCAGATGCTTTTGACAAATCAATGAATAACGAGGCACAGTGTTGTTTGTTGTCTAAAGCTGTTGAGATGTCATTTATTACCTTCAGAGTTGCAGTTACAGTACTATGGCCTTTCCTAAATCCTGACTGAAATTTAGATAAAAAAATTTTTGAGTGTAAATATACTTAGCTGTTCATTGACCAGAGATTCAAAATTTTTTTGATAGAATACAGAGTTTGGAAATTGGTCTATAATTATTTAGGATTTTTGGATCACCACTTTTGAACAATGGAGTGACAAATGGCGATTTCCAAATTTTGGGATTTTCCATAGTCAGGGATGTGCACAGGAATTTTGAGGAGCAGTTGCTCTGACCTGAAGAAAGGGGGGGGGGGGATCAGAGGCTATACGAAGTGTCTGGACGAGGCTTGTGGCTGCTCCTCATCTTAAATGTAATGTAATTATGAAAAATTTCCAGTAGTAGGCTAAAATGGGAGTCTGATTAATTAATCCATTAACCTACACAGTATCATCTCATCTTTATCACAATGCAATGTCTCTGTCTCACCTGCTGGTTGGCTTTTTCTTAGCCAACCCTGCAGTGATGTGCTCCCCTTTACTGCCTCTCTGACGGTTTTCTCTCTCTCCTGCAACCGCCTCTTTTCTGTGGGCATCACTTAACATAACACACATTACCCAAAATAGTGAGAAGATTTAGTCATGATGCATTACTGCCATCATTCATTCTGCTTGCTAAAACAAAAAGTTAGAAACTGCAGACATGTAGCTTAGTTTGCCTGCCACAAAATTAGCAGCCTATTTAAATCTCACACGTCACAGCAAGAAGGTTCCGGGTTCGATCCCCGTGTGTGGAGTTTTCCCCGTGTCTGGGTGGGTTTCCTCCGGGCACTCCAGTTTCCCCCACCAACCCAAAACATGCGCCATAGGTAAAATCCAGTTGCCGTACGCCACATTTCCCGTGCCCGCCCGTCGGACGGGGATTCGGCGCTGGGCTCTTCTCTCTTTGCTTGCCGCTACTGAGGGAATCCTGGTTAGTTTCTTTTCCTCCGCTTAGTGATATGAGGTCTGATCTGAGGTCGTAGTCGGATGGAGCGGGGGACACGGGGTCCCTGGACGTTTTCAACCAAATAAACTTTGTCCATTTGACAAATTGAATTTCTCCTTTACCATAGCTATCGATAGAAGAAGAAGAAGAAGAAGAAGAAGATGATATAAAATGGGGCGGACCTGTGATTACCCAGGTTGTACCAACAAAGATTAACCATTTTCCTGTCACAAATTGGACTGAGACAACTTTGGCTTCTTGCCATAGGGTACAAAGTGAACAGGCTAATAATAATAATAGGCACGCAGTGATAGGAATTGAGAGAAAATAGCACCAAGCGAATATGACTCCAGACTTTTTCATGGGCAACTGTTTTGTGATGCAAATATATCACTTTTTGAACAAATATTGTTTTGAGAAGAAAAACAAGTTTTATTAACTGTCCTGGCTAACTTGCCGGACCTACTTCCCTCAGCACCAGAACCGGAGCAGAACTCGGTGTTAATGCATGACACTGCTGAAGGGGATGCCATACAAATTCACATAAAAAAAAACCCAAACTATCCCTTTAATCTCAGCAGGACTAAATAAAGCTCAATAAGTCTGGAAAGAGGTTTTTCACTCTCTGTGCTCTGAGGAGGAGCATCTTTTTACAGGCCTCGCTTACATCCTCAAAATGTATCCTTTTTTTTCAATTTATTCTTGTATATTTTCTTTAGAGATAGCCTTTTAGTAGATTTATTTTTTTGCTCTTGTACCATTACATAATTGAGTAGTGTACTTTTTCACACTGGTACTGGTATTGGTAAGGCCAAATATTGGATCAGAATTTTAAAATGGTATTGGAGCAACACTAGATTCTAAGTTGGATGACAAATTTTGCAATCAGGTTTTTACACTTAACTTTGTGTCTTTCAGAAGAACCCATGCTGGATCTTGCTTTGACAGGTGTTGCCTTGGCCCTGACTAAAACCTGACAAGCGCTTCTCTTTAACACCACGAGTCACCTGCAGTTCAGCTCGGGGTCATGTAAAAGTTGTGTTCTCATCGTTCGTCTGCCAACAGCTGCTCTCTGTTTGTCTGTGAGAAAGAAGGATGGGCCTCTGCTCAAGTCAACACCACATTCACCTCTGTCATCACTCCATCTCTGCTCTGCTGTCATAATACAGATACAGATCCAGGTTATCTACATTAACCACACAGAGGCATTTATAATCGCAGCTGTGCATTCTCACGCAGCTGCTGTCCCTAATTTGTCATAGCTTCACAGAACAATTGACTTTTTAATATTAACACCTTTGTATATGATTTTCACATGTGTAATTGCTTTCAAAAAAACAAACTTGAGTTCAATGTATTTATCTCTGTCATACACTGGTTGGTGCACTTCTGTTCTGTGTTCTACCAAAGGTGACAGGAGCTTGTTTGTCAACTGATCTGAAGGTTGCAGTTTCAAATATTGCTCTCTAAGCTGCAGACTTAGACCAGTGCTTCTCAATTATTTTCTGTGACGTCCCCCCTAGGAAGAAGAAAATATTTCACGCCCCCCTTCCTGCGCGCGACTATAAATAGTATTATTTGTCTAGAAAATTGTTATGAGAACACCATTGTATCCTTTTATTAACATTATAAACAAAAAAAGAAAGAAACTTACAACAAAGACTGCACTGAGGACTCAAATATTAATGTGTTTTTAATGCAGCTTTGTGCACATTTGTTTACGTTTTACAGAAATGAAACTTGAATCCACCTCATTTGCATAAGCTAAAAGCATTGAACAAATACGCTCTCTCCTTGTGCCACTGATGCGTCAGCTTCTGTCGGACTAAAGGACACGACTCAGTGGAATATACGTGTTTTTTCTGTGACAGAGGATGTTCTGTTAATGGTGAGACTGTGTGTAAATCGCATGTGAGAACGCCACTGCCAACTACTGTTGTTGATGTGCAATTACACTTAGTTCTAGTACAGTACAGCAAAAAAACATGTTTCCCAGGGTCATACGCGCCCCCCCTGGCATCACGCCACGCCCCCCCAGGGGGGCCCGCCCCACTATTTGAGAAGCACTGACTTAGACTTTATTGATCCACAAGGGAAATGACTTGGACACAGCAGCTCACGCATCACAGTATAATATAATAACAAAGAGACAATATAAAAATGGTAGTCATGGATGCTATATAAGTAGAAAAAATTGCAAGGGACTGGTGTCAAATCAGGTGTAATTATATAAATATATATGTAAAATAAAAAATAAAATAAACCGGAAAGCGGTCATAAGGAAAACTGTGCAAAGATGACATTAACATCATTGACCCACAGGTTGGCGGTGCGATTCCAACTCCCACAGATAATACTGGTGTTGTATCCTTGGGCAAGACACTCAACCCACCTCGCCCTCAGTGTCTGTGTACACTGGTGCCCAGGTTGACTGGGGAACTGTACAACGACTCACTCTTATGCAACAGATAACCCTTTGTCCTGTCAATCTTCAGATCAGTTTCCTTATGACCTCTTGTATATTCAAGATTCAGAGCTTTTACTGTCATATGCACAGTAAATAAACACGTTTCCCTGTATATATAACTGAGATATTTTATTACTTATTTTTCAGTTTGATTTTAATTTTGCTTGTACATATACATTTATATAACTATGCCTTATTTGACCCCTTATTTGCTACTTATTCAGAATGTATTATTACGTTTATATTTTTATTCTTTGTTATTATATTATGATGTGTGAGCTACTCTGTCCAAATAATTTCCCTTGCGGATCAAGTTTGTCTAAGTGTAAGTGAAACTGCCCAAATTGAATGAGGGAGAAACATGCAGAAATGCCAGACGGCTTTGATTTTTTTTTTTTTTTTTAACCCTTTATTTATCCCTGTAGGGAAAATTATCCTCTGCATTTCACCCATCCTTCCAGAGCAGTGGGCAGCACATGCAGGCACCTGGGGGGACCCATCTCCATGATCTTGTTGCTAGGCTTGGTCAGGACCTCAGCTGGAGCATTTTTTTGGGGTTGATGGGGGAAACCGAAGTGCCCGGGGGAAACCCACCCAGACACGGAAATAACATGCAACCCGGGGATCAAACCCAGAATTCCTTCTTGCTATGAGGCGTGAGAGCTCAGCCACATTGAGTTTCCAAGCTATACCCGTTTTCAGCTTTTCAATCCAGCAGCCAAAAATAACATTCTTTAAAGGGCTCATATTACGGTATTTTCAGACCTATGTTCTAATGCGGTTTCCTCATCACAAACAGACCTGGAGTTGTGCATATTTAGGCTGATTTCTTCTCTCAAACTGAAAACACTCTGTTCGATCTTGTGATGTCTTGTGGTAATACAGGAAGTGCTCCGTTGTGTTTTTAAACTCCATACACCTTCATTAGAATCATTTGGATAATTTCAGCCCTGGAATTGCCAATCTCTAGGTACCTCCAGCTTAGGTCCTGACCAAACCGAAGCAAGAAGATCATGGAGATGGTCCCCGGGCGCCCTAATGTGTGCTGCCCACTGCTCCTAATATATGTATATATATATATAGGATGGGTTAAAATGCAGAGAAGAATTTCTCCAGTGTGAGATCAATAAAGTCACTTCTTCTTCTTCTCTATTGAACTAAAGGTAAAAGGAGTTGTTCATTTGAAAACTGCCATTTCATGACATCACAAGGTGGAACGGAGCATTAACAGACTATAACTAATACTCAAACATGCGTGATTGAAACAAAACACAACTCCAGGTCTGTTTTCTGGGAGGTAACATCATTATAACATATATGACCGTTTAATAAAAATAATCCAGATACAAAAAGGTACATCACTGGTTTGAGTTCTCATCTTTTATTCTACCATAATCGCCATTGTCCAAAAGGAACTCTAAGGTGCTTAAACCTGCAGTAGACTTTGGCTTTCTCTTTTCTCGTCTTTCTTCTGTTGGGGCATGTCTGGTCATCCCTGGCATCTCTGTGTAAACAGGCTAATCGAGCTCTCAAGGATCTGGTTTCTTAGCATTGACAGATTACCATCATCTTCCTTTTAGCACAAACATTTGATCGGCTTCTTCATCGGCCCGTCTCTGACATGACACATCAGGTCAAATGAGCTGTGACCGCTGTGAATCTGGAGAAGTTAAAATAATACTGCATCAGATAATCTCATGCTTTAAGACTGTATGTTTTTTAATATAGTCGTGGCAAGCTTTGCTGTTTTTGTGGGCAAGTTTTTACAGTTGACAATTTTAAAATCGAGAAACCGTGGGCTGTGGTGCATGGTTGAATAGACGACAATGAAACTGATAGTTGTGTACAGTTTACTGACTACTGAAAGATTACACATTACATTACAGGTATAAGGTCACATGAGAATAGAAAGAAAGTACTATCATTTAATGCTATCTCTGTGCACCTGACCCTAACTGCTCTCACAGACTACACCTGCATGCGAGTACATGCAAAAAGTACTATTTCGATATACACAGTGCATTCCGATAACTTTTATGGGATCTGATAAGGATACTTGGCCTTGGTGTACTCGCTGATACCAATTCCAGTCCGATACCACATTGTGTGAAGTTTGGCTACTCAATTTTGTTACAGTATGAGCAAAAAATAAATCTTCTAAAAGGCTATTTTTTAAGAAAGTCTGCCAAAATGTGCTGATATTAAACAGCTCTATGTCACATTTATTCAATCACAGGTGGTTTTACAGCTCAAAAAGGGAAAAACAGGCATTCTGGAACATTCCATACAAAGCAATAACATCTCGTTGGAGAAAAGCGTTTGACGTACACTCCACAAGAAAACTTACACAGTGCACCTTTAATCTTACATCCATCATAAGCACATAATTTGAGATCCATTCCAGGTTCCTTGTGGATGTTTTTTTTTCTCCTGGTTGGTCCTCTGGTGTGGTCTAAACTCTTAATTGCTTTACGTGCGAGCAACTTGTACTTCTTTGACTGCAGTGATCGTTTGAGGTCTGGCTAATGCTAATGCTAACTACCCTCATGTGTTTTAGGACACTGCTTGGCACGAACACGTCTGACCAAATCAAGCTTTTTGGTCTCTCATTCTCACCATATCCCGCCTCCATATCCCTCCGCCTTAACTTTGCATGTTTGAGTGTGTACACAGCTGCTCACCGATACTGCTCCTGCTAATTTGCTCAATTAAACATATTGTCTGTAAAAAAAAAGAGAGTGTGTGTCTTCTGGGGTTTTTCCAGGGAAGTAATTATGGCCCCAATTAGCAGAGGAAAAATGACTTTGTCTACAGTTGCATCATAATTCATGTTTTTGGGGAACTCGAGAGCCTGCCCGCTCTCAGGCTGAAGCTCATCCGTCTCATCTGTCATCCGCTCAGACAGAGGAAGGACCCTGTGAGAGGGAGGAGAGAAGAGGGAGGATAGGAGAGGCGAGGAGAAGAGAGGCTGTGAGGGACTTGGAATCTTTCATGTAGAACCAATGCAAATCCAGCACATGAACGATACAAATGCGTAAAATTTTGTACAAGCAAATAGAAAAGCTTTTAAATTAGAATCCTAGACACAAACTTCATTGATCCACAAGGAAAATTATTTTGACACAGTAGCTCACACAGCCACCAACCTTGGCGTCATTATGGACTCTGATTTTAAACTTGATAAACAAGTTAATGCGGTCGTGAAATCTAGTTTTTATCACCTTCGTCTTTTAGCCAAAATTAAATCTTTTTTTATCCTTTTCAGATTTTGAGCGCGTCATGCATGCTTTTATTTCTTCTCGTCTGGACTACTGCAACACACTTTATTCTGGAATGAATCAAAACGCACTTTATCGACTGCAGTTAGTCCAGAATGCTGCTGCGCGCCTTTTAACAGGACAGAAGAAATATGAACACATCTCCCCTATTCTTGCGTCTTTCCACTGGCTTCCTGTTCGTTTTAGGATTGATTTTAAGATTTTATTGTTTGTTTTTAAAGCTTTGAATGGACTGGCCCCAAAATACATCTCTGAACTCATCCAAATCTACAAACCGGTGCACGCTCTGAGGTCAGAGGGCCAGCTCCAGCTCGTGGTCCCTAAGACTAGACTTAAAACTCGGGGGCCCAGGGCTTTCTCTGTGGTTGGCCCTAAGTTATGGAACGCTCTGCCCCCTCATGTCAAAACAGCCCCCACACTGGAGAGTTTTAAGTCTCGTCTTAAGACCCACTTTTATTCTCTGGCTTTTAACACCGCGTGAGTTGTGTGGTCCTCTGTGTTTTTATAAATTGCTTTTGTTTTTAGTTATTTTATTATTATCACTTTATTTATTGCTATTTTAGTATTTTTTTATTTTATTTTTATAATTGCTTTTGTTTTTAGTTATTTTATTAGTATCACTTTATTGCTATTTTAGTAATGTTTTTATTAAGTTCTATTGATTTTTATGTGCAGCACTTTGGAAACTGTCTCTGTTTATAAAATGTGCTATAGAAATAAAGTTGGATTGGATTGGATATTATAATAAGAGAGTTAAAAAAAAGTATAAACAGCAATAGTAAATTCTAAATAAGTTGCAAAATTAGCAAAAGACTGGTGTCAAATAAGGCATAATTACAATGTATACTGTATGTCTATCTCTAGGCTTTCAGTGCTGCAGCAGTCCTTTCCTTTTGACTGTGTCCAGTGTTGGTGGTGGGGAAAACAAGTAACACACCCCAATGATTCTGAGTGTCCAAAACACTTGTATACCATAAATATGCATATACTATATCTATATTGAACCATCCACTTTTATATAAGAGTATGTAGTATTGCTTTCATTGGTAACTGTTCCATTGAAATTGAAATTGTACAGTTGGTTTAGTAGGCATTTTAGCCTTACTAAAATACCCTTCTCTGATCTGAATGGTCACTACCAAAACCCCATGCTAAAAAAAACTGAATCAGTGTTAATGCAACCTCTGCAGCTCAGTGAGGGAATTCTGGAGGTTCTGAACTTTCACATGAGGCATGTCCATATACTGAGATGCAGGTTAAGGTACCTCTTTTAAAAGAGTAAGAGTGAAGGCTACATACCGCCCTTTTTAATGGATGGATGGAACACATATAATACTAAGCTTTTTAATAGTCCAAGAATGAAAGCTGATCTCTGCATTTGACCCATACTTTACCCAAAAACTGTCCACTTCAATTACAGGTCTGATATTTCTTATAGAACACCTTATTATCAGTATCAAAATTGCTCTTGCCTCGAATATACGCATTTTTTTCTCTCTTCAATCTGTTTTACTGTCTCCACTTGTATCTGTGCTCCTCAGGTCTGGTGGAAATCTGTCTCATGCACCCTCTGGACGTTGTTAAAACACGGTAAGAGTCTCTCCTTTAACTCTAACTTTTATTGTAACTAAACAGAAGCTGCTCTCACATCTGCTGTGGCCTCCTTGAGTTCTTCCTATCTTCCGCTCTGTGTCGCTGATGCTGAGTGCACAAATCCTATTAACTCTGTACGACTGCAGACAGGAGCCATTGCATGGAAAATCAAATGCATCATTTACATTCACACTCAAACATTTTAACGTGAGAAATTAAGTTAATAAATTAACTTACCACCTCCTCCCTCCCACCGCCTCAGTCCAGAATGCCCAATGAACAAAAAGACTGCAGAAGTTATGAGCAGCTCAATGAAAGATGGTTTGAAATTTTAAAGGTCCTATATTACGCAAAACTGACTCCTGTGAGCTTTAAGTCATTTTCTAATGCTGTTGCCTCTTCAAAAACAAGACTTGGAAATGTTTTTTGTTTTATTCACACATGTTTGAGTAATCCTTTTTTATTAGTCTGTCTACATCTCCAAAGATCAAAATGCTCTGTTCCACCTTGTGATGCCCTGAAGTGGTAGTTTTCAAGTGAATAGCTCCTTTTACCTTTAGTTCAATAGAGACTGGCAAGTCCAGGACTGGACACATCTAAATAATTCTAGTGAAGATGTATGGAGTTTAAAAACACATTGGGGCACTTCCTGTATCTCCATATGACTTCACAAGGTGGAACAGAGTGTTTTCAGTTTGACAAAAGAACCGTAAATATGCAGGGTTTGTGTGTTAACCCTGTGCTGCATTTCAGGACACAAGTCATCCCAGAGGCATTTTGAGTTATTCACAGATTCTGAAAGTGTAGATTCTTCTAATGATGTCTTACACATGAAAATCTGACAATAGTTGAAGAAGTTGTCGCTATTTGAAAGCATGCGCAGCAGATTTTTTTAAGGGGTGAAATCAGCCCCCAAACCTTTCAGTTTTCTCATTTGCATGACATTAAACTAAGCCCTCCCCCATCACTGACTATCTGTGGTTTGGTGTTAATGTCCAGGCAGGTCAGAATCATTTAATCATTTAATAATACACAGGATAATATGTTATGTCAAAGTATACTACAAAATTTAATAGACTACCAAGATTCAAGATTCAAGATTGTTTTTTTTTTGTCATATGCAGGATCAACACAAGGTCAATAATGCAATGAAATACTTAAGATCAAGAAGAACCGTTTACTCACCAAGATAGTCAGGAAGTACTAATAGCATAGCAAAGTAACCAATATAATAAAAAAAAATGTAATAAAATATGTAATAAAATACCAAGGTACAGGTAGGATAAGGTATTTAAGGAGTAAGGAGTATTTCACAGGAGGTAATACTGCTCATATGAATTTCGTATTGCACATAGTATAGCATAGTTTAATATACTATGCTTTAAATAAATAAACAACAATAAATAAATACATGCCATATATCTTAGCAGTATACATATAAATAAACTTTTGGTCACATCAAAATAGACTTTAATAACAATTCAATAATTTCAATAAGCTAGCTTTAATTCCAAAAATAAAGTGCACTTCCATTCAAAACCTCATGGCTAAATAAGCGCCGCGTCAAAAAAGTTACAAAAGTGCCGAAACGGGTCAAATTGAATCAAAATAAAGTATTACTCTGCTGCTAGACCCTATGGCAAAATGTTTGGCTTTTATATAAACAAAAATAGAGTGGAAATTAACCTAAAGAGACTGTTCTTGGTCACGCTGACTGCATTTGTATCAATGCTAGCGTTAGCATTAGCTTAGCCACATTGTGAATGGAGATCCGCGGCGCCACAATATGATCACAACACGAAAGCTGAATTAGTATTTAAACATGTCCTAAAGTCTATAAAGTAAACGTGTTCTGACACTTACTTACTTGTTGTTTGCCTCCGTGGATCGCATATCCGATCTCTTTCCCCAGTAAAGTATCCGATCGCATTCTGTACATGAGCTCCGGAGAGCTCCGCGTCCCATGTCCCGAAGAGAGCGTTTACAGCATTTCCTTATGTAGCATTTACAGTCAAAGTTAAGGATTTTTAAGTTATGGATGCAAATGCAGCCTATGAAATGCAGCTACATATTCAGGAGCTACGCACAGCTGACAGGCGGAAAAAGTAAACAAAAGAGCAATAATGCAAATAGCTTCATTTCACTAATCCCGAGTTGAGGACTGTTTGGCCGTACTCAGTCACATTTGTGAGTTCACAAACTCGCAAGAATCTATCCTAAGGGGCTCCCACTGCTTAAACTGGACCCTATGAACTATGGCAGGGGGAAGAGTTTCAGGGGGCCTACACGGAGGAACACAGTGGCGGCAGCGGACGGTGATAGTGGTTGATAATGCCCTTAATGCACAAATTTTTATTGCAAAAATGGCTATCTTGGTTTATGGACGTTTTCCCTCACCAGCATGACACTTTTTGGTTTTACTTGGTGCATGCTGGATACGTCATTTTGACAGGTTTGCCAAGATTGGCTAAAACGAAACTAGTGGATGGGCACTTCAGAGTGGTTCACTCGATCAGCTCTAGGCATTCTGTTGCAAGTCCTTCCTTTTTTTTTAAACACGTTCAGCGAGAGCCGTTCCAGTTGTGATACACATCAGTCTGAGGCAGGTTAGTGTTATACATGTGTAAATTAAACAAAACACAACTCCAGGTCTGTTTGTGATGAAGAAACTACATTAGAACAGAGTAAATAGTGCATTAATTACATTGGAGTGAATTTGATTTGGTGGTAAAAACGCGTTCTTCATTAATGCAGCATCATAAAAGAATGTTTTTTAATTTATTAGGATATAGTAAAATTTTTAACGAGGAAATTAAATAGAAAATTAACCATAGTCCAGATGGAAATGATATATTGTAATGTAGGTTGAGGGTTTGATACCCATAACAGTATAGAGATATGTGTTTGTTGGCAAGATATAAGGTAATAAAATGAAAAAGAGCACCATATCTCAGAAATATGTGGAGTGATTCAAATCATGTGGAAAAATAACTTTTTTCCCCAAATATTTTAAGTTTAAAAACACAACTAAAATAACTTCATTATCTTGACCATGACTAATCCTTAGTTCCTTCCTTGGATTTTTTACATATACCAGGAAAACACTGCACTATCTAGGGCTAAACCGGGTCTAAACCGGGTCTAAACCGGGTCTAAACCGGGTCTAAACCAGGTCTAAACCAGGTCTAAACCGGGTCTAAACCAGGTCTAAACCAGGTCTAAACCAGGTCTAAACCAGGTCTAAACCAGGTCTAAACCAGTTCTAAACCAGGTCTAAACCTCTGACAGATACTGGCCACTTAAACCAGAAACATCCCACAAGAGATACTCTAAACCAGGACAAGGAATAAGGAATTAACTAGATCTAAACCAGGACTGAACCAGGTCTAAATCAAAATATAAACCAGGACTGAACCAGGCATAAATCAAATATAAACCAGGACTGAACCAGGTCTAAATCAAAATATAAACCAGGACTGAACCAGGCATAAATCAAATATAAACCGCGACTGAACCAGATATAAATCAGATCTAAACCAGGTCTGAACCAGGTCTAAAGTGCATCTGATAGTCACCAGCCCCACAGGCGAGGAACAGTCCACACATTTCACTAACCCACTACTACCATCATGAAGCATGAAGCAAGTCATGTCATCACGTCTGTTATTCTAACCGTCTTGCTGTATTGGAATGTAACTTGTACATGTAATGTCTTATTCTGGCCTTGTTGGACTGTTATCTTGTGGTAGGTTGTGTTCAAATATGGGACGATTCCTTAGAGAGAGATGGATAAGTGTGAAGAGCAGCTGTTGTGAAGTGGCTAACTTGGCTAACCGCACATTATGTAAAGAGTAGTGTTAGCTGATAGCTTAAAGACAGGTCTCTGTGGTACTGTGGCTAACGACTAGTGTAACAATAAACAATGTCTTCTTCATTTCAACGCCTTATGTAGAGTGACCAGATTTTCAAAACTTAATAACTGGGCTATTCCTACAGCAATGTATGTTTCATTGGAGAATGATAGGTTTAAAAGTTCACGTGTAACTTTTGGGGTGGCTGGCTGACTGTCATCTGCTTCTATGGATAGGTCATTGCTCTGTCTGGAATGTTCCACAGTATGGCATTAAACAGACAGCTCTACCTTATATTTCTTCAATTACAGGTGGTTTTATAGCTCAAAAATACCTAGAAAAATAAACATTCTGACTGTGAGCTGGGTCGCCTCTCCACAGATCTGACCTGTAACTTGGTCTGGTTTGGACTCCATGAAGATAGAAAGGTCTAATGCCATACTGTGAAACATTCCAGACAAAGTAAGAACATCTCCATGGAGAGAAGTATTTGATAGACCATCCAACAGAAACTGAACTGAAGAAGCAGCTTGGATGAGCTGCGAAACGTATTCGACCAAATAAACTTTCGTCCAGTTGACAAATTGAATTTCTCCTTTTGCCATGGATTCTAGCTGGACGACTGAGGGATTCTACACACGTCCATCAGAAAAGTTACACAATGTACTTGTAATGCCATACTGTGGAACATGTTTTAGAACTGTTTACAATGTTGATGTGGGAAGACTTAATTTGACTTAACTAATTATTTTGACATAATATTACAGCTTATTTGTCATTATGATTCAACTAAAACCTTCCAAAATCAGTTAAAGAATTTCCATTTCAACTCCGTGTTCATTGATAGTCCCAGTCTAGTCCTGGTTTAGTCCTACTTTAGTTCTGCTCCAGTCCAGGTTCGGTCCTTGAGTCACTGCTGAGAACTTTTTGCAATTTCGTTGGCTCTTGGGGTCGTTCAATATTCATCAATATTGAAAGAAATGTTCTAAGTCTCTGAGGATTTTTTTACTTTTCAATTAAAGGCCCTGTATCAAAAATGTGTCAAAATATAGTACAAACATATGGTATAAGCAGCTCTTAAGGTCAAAATAAGTCCACTGTGTTCTGTCTGCATCTAATTCTAAAGCCTTTTATTGTCCAATAATCAGGAAGTGTATCAAGAACTATATTATTTTCCATTTTATATGTTTCTACTCTGTCATTGTAATATGATTTGATGTGTGAGCTACTATGTCTAAGTAATTTCCCTTGTAGATCAATAAAGTCAGTCTAAGTCTAGTGTTCTAAGTGCTCAATTAGCATACTAGTTGTTGTCAGCATTACTGTGATAGCAATGCCTTTTAAATTCTTTCTTGCTTGCTTCCCTTGACAATACAGGGGGTCCTCGGGTTACGACGGTCTCGGTTTACGACGTTTCATGGTTACGAACGCGCCCCCATTAAAAAAATATATATATATATATTACGCGTCATTCCGTTTTACGCGGTTTAGCGTGGTAAGAGATGTAAACAAACGCGAACGGCGCGTGGCGCACGGCGCTAGAATACGCTTTGTTGTGGTTGTAGGGAGAAGAAGACGGCCTCGTGTGTGTGCCCAATGTGGGCGAAAGTACCTGATGTGGGCTCTGATCTGCTCCTATGAAAGCGACAGTGATAACCAAGCAGCGTAGTGGTCTAATTATTGAGATGGAAAGGTTATTGTTGCTTTTTTGGAAGATCAAAGGCAAAATCCGGCTTACGACGAAATTCGGGTTACAACGCGTCTTAAGAACGGATCAGCGTCGTAACCCGAGGACCCCCTGTATATAGTATAGCTACTTGAACAAAGTCATGTATTTTTCCTTTATACCAATATATTAATGCATTCTAAACATCAAACCTTGACTGTTTTTAAACTCCATACACCTTCACAACCCTGAAATTGCCAATCTCTCCTGAACTAAAGGCAAAGGTTACCATTGTAACTGTAAAGTACTGTTTATTTTGTTTGTTCCTGATAGTGATGCCTTATAATATATGGAAGGGAACTACTTTTGGGCTGTAATATAATATCTCAAATGAAACACAAAACGCACACTAAAATGCTTGTCAAGGTGCAAATGCAAGGACCAGCAATCGAAAAGAAATATGGCAAGAAAAATGATCTGACGAACGCTTTTTACCGAAACGTTATTTAAAAATAAAATATTTCTGGACATCGGCCATCTGAATGTGCTATGCATTTCTTTTAGAACACTTTAATATTGACCAACGCTTAAAAATGACTGTTACAACATGAAAACTACTGCTTCATGACATCACAAGATGGAACAGAGCATTTTGAGCTTTGGAAATGTAGACAGACTGATAATAAAGGGTTACTCAAACCTTCTGAATGAAACAAAACACAACTCCAGGTCTGTTTTTGAGGAGGTAACAGCGTTAGAACATGACTTAAAGCTCACAAGGGTCAGTTTTGTTTAATATAGGACCTTTAAAGAAGATCTGAACAGAGTATTTGCACTTTTCACCCTGACCCAGCGAAGACGGACTCACAGACGTCTCAGCGTAATAAAGCCACGCAGTTTCAGCACATGAGCGTAAATCACAGAAGGAGCTTTCAAAGTATCAAATATCGAGAAACGCCATGGCCCTCACCTTTGGCTTTCATCCCCAAGTTCGGCTCCTCTGACGACACCTTCAAAGTCCCTTCATTATTTTAAAGACCGACGCCACGCAATTTATACATGGAGAAAGCGTGTGGCAGTAAATGACAAACATGGCATGAGGTTTTAGTGCAGAGAGGAGGGGTGGGGGTGGACAGGACAGGGAGAGAGCAGGAGTAGCAGCAGTAGTAGTGGAGGTAGTAATCATAGTGGTAGTAGTAGTAGTATAGTTGTAGTTGTAGTAGTTGATAGTAGTATAGCTGTAATTGAAGTATTAGTTGTAGGGATGTCCCGATCAGGTTTTTGGCCCTCCGATCCGATTCCGATCATTTGATTTTGAGTATCTGCCGATACCGAGTCCCGATCCGTTACTTACATAATACATAAAAAGTACACTTATTATTATTATTATTATTATTATTATTATTATTATTAAAGTACACTTATTACTTATTGTTTATCTTTCTGGGTGGCGCGGCTGTAGAACATCTAGTTTGTCAGAATCTTATAACGAGCTGCAGAGCTTTCTCGGTGAAATAGTGACGAGATGGCACTTCAAATCGAGGTTCGACATGCTCCATAAGAATAAGAAATCCAGGGTTCTCTACAAAGGCGAATGGTAGGTCACTCATTGCGATATTTTTTCTCTCCTTTTCAAACTCTCCTGCAGCGTGAGCTGACTCGTCTTTGGCTGGTGCCGTATCGGTTTGTTGTGTTAAATGTCGCCCTTTCCTTTCCACCTCTTGCAATCCCAAGTATACATATCCCACAGTTTGCTATGGCAATGTTGTTGTCATCAACTTTATAGTATTTTCAGACCGCACACATACTCGCCAAACATTATAGCGCTCTTCTTATCTCCTCTCTGTACTCGCGCTTTGCGCTTCGAGCTGTCGAGATGTTTCTATGTGAAGTCTCACTCTGTGCCACTGCATAACCATAGACCTCATCTAGGGTATGTTAAAAAATGATAAGAATATATATCCGATACTGATCGGGAGGTAATGTCTGATTCCGATCCGATTCGATCCGAAACTACGTGATCGGGGACGATTTCCGATCACGTGATCGGATCGGGACATCCCTTAGTAGTAGTAGTAGTAGTAGTAGTAGTAGTAGTAGCTGTAGTAGTAGCTGTAGTAGTAGCTGTAGTAGTAGGTGTATGTATAGTATTGGAATTAATGGATCAATAAAAAGTATTAAGGTTGGAGATTGTAGCTTTCCAAATTTAAAGTATTTAAGTCAAGCTACAAAAAGAGGTATTTTGCAAAATCAACTTTTACTTTTTTCTCCCGTATTTGTACGTTGTTCGTGTTCTAACGTTCATGTTCTAGCGTTCATGTTCTAACGTTCATGTTGTAACGCTGTTCATGTTCTAACACTGTTCATGTTCTAATATTGTTCCCTCATCACAAACACAAAAACATGTCTGAAGAGGTTTTATCCAAACCCTGGTGTCTAAACATTCAAGATGGGCCAAGCTCAATGTCTCCACATTAGCCTTTCGCAGCAAAGTACTTCCTGTGGCTCTCTGCCCACTGAGCACGTGCACTAGTGCTCTTCTCTAACGTGGGCACACGCCTGTGCATGCAGGCATAGGAGCGCAAGGAGCGCAGTCTCGCATATCACGTGACCACTTTTGACCAATCAGGACTAACAATTAAAAAGCTGTTTTAAGACAACTGAAGGTGTTTGAGCTGAGAAAAAGTTTATGATCTAAAAATAGGTACAAATCACCACAAAATCTGATCATTTTGAAAACTGTATGTGCCCTGTCACTCCCCTCCAGTTGTTTTAATAGATTCATGGTGTTATTTCATCCATGCCTGTTTGAGGCCTGTATTCAAACCCTCCTTACGGTTAGCAGTAAAAGAGGGGGGCAGGTGGGGGTGTAGGGGGCAGGGGGGGTGTCCTGGTTTAGGATTGTAAAGGACTATAAAGCTTTAGGAGCAGAGCACGACCTGTTAATGGCCTCAGCTAAGGATGGGCAGGAGTTATGGGAAACTTACTCTCATAGTTACAACATGGATGAATTAAGATACAGAGAAGTGAAAGTGCATATGACAGCTTTTCAGGCTTTTCAGAATACTGCTTGGTTTGATGGATAGTACCTGTGTTCAATGTTTATAGTTTATAATTTTACATCAGCTAAGTGGCAGTTTTGAAGAAAGTAGAAGAAAGCAGTTCTAAAACTCCCTCATTCTAAATTTTCCTTCTAGGAAAAATTGAGTGCTCAAAAAGTGCTCATATTAGCCTATTTTCAGTTCTACATTATAATGTAGTTTCCTCATCGCAAACAGACCTGGAGTTGTGTTTTGCTTCATTCACACATGTTTGAGTAACCCTTTATTATTAGTCTGTTCAAATGCTCTGTTCCCCCTTGTGATGTCAGGAAGCAGTTGTTTTCAGGCTAACAGCTCCTTTTGACCTTTTGTTTATTAGAGAAAGAAAGATTTCCAGGGCTGAAATCATCCACACTGATTCTAGTGAAGGTATATGGAGTTTAAAAATGTAGTGGAGCACATAACATCACAAGGTGTTTTCTGTTTGAGAGAAGAACTCAGCCTAAATATGCATGGTTTGTGTGTCAAACGTGTGAATGAAACAAAACACAACTCCAGGTCTGTTCGTTATGAGGAAACTACATTACAACAGATCATTAAAATTAGAATTAGTGTTGGCATTGAAACAAAAGACCTACTTTTCTAAACACATTCATGTATTGTATTGATTACTAGATGGATAGATACTTTATTGATCTCGAAGATCATTTAAATGTAATTTTTTTTTTGCAGTTCAGCTCCCATTCACTGACACATTTTATTGTGTTAAAACTTGCATTACTTCCTTTAGATAGAGAGGAGTCACATCCCTTATGTGGAAATATCAAGAGATCTGATTAGGCATTTAAATTAGTTGGAAAAATGAATCTCCCAGTGTCTTTTCATGGAATTCTTTTTATTTTTTAGCTTCATGGTGAGTTCACTGCCCAGATTTTCAGTAAAAATTAGCAGTTCCTTTCGGATTGAGTCAGGAGTCCCTTTTGTTAAAACCAATAGCAAGTTAGTGGTAAAAATAAGGCGTTGAAAAAAAAAAAAACCAACCCCCAAATACTGATCATAAAAACCACACCTTTACCCGTGTGTATAACTTACCTTTGACTTCCGCCCTATGGTACAGTAGGTGGCACATTCCTGGTCACTTTCTGCACAGTTCTTGGCATCTAATGTGAGCACGGTTGAATTCATAAAGCAGCATACATACCAGCTAATTGGGACAGGGGCTGAAATCCATTAGCAGGGCCTTGGAAGCAGGGGACCCAGCCGAGACACACCTCCGCTGGGTTCTCCCTGCTCCGGCATGGCTCTTATTAGGCTCCAAGCTCCCCTTTAATGTCCACCCGCCCGAAATGAAAGCAACTGGAGCAAATTTAGCCTTTTCCACTTAACTATCAAAGGCTTTGTATAGTTTTTTTGTGCATTACAAAATGTTGGCTGCATGCATGGGAGAGAGCGTGTTTATTGAAATGCAGAGTGGTGAGGCAGAGCTCGCATTTTTAATAAAAGCTACTCAACTGTGAAAATGTTTTAGGCACGGTAAGAGAATGTACAGTAATTTAATTATTCAGACAGTGTATTTATGTTTTCAAAAATGTGACCGACCGCGGGATTTCAGGACACGTAGGCTCCCGGAGGCGTTTTGAGTTATTCACAGATTCTGAAAGTACAGATTCTAAGCTTTCCAATGATGTCTTACACATGAAAATCTGACCAATTGTCGTTATTTGAAAGCAGGCCCAGCAGATTTTCGAAAGCCCTGAAAAAAGCTCTCAAAGTTTGCTCTCTTCAGCTCTCCTTTCCTAATTTGCACGACATTAAGCTAAGCCCTCCCCCATCATGACTATCACTGTGGTGTGTTAATGTCCAGGCAGGTCAGAATCATTCAGTAATTTAATAATACACAGGATAATATGTTAAGTCAAAGTTTACTACAAAATTTACTTATAGTCAGGAAGTACTAATAGCATAGCAAAGTAACCAATATACATTTTTTTTTTAAGTAATAAAATATGTAATAAAATACCAAGGTACAGGTATTTAAGGAGTATTTCACAGGAGGTAATACTGCTCAAATGAATTTCGTATTGCACATAATATAGCATAGTATCATATACTATGCTTTAAATAAATAAATAACAATAAATGAATACATGCCATATATATATACAGTATATATATATCTCCTCATGGCTAAATTAGCGCTGAGTCAAAAAAAGTTACAAAAGTGCCGAGACGGGTCAAACTAAATCAAAATAAAGTATTGCTCTACCGCTATAGCCTATGGCAAAACGTTCGGCTTTTATATAAACAACAATAGGGTGGAAATTAACCTAAAGAGACTGTTCGTGATCGCGCTGATCGCATTGTTTCAATGCTAGCGTTAGCATTAGCTTAGCCGCATTGTGAATGAAGATCCGCTGCGGTCCTGCACAGCGCACAGAGCACACACGAAAGCTGAATTAATATTTAAACATGTCCTAAAGTCTTTGAAGTCCATTTGATGCAGAAATATGATAATAATTATGACTCACCCCATGTTCCAGTGTTTTCGGCATATCTCCACGTGTAAACGTGTATCGTGTGTTTCTGAGCTAAATCGCACTCTGTACACGAGCTCCGGAGAAATGGACGTGTCCCGAACCTGTCCCAAAGGTGTCCAAGTAGAAGTTAAAAGCAGTGGCGGCTGGCCCATAGCTTGGGCGCCGCCCTTCCCAAAGAGGAGAGGAAAAATATAAAATGTATAATACTAAAAATATGTGTTTTTAAAAAAAATCAATGTCAGGTTTAATTATTTGTGTGTCTCTACATGTAATCTGAATTATTCAAACAACATTTCCACCAAATGACTCCTATTCAACAGTGAATTTCCACCGACATAGTTGTATTGGTTCTCTTCTTGGGGCTTTGCATCAAAGCGTCCTCGAAGTGTAGCGAAATAGCCAATCGTGTGGGGTTGCTAGGGGAAAATTTAAAAATATGATTCCTATCAGCATCACCGAATAAAATGGTTTTGGGGTGCCATAAATTGTGCACCTGCTACAGAAAGT
The DNA here is from genome assembly GCA_036785185.1 of Paratrypauchen microcephalus. NCBI lineage: Eukaryota > Metazoa > Chordata > Actinopteri > Gobiiformes > Gobiidae > Paratrypauchen > Paratrypauchen microcephalus. The sequence goes on from JAVJIX010000285.1 coordinate 256,056, forward strand.
TTGGATTGCTCTTCGCCGTGTCCCAGACTGATTAGTCACGTGATAGGCGTATCCACGTATTAATCCGCAGGGAATACGCGGATGAATTATTGTGAAAGGACGTTTGAATTATTGTTTTGAATTTATTTTCTGTGCCATCTGTGATAAGATAATCACGAGCAAGTTGAAAGGTCAGTCAGGAAGTAATGCAGGGGATGAGCGCGGGTCTTATTCGGGAGATGCACTTTTGGAAGAAGTCACATTTTCAGCTTGTCCCAAGTCTTAGTAATTAAACTGATTCACGGAAGGTGAATTTGATGCTTTATTGCCAGATAAGTTAAGTTTTCGGTTTGAAGACTTGGTGTAACTTAAATGGTGTTGTTTAGCTGCCTGTTGAGTGGACAATTCAAAGCGAGGTAGGCTAGTTAATGGACTTTGCGAGTAAGCTAGTGACCTGTCAGCTACACCGGAGAGGACCATTTGAGAGACCTCGAGGAGAGCACGAAGGACACCCACCGCATTTAGTAACGTTGCCTGAGGGAGAGCGGAATGACGCTAACTGGATTTCATGGAGGTACCATTTTTGCTATTTGCCATTGCGGTGGAAGAGCCAGTTCCGCACCCAAGCTATGAACCAGGCCTGCAACGGTAGAACTGGGGGTTGGAGAATTATATTTGAGTGTTTTGCCAGCTATAGGATAAATTGTTTATTTGGGCCCATTAGAATATTGTGACTGTTAAACAATTTGTGTGTTGAGGTTTACCCTTGAGATCTTCATCTAAATGTTTTAAAGCACTTTTTTTTCATTAGATGTAATAGAGTTCATATTTACTTATAACTTTGTTGTGGTCATTGAGTGTCATGTTTGTTTGAGGTTAACCCTTCATACACAAGACATATAGTACAAAAGTAGTTCATTTAAGAGTTTACTCACATTATACTAATAAGAATCATTTCATGTCTACCGTGAATTTTAATAGCCATAATACTGTGCTAAAAGGTGTAACCACACTAGTATAAATGTGTAATAAGAACTCAGGTTAGTCTCTCTCACATAACAAACACAATAATAGGCAGGGAAATCTATTGGCACATCAGCCCCACCAAGATTTTTTTTCACCAGCCGCCACTGGTTAAAAGTCCATTTTCATGTCCTTTTTTGTCCTGCAGTGCCGCTTACATATGCACGAGCTCTTCACAGCTGATCGGCGTACAGGGGAATCCCCCTTCTGCACTCCTCGCAACGGGATTGGCAGACGCGCGAGCACGGGAAAATTATGTTGATAATTATGTTGATTTTTTCCCAAAAAACAAGCCAGTTTGAAATTAAAAATGTATGTTTTTAACGTCACTAATGCTGTTATCTGAAACATGGAGAAGCTTCTTCACGATCTCAAATAGCACATTCTGCAAAAAAACGAAAATCACACATTTTGAAAAACAAAACAAAACACAAAAAACACATTTTCTGAGAATCTGTAATGCCGACTTGAGGGCTTGAAGTCCGTGGTGCATCACAAATGGTATGGAAGCTGTGAGAAGTAGGAGTAAAGGCCTGGAATAGTAGTAGTAGTAGTAGTAGCAGCAGCAGCAGTAAAGACCTATGGCAGTAATGGTAGTAGGAGTCGTGTAGGAGGAGTAGTAGGAGGAGTAGGAGTACTTGTTGCAGTAGTTGTTTCAGTAGTTGACTGGCGAAGATGGCTGCGGAGTGTGCGCACACGGGCTAGCAGGTTCTGTGTGCCCTCGCACAAAGCCATCCAAACAACTTTCCCTCGGCTGGTTTTCTGTGTTTTATGTGTCCACTATTTTAGTACTATCTACAAGACACCAGTATCTTCAAAAGAAAAATGACTGCGCCTCACAAAGCCAATATGCAATCTACTCCAAACTCCTAATAAAAGCGAAAGCAATTGTCCCTACAAAAGCGCACGAGAAGGATAACTCACCCAAATCATCCACCGGACAAATGAAACTGATTATTGTGCTGCTTCTGGCTGGGGATATAGGCCCAACAACATCACCGGCCTCAAATATCACGCCACTGGCATGTGCGGTGGATCACATCCAACATCCCGACACCGGTAGCCCCGCTAGCCGCATTCACTCACCTATGTGGCTCCTGCCTCTTCCCATCGTGTCAGCCTGCTCCCCCGACAGCCTGGGTGTGTCCGTCGCTGAGCTGTTACCCAGTTCATTGTTCGATGAGCCCGTGGCTCCTGGGCTTGGTTTAGGATGCGACAGAGATGTGTCGAGGACAAAAGCGCTTCCCCGCGTGCCTGTTTCTTCCTGTGGCCTGGGATCGATATCAGTCGAGACATCTGCGCCTTGCTCCGTGGAGGACCAAACTGGCCCTGCGTGGCCCGGACAGACGAACTGCTGCACCGAGGGTCGGATAGACCAACACGAGTGAGTGAGTGTCCAGCTGCGCTAACACTACCCACTGGCTCACAAGCTCCATGCCGAGGGCGCACTGCGCCTATGGACGCTAAGCCGAGGAATCCGGTTATCAAAAAACACAGCAGAACTAAAATATTCCAAACTCTGAATCAAGCCAAAATGGTTTGGGACTGAAGTTGTAAACCTCGTGGAATATTCGGAGGTCACTTAAACATCCGGAGCATGGCCCCCAAACGAGAGCAACTTGAGCATTTGCTAGAAACTTCCAACATTGACTTTCTGGGGCTAATAGAAACGTGGCTCACTCACTCTTCCCCAGAGGCAATAATCAGTATGCCTGGGTATAAAACATTCAGAAAAGACATGGGGGTGGAGGTGTCATGTTATACATCAGGGATAGTTTGTGGCCATACCTGCCTGTCAAAGCCTGATCCCGTCAGATCTCTGAAGCTAAGCAAGGCAGGGCCTGGTTAGTACTTGGATGAGAGACCAGTGGGAATTCCAGGTGCCACAGTGGGGCGCCAGTTGCAAAAACTGTCATTGTGTCCTTAGGCAAGACACTTCACCCACATTGTCTAGTATGAAAGTGGTGTATGCGTGAGTGTTGGAGGTGGTCGGAGGGGCCGATGGCGCAGATTGGCAGCCTTGCTTCCGTCAGTCTGCCCCAGGGCTTTGGGTGTCATGAAAGGTGCTATGAATTAATTAGTTTCAAATGTGATCAAATGGAACTTCCAGGTGATCTTCAAATTGAATGTATTTGTGTAACTATCTCTCTCTCATCTGAAATGTCATTTACTTTAATCTGCATCTATCGTAAGTCATCAGCAACGACAGACTTTTATGACCGATTTAAATGTCTTCTGGGATGTTGTGATTTAAGCAAAGAATTAATTATCATTGATGATTTTAATATTAATTGGGATGTGAATAAAGGGAGGTCATGGTTCTCGACCGGAAAAAGGTGGCTTGCCCTCTTAGGGTGGGTGGGGAGTCCTTACCTCAGGTGGAGGAGTTCAAGTATTTCGGGGTCTTGTTCACGAGTGAGAGGAGGATGGAGCATGAGATTGACAGGTGGATCGGTACAGCGTCGGCAGTGATGCGGTCGTTGTACCGGACCGTTGTGGTGAAGAGGGAGCTGAGCCAAAAGGCGAACCTCTCAATTTACCGGTCAATCTACGTTCCTACCCTCACCTATGGTCATGAGCTCTGGGTAATGACCGAAAGGACAAGATCGCGGATACAAGCGGCCGAAATGAGTTTCCTCCGCAGAGTGGCTGGGCGCACCCTTAGAGATAGGGTGAGGAGCTCGGTCACACGGGAGGAGCTCGGAGTAGAGCCGCTGCTTCTCCACGTCGAGAGGAGCCAGCTGAGGTGGCTCGGGCATCTGTTCCGGATGCCTCCTGGTCGCCTCCCTCGGGAGGTGTTCCGAGCATGTCCCACCGGAAGGAGGCCCCGGGGAAGACCCAGGACACACTGGAGGGACTATGTCTCCTGGTTGGCCTGGGAACGCCTTGGAGTCCCCCCGGAGGAGCTGGAGGAAGTGTCCGAGGTGAAGGAAGTCTGGGAGACCCTGCTTAGACTGTTGCCTCTGCGACTCGGCCCCGGATAAGCGGAAGAAAATGGATGGATGGATAGATGGATGGATGGAGAAAAAAGGGAGAAAAAATCTTAAACAGATAATGGATCATCTTAATTTTAAACAAATCATTGATAGGCCTACCAGAGTTACTGCAAACTCTTCAACGAGAATAGACCTACTGTTTACAAATTATCCTGATAGAATTATTAAAGCCTATAATCTAATCACAGGAATGTCTGCTCATAATATAATTTTGGTTTCACGAAAATTATCCAAAGCGAGATTTCAGAATCTATATACAGCTAAAAGTAGTAATGATTTCATACCGACAAATCAAATACAAAATCTTGAGGTAGCCCTTAAAGACACTGACTGGTGTGAAATTCTAAATAACCAAAATGTAGAAAATGGGTGCAACATTTTTTGTTCAAAACTTGATGAAATCATAGCACCATTTAGGAGAAAGGGAAAACAATCTGAAAAAACAAAGAATGCTATACCTTGGATAGACACTGAGTGTATAAACATAATGAAAGAAAGAGACATTTTGCTTAAAAAGCATTGAAATCCGGTCTAGCAACAGACAGACAGGCCTTCACTGTAACACAAAACAAAGTACTAAGCAAAATACGTAAAGCCAAAGCCACTTTTTTCATAAAACTTATTCATGAAGCAAAAGGAAATAACAAAGTTATTTGGAAAAAATATTAATAAACTAACTGGCAAACAACATAAAAATGAGAATCATAATATCAAAATTAAAATAAACAACATCCTCATACAAAATCCACTTACTATTGCTACCGATATGAACCATCCATCCATCCATTTTCTTCCGCTTATCCGGGGCCGGGTCGCAGGGGCAACAGTCTAAGCAGGGACTCCCAGACTTCCTTCACCCCGGACACTTCCTCCAGCTCCTCCGGGGGGACCCCAAGGCGTTCCCAGGCCAGCCGGGAGACATAGTCCCTCCAGCGGGTCCTGGCTTTTCCCCGGGGCCTCCACCGGGAGGAGGCACCGATATATGAACCATTATTTTATTAAATCTGTACATGAAATAACCCAGCAGTTTGCACCAGCAGAAATTCCTAAGTATCCCTCTGTGAGTTCTAGTGACTCAGTTTTTTAAATTAAAGAAATCAGATGGAGATGTGCTTCGAAATATTCTCTTAATTCCTCCAAAGCAAAAGATGCACATGGACTGGACACACACCTTTTAAAACTGTACAAAGATGTATTAATTACACCAGTGAAGCATCTGTTGAATTTGTCCTTCAAAGTGTTGTGCCTTCAACTTGGAAGATGGCAGTGCTTTCCCCCATTTTTAAAAGTGGCAGTAAAACTGAGATGGCTAATTATCGCCCCATCAGTATCCTCCCTGCCATCTCCAAAATTGCTGAGAGATGGGTGGCTGAACAATTAAAAGAACATCTCTCCACAAATACTACACCTTTGCATCCAATGCAGTTCGGTTTTCGCAGTCACCACTCCACAGAATCTGCAAACTGTTTTTTTGTTGTGTCAAAAGTCTTCTTGACAAACATACATTTGTAGGTGCAGTATTCATAGACTTTAAGAAGGCTTTTGACATGGTAAATCACCAGATTCTTTTAACTAAATTATCCCATTTTAATCTATCTAAAGAGGCTTTGCACTGGTTTGAGTCTTACTTGTCCCACAGACAACAATGTGTTTCCCTGTCTGGTTTTAAATCACCCTACCTTCACTGTCCAACTGGGGTCCCCCAAGGTAGTATTTTAGGACCAATTTTATTTAGTGTGTATATATTAATGATTTCCCAGAAATATGTCCAAATGTCAGTGTCCAGCTGTATGCTGATGATGAAGTAATCTTTACACAAGCTTCAGAAAAGTTAAAGGAGAATTAACGTTTTTTACAATCTGAGCCTTATTTCAGTAGTAAAACAAGTTGTTTTACTCACCCATAGCACGTTGGTGTCATATGGAGCATTTCCGGAGATGTTTTAGATTAGCGATCTTCGTAATGTGAGTTCTCGGGGCATATGTTTGCGGTCTCCAAATAATGCAAACTTGAGCACTTTTCAAATCATAGAAGCTCAATGTCTTAGTCTACGCTTTCGTTTGAGTCAAAAGTGGCCTGTAATCCGAGATTTATCCATAGTTTCGAGTAGATGAGGAGGCCAGTGCGCATGTGCGGAGTCACCGAGCTGCGGAGTCAGCTCTCGGGACCCAAACATGAAATGCAAAGCTGTAAATTATGGATAGTTTATGGATATGTTACACATATCATAATAAATTATACTTTTTTGTGAAGCTCAAATACAGTTTTGAGGTTAAAACATTGTATTTTTGTATACTTCTTAAAGGTGCATTGTGTAACTTTTTGGCTGGGGGCCTGTCGTCTGCTTGTTTCTGTGGATATGTTATTGCTCTGCCTGGAATGTTCCACAGTATGCCATTAAACAGCTCTACCTTACATTTATTCAATTACAGGTGGTTTTATATCTCAAAAATGACTAGAAAGACAGGCATTCTGACTGTGAGTGGAAATGAAATGACTATTGATTGACTATTGACTATTGGAGAAATTGTTCTCTGCAGTTAATCCATCTTCATTATTAGGAGCAGTGGGCAGCACATTACTGCGCCCGGGGACCCATGTCCATGAGCTTTATTGTTTAGGCTTGGTCAGGACCTAAGCTGGAGGATTTTTACCTATGGAGCATATTATGGGTTGATGGGCGAAACCGGAGTGCCTGGAGGAAACCCACCCAGACACGGGGAGAACATGCAAACTCCACACAGAAAGGCTCGGGCGCCCTGGGGATCGAACCCAGAACCTTCTTGCTGTGCCGCCAGATTTGACCTAAGACTTGGTCTGGTTGGGCCTTCATGAAGATACTCACACACCACGCTGCGTAACAGGGGAACTCCCTTCCTGGTGCGTAACTGGGATTCCCCTGTCAGCGTGGTGTGTGCTTCGGCTGTCTTTTTCCACACTGAAAAATAGTTCCCACCCCAAAATGACCAAGGCAAGCTCTCCGTGTTGATTTGCACATTTATTTGCACTCGATATGAATGCGCACTACACAGAAAGTAATTGGGAAACGCATCGAGCAAATTAATTCCTTTTGGCCGAAATCTTTCTCTGGCGACGTTAGACTCCAGTCTAAGGGGGAGGAGCTGCAGATACAGCGGCGGTCAGTGCTGACAGACCTGGACAAAGGCTGCGTCACCAGAAAAACGCTTTCCACCACTTATTTTAGTCTCTGGACTGTGGGGAGATGCCCAAGTTTGACCTGGGGGTGGCATATCCCTTTAAAACACTTATATTTGTACCTTAGAAATAAAAAATTGCCATTTATTTTTAATTATAATGCCATAACATCCAGAGTTTTGAACATTCTGATGTGAGTATTTTAAAGGCCTGTTGGTAGTGATTGACAAAAAAATTAGGTGTTTAAATGCATTGGAAAGATGAACCTCGGTGTGTCTCTGCTTGGACTTTGTTGTTGCAGTTTCGCTCCCCATGGTGTGTTCACTGACCAGTCAAACGGTGACCCCAGTTAGTCACCTTTCCTAACAAGTCCATCCATCACACATCACAGGTCTCCAGCCGAGCGTAGCTTTCATTTGGGAGATTTACAGCTGCTTTTATCGCGCTCTGGGATACGATTATGAACTGACCAAAAGCCCGTTCACACAAACAAGTGCAGCGTTCAGGGTTTAATAAGGAAAGGGTGTGAATGCCTTTAGGCTCTGAGGAAATACTCACAAAATTATGAATCAAATGAAAGTAAAACTACATGTGAGAATTTTTTCTTAGTTTTTTTATTCTTTGGCTTTCTTTTTTTATATATATATATTTTTCGATAAAAATCATAATCTTAGAATAAACCATATATGCACAATAAAATAAAATAAAATAAAATACAAAATGATGGCAATAATAACAACAATAATAAGAGTATCATTGTCATTACCCGTATCATTCTTAAAAATTTTGGAGGGTTATATCTTTTACACACATATGTACATATACTTCTCTATTCAGATTTATTTTTCTTTTTTGTTTGTGAACAGCCCTAATTCTGTTCATAACCTATCTTGGGGGTTTCAAAGTTAATACATACGAGAATTTTTCAATATTAGCTTCGATATTAGTTGTATTCTGCCACTGGGAAAAGAAAGGTTGAAATATATTTTTGAAACATTAATTCATTAAAGTGGATTGTGTAGTTCAAAACATTTAAAGGTCCTATATTTACACAAAATGGACTCTTGTGAGCTTTAAGCCATGATCATGTTCCCTCCTCAAAAACGGATTTGGAGTTGTGTTTTGTGTCATCCACACGTGTTTGAGTAACTCTTTATTAATAGTTTGCTACATCTCCAAAGTGCAAAATGCTCTGTTCCACCTTGTAATGTCATGAAGCGGTAGTTTTTTTTTTTAAGTTAACAGCTCCTTTTACCTTTAGTTCAGTAGAGATTGGCAATTCCAGTGCTGAAATGATCCAAATGATTCTAGTGAAGGTGTTTGGAATTTAAAAACACACTTCCCGTATTACCACATAACATCACAAGGCGGAACCTCCATTCCCAAAGTGAAATTTAGACCGATCTCTATCCCTTTCATTGTGTTTTTAATCTAAATGATTCAACTTTTCACAACTTGTAATCCTGTATCACATTTGTCGATCTGTCGTTCTGAGAATCGCCCCTTTTCAAAAACTTACTTATTTTGCTCAGCTAAGCCCAATATTTAGAAAGTAAATGTAGCGTACTTCACACAAGGTAAACGGGTAATTACCCGTCACCCTTCCCTTCCCTCCATCCATCTGGGGCAGGAGGGTGAGGAGGGGTATAGGCTAGAGGAGGAGTACAGAGGAGTGAAGTAGCCATAGGTGTTTATTAATAGGAATGTGTTTTATAATGAAAAAACTATTTGGAGTTTATATGTATGTTTATATGTATGTTCCACATTGTGATGTCATGAAGTGGTACTTTTTAAGTGAACAGCTCCTTTTACCTTTAGTTCTGAAGAGCTTGGCAATTCCAGAGCTGAAATGATCCAAATGATTCTAGTGAAGGCGTATGGAGTTTATAAACACAATGGAGCACTTCCTGTATTACCACATGACATCACATAGTGGAACAGAGTGTTTTCAGCTTGAGATAAGGATTTACCCTAAATATGCAGGGTTTATGTGTTAAACATGTGTGAATGAAACAAATCACAACTCCAGGACTGTTTATTAAGAGGAATCTATATTAGAACAGAGCATTTAACAGTGTAATATGGGCCCTTTAAATTGTGTAAGTGAAGAGTTACTTGAATAAAAGTATGTGTGTACTCTCCTCCTCTGTCCCGGAGCTCAGAGTTACAGCTGGTCATTAACCTGGAAACCAGCAGTTACATGGTTCAGGGGCTGGTCTCAGCTCAGTGAGAGGAAACAAAGGGTGGCACGGCGTCCCATCTGAGAATGATCACAACCCTCCTTCTCCATCGCCCTCCTCCTCACTCTCTTCTCTCCCCCTCTCTCTCTCTCTCTCCTTCTCTGTCCTCTTCTCTCTCTTCTCTCTCTCCTCCTCTCCTACTCCCTCCTCCCTCTCCTCTTTCTCACCTCCTTCTCTCTCCTCTTCTGTCTCTTTCTCCCTCTTTTACCCTTCCTCCCCTCTCCTCCCCTTTACTCTTTTCCCTCTTTCACCCCTCCCCTCCCTCTCTCACCCCTCCCTCTCTTCTCCCTCTCTCATCTCTCTGTTGTTTTATAAAGCAGTCTTCTGTCCGGTAATCATAAACCACATTTGAGCATGCTACTTCTTGTTATCTCTACGTTGCAGCAGAAGCCGGTGCTGTACCCTCTACCTGAAAATTGACATAGTGCTTTAATCTGGGAATGCGCCGTTTATCCTGTCTGTATCCTGAGTCATGAGCTGGTTTGATTTATGTCAGTGCTGTGTATTTTTTGAGCTGTGAGCAAACGACAAAAGCAGGATGTGTGCTCAGGGACTATACCTGGAAAACTGTACCAAGTCATGGCAGGATCTTCTGTATCTTTGAAAATTGTGTGTTTGCCTGGGTTTATACAGAAAGTCTTATGGACATGTTTGAGTGGGATTCAGAGTTTGGTATTTTATTTTATTTTAATTTAAGTTAAACGTGCATTGTGGAACTTTTCTGGTAGATGGTCTGTCAAATACTATCTTCTATGGAGATGTTATTGCTTTGTCTGAAATGTTTCACAGTATGGCATTAAAGGCATAGTGTGTTTTTTTATGTTAATCTGTATGGGTTTCCTTCTAAAAGTTCCGTGTGTTGACACCGGCTTACCTCTGACACTCTCAGCTGATCCCGGTTCTGCTCGCTTTCTGGAGCCCAGGTAATTAGGTCCGGTAGCTTCTCTGGAACATTAAATAAAGCTTGTTTTCCTTCTCAAAACAAAACATTTGTCCGAAAGGTGATATAGTTGCGTCCCAAACAGTTGTCAAGGAAACATCCAGCAGCGAGCTAAGCGATCGCGTATTGTGTCTGATGACTTGTATCACTGCGCCCATGTTAGCGTATCAGCCTGTTCACTTGTAAACTTCCACTTGCAGCGGACCACATCTGCCGTACACTTCCGCTAAAGGTGAACAGGCTGATACAGCTGATATGCGCGCTGCGATACAAGTCGTCAGACACAATACGTGATCGCTTAGTTCGCTGCTGGATGTTTCCTTGACAACTGTTTGGGATGCAACTATATCACCTTTCTAACAAATGTTTTGTTTTGAGAAGAAAAACAAGCTTTATTTAATGTTCCAGAGAAGTTACCGGACCTCTCTACCTGGGCTCCAAAAAGCGAGCAGAACCGGGATCAGCTGAGAGTGTCAGAGGTAAGCTGGTGTCAACACACGGAACTTTTAGAAGGAAACCCATACAGATTAACATAAAAAAAAAACAACAACACACCATCCCTTTAAACCTTTCTATCTTCATGGAGACCGAACCAGACCAAGTTACAGGTCAGATCTGTGAAGAGGCGACCCCACTCACAGTCAGAATGCCTGTTTAGTTATTTTTGAGCTATAAAACTACCTGTAGTTGAATAAGGTAGAGCTGTTTAATATCATACTGTGGAACATTCCAGGCAGAGCAATGACATATCCATGGAAACAAGCAGGTGACGACCCCCAACCAAAAAGTTACACAGTGCACCCTTTAAGTCAGTAAAATATGACATTGATGAAAACTCGAGGTCAAGTAAAACATAAGTAAACACAATAAAACAATTCTGACTAGGAGTGGGGTCGCCTCTCCACAGATCTGACCTGTAACTTGGTCTGGTTTGGTCTCCATGAAGATAGGTCTCCTGTGGCCATACCAGCTTGTCAAAGCCTGATCCCATCAGATCTCAGAAGCTAAGCAGGGCCGGTGTCCTATCGATATGGCCTACCTGTCGATCTGAGCTGCCAAGCGCTACTGCATGCATGCGCACCACCCCTAAGTGCTGTTATTGTTTAAATGCCCATCGATTTCAGCATCCCGAGGCAGAAGTGGAGTTGTTTTCAGCAGTGACAACACAAGTAAGTAACATTTAATCAGTGCATTGGTTTTATTGTATGTTTTAACCAATTAAACTAAACTGTTACTTTAATAGGTTTGATTCGCCCCCCACCCCCTCTGCCGGCTCCCCCCTCCTCTTCACACCTCCCCGGGCCTGTAGCCACACCCCCACCCCCTTCTCCCCCAATTCCAGAAGGCATCGCCTTAAAGACTAAATACAGTGTAGAGCACACCAAGCCTGATAAAAGGAGTCTCCCTGATGAAGGCCAAGTTTCTAGTGGGCACAAAACCCCACATGACAACAAGCACAGGAAACTGTAAGTACTTAAGACTTAATCACATTAGTATTAGTTCATACATATTCATCATATTCACTGACATTTGGGTTTCAGTGGTTTGTTTAAGGATAGATTGACAAGACAAAGGAAGGAGCTTATTTTAACCTGGAACTTTCAAATTTTCTGTGGCTACTCTACTCTTTAATGGTGTGATTTGTTTTTCTTCCCTGTAGCCCAGATTCCCCGGTCCTCATTGAGGAATCGCGTCAGATCCTAGAGAGGCATAGAGTGATTAAATATGCCCCACCCAGACAGGTAATAATGGTAAAATGGTCTGTCCTGGATTTATTGTTCTAGTAGTGTACTTGTCATCTTATACTTGGCAGGCCGTGAAGTCCCAGGACAGAAATGGACTGTTCAAACTGTTCTACATGAAAAGCAGCAAGACGGCAGTAGCTGTGGGATTTTGATTTTAAAGGTAAAGATTTCAGTGTTTCCAGTAATTTCTTTCTCTTATATCTATCCCGTTATGTGTAACTGAATGCCTAAAATTGCATTTTGAAGTTTGCAGAAGAGATTTTGAAAAACAGCGACGTCACATTGATCGAGACACACGCTGAAGAGGTCTTGAAGGCTCGATTGGAGGGCGCATGTGCCCTCCTAGAGGCATCACAGTTGGGATAAATGTCACTCCTTAGATGGAGTGTATATATTTTTGTAAATAAATTTTTGTTATAATGTTTCTTCTGTTGTCCCTTTTTCTGTCATGAATAAGAGACAAGCCCATTGTTATTTATTTATTTATTTATTTATACAGGACAATGCATATTATTCAACATATGAGCAGAAGCTGCACAGTAAATATGCCAGAATTAACTATTGAGCTAAATTGCATCTGTAGTCCTAAGGCAGGCACAGAACACATACATTTAGAATCACAAATATAAAAGACTTACCATATTTACAATAAACATTAACACGGTTAGTAACACATCAAACATGCGTACAGGACTGGTTTGTTTTTAAAGGGATATGCCACCCCCAGGTCAAATTTGGGCATCTCCCCACAGTCCAGAGACTAAAATAAGTGGTGGAAAGCGTTTTCCTGCTCACCCAGCCATTGTCCGAGTCTGTCGCCACTGACCGCCGCGGTATCTGGTGCTCCTCCGCCTTAGACTGGAGTCTAACGTCGCCAGAGAAAGATTTCGGCCAAAAGGAATTAATTTGCTCGATGCGTTTCCCAATTACTTTGTGTGTAGTGCGCATTCATATCGAGTGCAAATAAATGTGCAAATCAACACGGAGAGCTTGCCTTGGTGATTTTGGGTGGGAACTATTTTCCAGTGCGTAAGAATACAGCCGTATCACGCACCACGTTGTGCAACAGGGGAACTCCCTTCCCGGTGCGTAACTGGGATTCCCCTGGCAGCGAGCTGGTAGTGAGTTCCATGACTGTGTGCCTGTGATAGATTCCACCATTTGGTTATAAATTGAATTGCATGAAATTGTTGCATCTTCAATATCCCCTGTATCACAAAGGTGAGGTATACTACTTTTATGTGTCCAACCACGGCAATTCAGGACACAAGTTGTCCCAGAGGCGTTTTGATTTATTCACAGATTCTGAAAGTGTAGATTCTAAGCTTTCCAATGATGTCTTACACATGAAAATCTGACAATATTTGAAGATGTCGTCGCTATTTTAAAGCATGTACAGCTGATTTTGCTCAGGGGTGAAATCAGCCCTGAAAGTTTTCTCAGTTTTCTCACAACTTGCCTAATTTGCATGACATTAAGCTAAGCCCTCCCCATCACTGACTATCTGTGGTGTGGTGCTAATGTCCAGGCAGGTCAGAATCATTCAATAATTTAATAATACACAGGATAATATGTTAAGTCAATGTTTACTACAAAATGTAATAGACTACCAAGATTCAAACTTCAAGATTGTTTTTTGTCATATGCAGGGTCAACACAACATCAATAATGCAATGAAATAGTTAAGATCAAGAAGAACCATTTACTCACCAAGATAGTCAGGAAGTACTAATAGCATGGCAAAGTAACCAATATAATAATAAAAAAAAAAGAATGAAATAATATATGTAATAAAATACAAAGGTACAGGTAGGATTAAATAGGGTATTTAAGGAGTAAGGAGTATTTCACAGGAGGTAATACTGCTCATATGGATTTCATATTGCACATAATATAGCATTAGCCTGGGAATTCCCAGGCCGCTTCCGTTCGTTTCGAACTGGAAAGCGGCCTGGAAACTCGTCCAAGCGAGAGTCCCAGATTTAGGGCCCCAATCAGAGAGCGGGGGGGGGGGGGGGCAAGACGGTGACGCGTACTACATGACAAACGGAAGCTTGTAGTTTGAACTGACAACTGACATGATTGGCTATGGACTTACGTATACGCTCAATGATAGACATTCATAACGCCCAATAAACGGCCGTTGGCAATCGCTAACCACACCTCCGCTACGGGATTTTTCGAAGCGAGTTTCCAGACCCATATCTCACTTGTGATATGGTCAGGTGTTAACCAGACTAATATAGCATAGTATAATACACTATGCTTTAAATAAATAAATAACAATAAATAAATACATGCCATATATCTTAGCAGTATACCTATAAATAAACTTTTGGTCACATCAAAATGGACTTTAATAACAATTCAATAATTTCAATAAGCTAGCTTTAATTAAAAAAAATAATAAAGTAAAGTGCGCTTTCAAGTTCTATTAAATAAATCAATTAGTATTGGCATTGCAGCTTAATTCATTTAAAAAAAAGTTACAAAAAGAAAACACTGAAGTTTCAAATGCTGCGCATCCCATAAGAAATTCCATTCAAAACCTCATGGCTAAATGAGGGCAGAGTCAAAAAAAGTTACAAAAATGCCAAAACGGGTCAAATTGAATCAAAATAAAGTATTACTCTACCACTATAGCCTATGGCAAAACGTTTGACTTTTATACAAACAAAAATAGAGTGGAAATTAACCTAAAGAGACTGTTCTTGGTTGCGCTGACCGCATTTGTTTCAATGCTAGCGTTAGCATTAGCTTAGCCGCATTGTGAATGGAGATCCGCTTCGCCACAATATGATCGCCACACGAAAGCTGAATTAGTATTCAAACATGTCCTAAAGTCTATAAAGTAAACGTGTTCTTAAAAAGGATCATTTAGTCCCTGTTTTAGTCCTGTTTTAGTCCTGGTTTAGTCCTGGTTTAGTCCCGGTTTCAGCCCTGGTTTAATCCTGCAGTGAGCAGCCGCACAGCATGGTCCCGCACAGAGCACAACGCAATATGATCACCACACGAAAGCTGAATTAGTATTTAAACATGTCCTAAAGTATATAAAGTAAATATGTTCCTGCAAACATAATCGGGTACACTTATTTGTCTCGTTGTTTGACTTGTTGTCCGTGGATCGCATATCCGCGCTCTTTCGCCAGTAAAGTATCCGATCGCATTCTGTACTTGAGCTCCTTGTATGTAGCATTTACAGTCAGAGTTAAGGATTTTTAAGTTACGGATGCAAATGCATCCTATGAAATGCAGCTACAGTGCCGTGAAAAAGTATTTGCCCCCTTCCTGATTTCTGTGTTTTTTGCATATTTATCACTCAAAACATTGTCAGATCATCAAACCAATTTTAATATCACACAGAAACAACCCAAGGAAAGACAAAATTCAGTTTTTGAATGATGATTCCATTTATTAGTGCACAAAAAAAATCTAAACCTATCTGGCCCTATGTGAAAAAGTAATTGCCCCCTTAATCTAATAGCCAGTTGAGCCTCCTTTGACAGCAATAACTGTAACCAAACGTTTGCGATAATTGGTGATGAGTCTTTCACACCGCTGGGGAGGGATTTTGGCCCACTCTTCTATGCAGAATTGTTTCAATTCTGCCATATTGGAGGGTTTTCTTGTATGAACTGCCCGTTTAAGGTCACACCACAGCATCTCAATCGGATTTAAATCCGGACTTTGACTTGGCCACTCCAAAACCTTAATTTTGTTTTCTTTGAGCCATTCAGAGGTGGACTTGCTGGTGTGTTTTGGATCATTGTCCTGTTGCATGATCCAAGAGCGCTTGAGTTTGAGGGCACGAACTGATGGCCGGACATTCTCCTTCAGGATCTTCTGGTAAACAGCAGAATTCATTTTTCCGTCAATCACAGCAAGTTGTCCTGGTCCTGAGGCAGCAAAGCAGGCCCAGACCATCACACTGCCACCACCATGCTTTACTGTGGGCACCATGTTCTTTTTATCAAATGCTGTGCCATTTTTACGCCAGATGAAACGGGCTGCAGACCTTCCAAAAAGTTCAATTTTAGACTCATCGGTCCACAAAATGTTTCTCCAAAAGTCTTGAGGGTCATCAAGGTGCTTTTTGGCAAAGGTGAGACGAGCCTTTGTGTTCTTTTGTGAAAGCAGTGGTTTTCTCCTGGGAACTCTTCCATGGATGCCATTTTTGGCCAGTGTTTTTCTAATGGTGGAGTCATGAACACTGACCTTAACTGAGGCCAACGAGGCCTGTAGTTCTTTCGATGTGCGTCTAGGTTCTTTTGTGACTTCCTGAATGAGCCGTCGTCGCACTCTTGGAGTAATCTTAGTTGGTCGACCACTCCTGGGAAGGGTTGCAACTGTTCCCAGTTTCCTCCATTTTTGAATAATGGCTCTGACAGTGGTTCGCTGGAGCCCCAGAGCTTTGGGAATGGCTTTGTAACCTTTTCCTGAATTATAGACTTCTATCACTTTTTTTTCTCATTTGTTCTTGAATTTCTTTGGATCGTGGCATGATGTGTTTGTTCTTGAGATGTTGTAGCCAACTTCACTTTGTTTGACAGGAACTATTTAAGTGATTTCTTGATTCAACACAGGTGGTGACAATCAGGTGTGGGTGTGGCATGTAGAACTGAACTAAGTTTTCTCAAAACTGTGGTTAGTCACAGTTAGTTTGTGATTTAACAAGGGGGGGCAATTACTTTTTCACATAGGGCCAGATAGGTTTAGATTTTTTTTGTGCACTAATAAATGGAATCATCATTCAAAAACTGAATTTTGTCTTTCCTTGGGTTGTTTCTGTGTGATATTAAAATTGGTTTGATGATCTGACAATGTTTTGAGTGATAAATATGCAAAAAACACAGAAATCAGGAAGGGGGCAAATACTTTTTCACGGCACTGTACATATTCAGGAGCTGCGCACAGCTGATAGGCGGAAAAAGTAAACAAAAGAGCGCAAATGTCACGTGATTGGTCCGCAGCAGGATGGTAATTTAGACACACCACGATTCTTTCCGAAAACAAGCCAATTTCACAGACAAAATGTATGCTTTTTAAGCAGCCAACACTGTTATCTGAAACATGGAGTGGGTTCTTCATGATCTCAACTAGCACATTCTGCAAAAAAACGAAAATCACAAATTTTGAAAAAAAAAAATAAAATAAATAAATATATATATATATATATATATATATATATATATATATATATATATATATACAAAAATCTCATTATCTCAGATTCCCTAATGCCAAGTTGCGGACTGCCGTGGTGCATCACATATATGTCTGCCAAGATTTGCTACCTCTGCACATATTCATATAAGTGAGTAAATAATGGTGATTCTACAGTGGGAGCATTATTTGATGGCTTGTCAGATTGTCAATTGGCTTGTCAGAATGTGCTACCTTTAGTGGGAGCCTTATTTTACATGGCTACCTTTATCAATATTCATATAAATAAGTGAATGGTTGTGATTCTACAGTGGGAGCACTATTTGATGGGTCAAGTAGTGCTCCTTCAGTCGGAGCCTTATTTGATAGCATAATACGACTGTCAAAATGAACTGCCTACGCATATATAAATGAGTTGAAATTTTACATGACTAAGGTATAAAGTATGATTACCGTATGCAAACAGCATATAACTCTCTAATCCAAAAATCTCTAATCCAAAGACATATCTTGTAAAACTGTGGAGTTTAGCTTTGAATCTATACAACTGTAAACGAAAAATGTAATGTAGCTTATTTCAAGAGGGGGCGGAAATCGATAGACATCACAGTCGATTTAGGCTACTGGTAGCCTTTCGACGAAGCAGCCCATTTCGACAGTACACCAGGCCTGGGTAGTACTTGGATGGGAGACCACTGGGAATTCCAGGTGCCACAGTGGGGCGCCAGTAGCAAAAACTGTTGTTATGTCCCTAGGCAAGGTACTTCACCCACATTGCCTAGTATGAAAGTGGAGTGTGTGTGAGTGATGGTGGTGGTCGGAGGGGCCGATGGCAGCCTCAATGGCAGCCTCGCTTCCATCAGTCTGCCCCAGGGCAGCTGTGGCTACAATAGTAGCTTACCACCACTGAGTGTGGAGTGAATGAACAATGAATTGTAAAGTGCTTTGGGTGTCTTGAAAGGTGCTATATAAATGCAATCATTAATTCATTAATCATTCATTGATTCATTCATTATAAAAAAGTTTAATACCATACAGTGAAACATTCCATGGAGAAAATCATCTGAGAGACCCTCCACCAGAAGTTACACATTTCATCTGTGTGAAGAATCCCTCAGTCATCCAGGCAGAATCCATGGACACAAGCCCTCTCTGTTTGTGGATATCCTAAATGGGCTTTCAACAAAACTAAGAGAGACAAGGACAAGAAACAAGACAACAGAGAATCAGAGCCCAGGAGGAAGGGTGCAACTATTCCATACCTGGCTGGCGTTTCTGAAAAACTACAGAGAATTTTCAGACAACATGAAATCCCAATCTATTTCAAACCCACAAACACTGGTCAAACACACAAGACAAAAACTGGTCTGCCCAAAGGACAAAACACCGAGCCACAAACAAAGCAATGTGGTCTACTCCATTCAGTGTAGTGAAGACTGCAGTGAGCGCTACACTGGAGAAACAAAACAGCCACTTCACAAGAGAATGTACCAACAAAGACGGGCGTGCCAGAGTAGACCGTCTGCCGCACATCTCCACCTAGAAGCCACGGGCCACTCCTGAGGACAGTGAGGTACAGATCTTAGCCAGAGAAAAGAACTGGTTTGAGAGGGGAGTTAAAGAGGCTATTTTTGTCAGGAAAGAGAATCCTGGAGGTCTCAGACATAATTTGTCTCCCATCTATAACTCTATCCTCAAACCTAAATCAAAATGAACAAAGAAAACAATAGGATTAGCCAGGTCAGGTCCAGAGGTGTGAAAACACCCATTATGGCCCTAAATGGCTATGCTAACAGGATCCCACACGCCCACTACATATTGAATAGGCTTAACTAACAGAAACTGAAAACAAATAGATGTGATAGTTTCATAGTGATTTCACTGCAGTTCGCTCCTCCCTGCAGCTAGTTATAAGCCGTGTCCAGCAGCACTCTAGCCAGAACTGAAGAAGTAGCTTGGATGAGCTGCGAAACGTATTCGACCAAATAAACTTTGTCCAGTTGACAAATTTAATTTCTCTTTTTGCAATGCACCTTTAACAACATTTGTTTTTGTATTTTTCATACTTATTTCATTTCCCTTGTATTTACTTCCCCTCCCCATGTTCGGGAGTGTATTCTGGGCAGGGCTTTTTGGTGAGGTGTGCGGTAACACGGCAGGGTCCTGATTGGAAAAACCTGGTCATGGTCCCGGCCCCGTCGTCATGGTAACGGGTCCCAGCATGAACCGGGGCGTCCCACAGAGGGGCAGGAAAGTGAAGCTTGATTAGGCCTTTGACAGATGACAGCAGCAGCAGGAGGGCCCTTTATACCTATTTATGTGTACTCTGAAGGATACAGAGAAATGCTGTTCTAGGGCCCTTCATACCTGTGTATGTGTACTCTGAAGGATGTGAGAAATACTATAGGGCCTTTTGTACCTGTGTATGTGTACTCTGAAGGACACTGAGAAGTACTATAGTTTTCTTTATATCTGTGTATGTGTACTCTGTAGGACAGTGAGAAATACTATGGGGCTTTTTATACTCATGTATGTGTACTCCCAAGGACAGTGATAAATACTGTAAGGCCATGTATACCTGTGTATGTGTACTCTGAAGGATACTGAGAAATACAAATACTCTTCCTAATCAGGACGTTATGGGCCTACATAAGCAGTTACATTAAAGGAGAATTAACGTTTTTTACAATCTGCGCCTTATTTCGGTAATAAAACAAGTTGTTTTACTCACCCATAGCACTTTGGTATCATATGGAGCACTTCCAGAGATGTTTTAGATTTGCGATCTCCGTAATGTGAGTTCTCGGGGCACATGTTTGCAGTCTCCAAATAACACAAACTTTAGCACTTTTCAAATCATAGAAGCTCGATGTCTTAGTCTACGCTTTTGTTTGAGTCAAAAGTGGCCTGTAATCCGAGATTTATCCATAGTTTCGAGTAGATGAGGACGCCAGTGCGCATGTGCGGAGTCACAGTTTATTTCACTCTCAGCTCCTGGGACCCAAACATGAAGCGTAGACTAAGACATCGAGCTTCTATGATTTGAAAAGTGCTAAAGTTTATGTTATTTGGAGACCGCTCGCGATACGGCTATCGCTAATCTAAAACATCTCTGGAAGTGCTCCATATGACACAAAAGTGCTATGGGTGAGTAAAACAACTTGTTTTATTACCGAAATAAGGCTCAGATTGTCAAAAACGTTAATTCTCCTTTAAAGGTCCGCTGAGCAACATTTCTAGTGGAGGGTCCACCACCTGCTTGTTTCCATGGAGATGGAATGCAAATTTCCATGGTATGACATTATACATTTCCATTTAGCATTCATTCATTACAGCTGTTTATATTGCTCAAAAATCCAATAATTCTCTCTGTGAATTGAGGTGCCTGTCCACAGATCTGACTTGTAGTGTAGTGTACTGCTGTAACCTGCTGGTCTCCCTCGTGATAGATAGGTTTGATCTATACT
Source organism: Paratrypauchen microcephalus (assembly GCA_036785185.1). Classification (NCBI taxonomy): domain Eukaryota; kingdom Metazoa; phylum Chordata; class Actinopteri; order Gobiiformes; family Gobiidae; genus Paratrypauchen; species Paratrypauchen microcephalus. Next base: position 276,765 of record JAVJIX010000285.1, read on the forward strand.
GTGGGACATTCTAGATAAAGCAATAGCATTTCCAATCCAATCCAACTTTATTTCTATAGCACATTTTATAAACAGAAAGAGTTTCCAAAGTACTGCACATAAAATAAATACAACTTAATAAAAACATTACTAAAATAGAAATAAATAAAGTGATAATAATAAAATAACTAAAAACAAAAGCAATTATAAAAAACACAGAGGACCACACAACACACGCGGTATTAAAAGCCAGAGAATAAAAGTGGCTTTTCAATGAAGAAATCAAGTGACAGACTCTCCACAAGAAATGTTACACAATGCACCTTTAAAGTACATACATTTAATACAAGAGAGTGATTTGTTCTACTTGACCAGACTGATATTTAAATAGGGGAATTTTTCCATAATATTTCTGCAGTTTGAGGCTAGTGACTTCTAGGCAGATATTTATTTATTTATTGCTCAATATTTTTTGCTCGATATTTTTGGGCTAATATGTGGTGCTGATGATATGTGGCCCCAAAATATATGATTTGAATACTGAAAAATATATGTATGTATGTATGTATATGTATATATATATATATATATATATATATATGTATATATATATATATATATATATATATAATACTTTTTTACTGCTGTCCATAATTTAACAATAGTAAGGAAAAAATAATCTCCAGACATCCACAACCCTGTTTTTATTATAATATATTATATAATATTCTGCCCCTCTCTCTGTAACTGCTGCGAGCCTCGTCAGTTTGGTCTTGAAATGTTCGTATTAACCCTGGGGTTTTATTTCATTATTTTGTCTCTGGTCCAAATTCGTCCCTATAACTGCTAGCCCTATGAGCTTCATGTAACTGGAGCTAAACGCTGTGGGTGACGTCACGCTCCCTTAGTCCACTTCTTTGTACAGTCTGTGGTCAGTCCACTGCTTGGTGAACCCTGGTGACTCCTGGAGGAATCCCTCACTGCTCCAGCAAACAGCAGGACTCAAAGAGGACCAGCCTGGACTCATGGGTCTCTGTAAAGATCCATCCCTCACCCCCTCACTCCTCTGGGCTAATGCAGGACTTCTGTGTCTCAGCAGCAGGCAAGACCACTGTATCTTTACCCAACGATTGCCTAGGGACAAAATGCAGCTTTGAAGTTTATATGTATATTACACTATTATTATATATTTCTTATATACAAGAGGATTTAAGGAGAAACTGTGCAAAGGTGATATGTTGGAAAATGAGCTCCTCTGTCCCACTGTAGTCTGGTGCACTGGGTGAGCAGAAGTGTCCATGATGCAGAGCAGTTTGGTCAATGTCCCCTGTCCCTCACTGTGTGTGCGTTTACATGTGCATCTGCGTCCCGGTTATGAGTCTTATCTCGACAGTATTCTGGATATGGCTTTTACATGAGCCCAGAGAAACCAGCACACTTATATCTCTGTGTACATGAGGAATCTGAGTATCATGGCTATTTAGAGTGGTTGCTATGGTAACTATGGTGCAGATACGTATGGAAAGGAGCTAAACATGTAGAAACTTTGCTAACTTTCTAAAAGCATACAAAAACAAACAAAACAAAGACATATATTCAAGTAAGAACATCAGACTGTGGAGCTCTGTCACAACTTCAGTAAAAGGTGTTCTTAACAGATGAATGAAAAATACAACACAGTTTCACAGCGTCAGTTTGGTTCAAGAGCAGCACAAACCAGCACAGAGCTGACCCTTGGTGTTAAAAGGTGGCTGTATTAAACAGCAGACACCGCTTTATTTTGTTAATATGTATAAAATATTATTACTTCAAAAGTCCTGGTAGGAGTTTGAGTCGTTTTGGGAAACTAAATGTGCCTTCCGTTTTTGTTACTTGAGTTTGCTCAGTACAGCATCAGTTTTGAGGAATCAAGATACTGTGTCTACATCCTGAATACTATCAGAAAAACCCAGTCAGGGAATCCTGGTTTCTCATAACCGAGATACTGACATCAGGGCTCTCAAGTTTTGAGCGGGGTCGTGCGTGAGACTAATTTCCGAGGACGGGGGTGGGGGCAGGGGTGCGAGTGAACAATTTCTCCCGAGGAGCGGGGATGGGGGGCGCTTGAATTGCGTGAGAAATGCCGTGTGAGCGTTTGAACACGTCGAATTGCGTGTTGAGAGCCCTGTTTGTCTAAAGAGCAAACTTCAACTACAAAGCAACTAATGAGAGTTATATAAATGAAGTTATTACCTGATGGTTCTCAGTTTGTTTTATCATCACCACACTTTGTCAGTGCGCGGTGAGGGGGGGGGGGAGGGGGGACCGGGGGGGGGGGGAGCGGGACATTTTTAACGGATTCATGTAAGAGTCTGGTTAATGCACCAGGCCCGCGTCTCACCGCGGGCAGTTTGGCTCTGGGCTGCGCGTAAGCCGTCGGGGGGGGGGGGACACGTTACGCACAGACGGAGACACCGGGACCGGAGTCGGTGCATCTCAGAGGAGACGTGGCACCGGGACTGAGGCTCAGGACGTGCTCGGGGACGGCGCGTCTGCTCCGGCCTCCGCTCGGACCGTGCGCCCGGAGCAGGGGGAGTTTTTTTTGCTGAAAACGCGCGGAGCCTGCATAAACTAAGCCACACAGACCGATTTTCTGGACACACACACACACACAAAAATCAGCGTGAGAAATGCCGCGTGTGAGCGTGTAAACACGTCGAATTGCGTGTGTCACACTCTCAATGCGTGAGGCTTGAGAGCCCTGCTGACATATTCAGGATACTGAAATCAGGATACTGTATTTACATAAACACACTCAAAACCAGGATACTCAACAACAAAAAAAACAATCATAACTGGGATACTCAAGCACATGTATACACACTCTGTGACAAATGTCTCCAGCTTTACGGATCAATCCACCCAATGTCCCCCTTTTCCTTCCACTGCAGTATTGTGATAGCTTCTGAAATTTGGCAACACATGGCTGTTTATCCAGCTCAGGTAGAAAACACTGACAGACCCCAACTGTTTCCTTTGAGAAGTTTTTAAAGGTGCATTGTGTAACTTTTTGGTTGGGGGTGCTTGTTTCTATGGGTGTCATTGCTCTGCCTGGAATGTCCCACAGTATGACATTAAAGCGCTCTACTTTACATTTATTAAATTACAGTTTTATAGCTCAAAAAATACCTAGATCCATTCAAATTTCCATAAACTAATATTTACCTACGCTGCGGTGGTCCCAGCAGCCCCACGATACCGTTGTTAATCTTCTAGACACGCATTTCATGTCGCTGTTAATTGTCCACTATGTAATAAAGGAAAAATGCCATGGGAATCATCTGCTTACACCTCTCCCATTAACTTTAATGTAGGGACAGATGTTTGGAGAGATTGAGCTGGCATCCCAAAGCCGGTGACGTGATCCGGGGCATAAAGAGCAGATGTGCAGAGGCTACGTTAGCAACTTAGCATTCCTCTGTGTTAGTGTTAGCGTTAGCGTTAACATAAGCCCCATAACGTATACAAGCAGGGGTGTGTGAGGAACTACTATAGATCTGTGGAGATGTGCAGAGGGTGTGTAACTTAGCTACTGTGACCAGAATTTCAAAATCACAAAAAACTATGACCTTCTCGGAGTGGGGTGGTTGGTAATAATAAAACTGTGAAACAAGTACATACTGTAATTAAGGAGAACTGTTCTGCACTTGGACCATTCACGACTAATGAGAGTCAGTATAGTACAATTTTCTTGGTGTTTTAGTCATTTTTAAGCAGCTTTTCAATACCTCATCAAATGTAACCGACTGCAGCAAAACCAGTCACAAGTAGTCCCAGAGGCATTTTGAGTTATTCACAGATTCTGAAAATGTAGACACATGGAAATCTGATAACATTTGAAGAATTTGTGGCCATTTGAAAGCATGCACATGGGATTTTGGAAAGCTGTGAAAAAAGCTCTTGAAATCACTCTAGGCCTTCTAGGCTCATTTGCATGCCATTAAGCTAAGCCGTTCGCCTGCAGATCATCTATCACTGTGGTGTTAGCCATCAGGGCAGGTCAGAATTAGAAGGTACTTTTTTTTTTATGGAAATGCTTTTATAACAAAAAGTCCATATAATCATTCAACATTTCAATAATACACAGGATAATATGTTAGGTCAAACTCACCTGTAATGGCAATTTAATACAATACAATATGAAATGTACATTAAAAAAATAGCAGTGTATAGGTAAATATAGTATAGGACACTACACACACACACACACTCTATGAAAGAAAATATTGACAGTGATTCTAATGATTTAGCAACAAGTACTGCAGTATCTGCAATCATTACTTAATCACTAGCACTTCATGCACTAGTCTAGCAATTCAAGCATTCACATTAATCGCCCATCGCAAATCAAAAGTACACTGTAATGGGCAGTTTAGGCTAGTAATATGATGCTAATGTTGACAATTAAACAAGCCTCCTGCTTTCATCTAAATATCTCCCTTTCATGCAGAAATAATATGACCACACGAAAGCTGAATTGGTATTTAAACATGTCCTAAAGTATGTTGTGTCAAAGTTTAGGGGCACTTTACTCACCCCATAAGAAAGAGAAATATGTTCCTGCACACATCATTGGGTACACTTATTTTTTTGTTGGGGGCTTTCTGCAGGACGTGGTCACCTCCGATGTACCTACTGTTTGCCTCGTTGTCCAATTATTCGCGTATCCTGGCGTTTTCTGGCTGAATGTGTCCCGAGGATGTGCTGCTTATGTAGCATTTACAGTCAAAGTTACGGATTTTCTCAATTTCACTGTCCTTGTCCTCTTCAAATGCAGCGTAAATATTCATGAGGTTCGCTCACAGCTGATAGGCGGAAAAAGAAAACAAAAGAGCACTAATCATCACGTGACTGGCCAGTATCGCAAGTATGATTATTATGGTAATTTCCACATGCCCCAGTTCTTTCCGAAAAACTAGCCAATTTCAAAACATGTATGCTTTTAAAGCAACCAATGCTGTTACCTATAAACATGGACTGGCTTCTTCATGATCTCCATTAACACATTTGGCAAAAAAAAATGCAAACCACAAATTTTGAAAAAAAAAAAAAACTTCTAACGCAATTTTCTTCTGTTCGCTCTGAGCGGCTTGTGCCTCTCTTTACTGTTGGCAGGGATCAAATTAGTCCAAAATATGGACACCTGGGACATTTCTTATATAAAACTGAGACAAATCACTGGTTTTGGATGAATCTGCTGGGACAGCGGACACACAACTCAAAACTGGGACTGTCCTGGGTAAATAGGGACATCTGGTCACCTTAAAGGAGAATTAACATTTTTTCCAATCTGAGCCTTATTTCAGTAATAAAACAAGTTGTTTTACTCACCCATAGCACTTTGGTGTCATATGGAGCACTTCCAGAGATGTTTTAGATTAGCGATAGCCGTAGTGCGAGTTTTCATATATTATATGAAACATGTAATATATGCCCCGAGAGGTCTCCAAATAACACAAACTTTAGCACTTTTCAAATCATAGAAGCTCAATGTCTTAGTCTACACTTTCATTTGAGTCAAAAGTGGCCTGTAATCCGAGATTACAATGCAATGAGGAGAAAAAGCGCGAAATCCCCCAAGTGTTGGGAGAAGGCATTACCAATCACTAAAATAAAGGATCCCAGGCTTAGTAGTTGATTATGGATATGATTACAGTTTGAACAGTCCTTGAACAAAATGACAAATAGAAAAATAGAATAGAATATTTTAGTGGACTTTAACTGTATTTAACCTTGCATTTGTTTTTAAGGCTTATAATTAATATTCATAGCAAACCTTTTACTGTTTTTAAAGTCTAAGCATGAAATCACATTATGAATTGCATCACTGTAAATAGGCACAGAGCATAGTATTAGGGGCATATAGTACCATTCTTACCTATCACACTCTTCCCCACTTGAAAAATGTCGTCTTCGTATTATACCAACAAATACACAATCTTCTTTACAGTTCATGTTTACGCATTAGTCCATAAACTCAAGAGCAACCCATATTTGTGGACTTTAACCACTGCTTCACCACAGTCCAGAGCTGAAGACTAAAGACTGAGGCTACGTTTATACGGCGACGATCAAAACAGAAGGCGGAAACAAAAGTGGCGTCTCGTCTTAAATTTTTTTATCTGCGTTTAGACGAGCGTTCTCAACAGGAAATGTTTGTTTATACGAAGACGCAAAAGCGGGCGAATTCGATTGAATATGCATGCCAGGCCGCTAATAATATAATATATATTAATAATATAATAATAATATAATGCAGGTAATATAATGTCAGAGCTACCCTTTTCAGGACACCGACAGGGGCTCTCATTACGGTTGTTTCGCCCTCGATGTAGGGTCAGAGCTCTTCACTTAATGCAACAAGGACTTTTTTTCGCTGAAAACGCGCGATGCCTGCATTAAATAACCGATTTTCTGGGCATAGAAGCGCTGTGCGCTGCGCTTGAATTGCGTAACTAAATGTTACGTAACACGTCGAATTGCGTGTGTCACACTCAAAGCGTGAGACTTGAGAGCCCTGGTATAAACAAACATTTCCTGTTGAGAACGCTTGTCTAAACGCGGATAAAAATTGAAAACGAGACGCCACTTTTGCGTCTTCTGTTTTGATCGTCGCCGTATAAACGTAGCCTGAATACTGTCCAAAAAGCATATCTACTGGTAACCTGGGTGACCGTCCGAACAGTAGATAAAAAGGGGAATAACCAGTCACTTCACAGCGTGTACAGTTATAAAAGTACACGAGCTTGTTAATGATTCCTTGCAGTTAGATTTTTGTGTTTCAGTTAGTGTCTTAAGCATTTGTAACAATGTTCATAAATCGTAATGTTCATGCGCTCTACTTGACCATTGCCTATCGGGTGATAGCTTTACCTAAACTATCTAACCTATCACACTAGCATTGCTCTGTATAACACGTATGCAAGCAGGAGTGCATGGCATGGTGCTAAAAAATATTGAATTGCAATTTTTCAGACAAATATTGCAATTGCGGTTGGAGAAATGATAAAAAGACTGAAATCTGGATTGACAAACTAATACAAGAAGGGCCCATATTATGCTATTTTCTGATCTGTTTTAATGTAGTTTCCTCCTCACAAACAGACCCAGAGTTGTGTTTTGTTTCATTCACATGTTTAACACACAAACCCTGCTTATTTAGGCTGAGTTCTTCTCTCAAACTGAAAACACTCTGTTCCATCTTGTGATGTCATGTGGTAATAAAGGAAGTGCTCTACTGTGTTTTTAAACTAAACACTTTCACTAGAATCATTTGGCTGTTTTTTTTCAGTCCTGCAATTGCCAGTCTCTACTGAACTAAAAATATAAAAGAGCTGTCCACTTGAAAACTACCTCTTTGTGACATAAGTGGAAAGCAGCATTTTGAGCTTTGTAGAGGTAGACAGACTAATAATAAAGGGTTACTCAAACTTGTGTGAATGAAACAAAACACAACTCCAGGTCTGTTTTTGAGGATTTAACAACATTAGAACATGGCTTAAAGCTCACAGGAGTTAATTTTGTGCAATATAGGACCTTTAAACTACAGAGTTAGAGTTTGGATACAGAATAAGAGGAAATTATGTTGCTGGTGAAGGAAATTTTGTGTGTGAGAGAGACTGTTACTCTGATGTGGAGAGGCTGTTAGCATTCCTTGGTGTTAGAATTAGCATTAGCATTCCTCTGTATAACACATAGAGCACTGTCGTGTGAGAAGCTATAGTGTATCCTGTACATTAGAGCTGTCTCCTGCTGATACGGCGAGACACAGTGTTCTCTGAGCTGTTTGCGGCCAATACACATAAAGCTCCTCTGCTTCTCACATTCTGTCTGCTTCAGGTCTGGTTAAGCAGGTTGGTTTTATTAGAAAAGAATGGTGTTATGGTAAGGATGGTGGCCTCTGCTCTCGTCTTTTGGCCCCCAAGCAGCACAGAGCGGGACACTTAATAAGCTGGTCAGGAGGGCCAGCTCTGTCCTGGGCTGTCCTCTGGACTCTGTAGAGGAGGTGGCTGAGAGGAGGGTGCTGGCCAAACTTACGTCCATCATGGACGACACCTCTCACCCTCTGCACCGGACTGTAGAGGAGCTGAGCAGCTCCTTCAGCAGCCGACTGAGGCACCCCCAGTGCAAGAAGGAGCAATTTTTTTTTGCAATTTTTTCTATACAGTGGTACCTCACCTTACGAAATTAATTCATTCCAGAAGTGTGTATTAACTTCTGACGTGAATTTTTCGTAAGTTGAGTAGCTATTTCAATGGAAAAGGCCTGATTCGTTCCAAGTTTTTTTTTTATAGTGTGACATTTTTTTATAGTGTAACACTGTATCCTGCCTAGAGACTGAACTAAACGTGGACTATACCAGGTCTAGACCAAGGACTAAACCTGGACTAAACCAGGTGGATTAAAGCGCCGCGTGCGGGTCTATTTCCTGGTTTCGTTTCGAGTCACGGCTGAGGCGAGCAGCAAGGAGGGGAGGGGATGTGCCTCGGGACCGCACGCAGTCTGAGCGCATGAACGAACGCATGCAAGAGCCGCGGTGGTCTAATCCTGGTTCAGACCTGGTTCAGACCTGGTTTAGACCTGGTTTAGACCTGGTTTAGACCTGGTTTAGACCTGGTTTAGACCTGGCACAGACCTGGCACGGTTTGAGCACGGGTCTCGTGCTCGTGCCCCGCGCCGGGTCATGCTGCGCTATCACACACACCGCCCTCCACCTTCCCCCCACGCTTCACTATTAATACATTTTGGTGAAAATCTATGAAAGTTTGAGTGTTTAAACGAGAGACAAATGTGAGAAAAGTTTAAATCCAGTCTGAGAAAAGCGTATGATGTGTGTGGCTGAGCGCACATCTGAGCGCGCATTATTTGAATTTTTGAGATTTCGCGTTTCGTAACTTGAATTTTCTTTCGTATCTAGAGACCGAAATTTAACATGAAGGCGTTTCATAACTTGAAATTTTCGTTTGTTGGGTCTTTCGTAAGGTGAGGTACCACTGTATTCTCTTATTAACTTATTTTATTATTATTACTTATCTTGTCTGCATGCATGTTTTTGTTCTCTCTTTGCGCTAAACTGCCTGGAGCTAATAGGGGAAGTGAATTTCTCCTGCGGGAGATCAATAAAGTTTTATCTTATCGTATGTTATGGTTGAAACAACAGACTGGCAGATGTTTGCAGATGCAAAAGATATACATAGACTCTGTCTTAGGCTACATAGGGAAGTGCATTGAGGACACGGTGCCCAAAATCTCCATCTGCACTTACCCTGATCAGAAACCCTGGGCTGCACCGGAGGTGTGTGCTAAACTGAAAGCTCGCACCGCCGCCTTCAACTCAGGAGACCCCGAAGCCTACAAAGCAGCGAAGTACGACCTCAGAAAGACCATCAGGACTTCCCAGAGGGACTACAGGGAGAGAGTGGAGTCTACCCAGCAGAGCTGCGACCTGAGACGTGTGTGACATGGGCTACACTGCATCACTGACTACAAGAGGAGGAGCAGGCCAGTTGAACTGTCCAGCACATCATTTCCGGATGAGCTCAACTCATTCTACACCCGGTTTGATACAGATAACACCACGCCTGTTACCAGACCCCATGTGGACAGTGAGCACGCTGTACTCTGTATAGACACTGCTACAGAGAAACGACTGTTCACTAACTTCTTCAACCTGTCTCTATGTTAGTCTATTGTGCCCACCATCTTCAAGACCTCCACTGTAGTCCCCATCCCAAAGACCCCCATAGCATCCTGTCCTAATGACTATCGGCCCATAGCACTCACATCTGTCATCATGAAGTGCTTTAAACGAGTCATTAAGAGACACATCTGTGACTCCCTCCCTGACACCCTGGACCCCCTGCAGTTTGCATATAGAGCACAGAGGTCTACAGATGACATTGATCTAGCAGTCCACACCTCTCAGTCATCTGGAGAGAGGAAATACATATGTCAGAATGCTCTTCATTGACTACAGCTCGGCATTCAACACCATAATCCCCTCCAAACTGGCCTCTAAGCTCACCGCCCTGGGCCTGGGATCGGCAGCCACCTCTCCTCCACACGTGTCGTCAGCACTGGTGCACCCCAGGTCTGTGTTCTCAGCCCTCTCCTGTACTCCCTACTCACCTATGACTGTACCGCCAGGCACAGCTTCAACATCATCCAAGTTTCCCGACGACACCACCATCTTCGGCCTCATGACTAACAACGAGAACGCCTACAGAGACGGGGTGAAATCACTGACCAGCTGGTGTCAGGAAAATAACCTCTCTCTGAACGTCACCCAAACTAAGGAAATGATCATGGACTTCAGGAGACAGCGTGTAGACCAGCATCCCCCCATCTTCATTAACAACGCTGAGGTGGAACAGGTCAGCAGCTTCATGTTCCTTGGGATACACATCACTGAGGATTTGTCCTGGACACTACTGTGGTAAAGAAAGCCCAACAAAGACTCTACTTCCTGAGGAAGTTGAGGAAGTTTGGTATGAACACCAGCATCCTCACAAACTTCTACAGGTGCACCATCGAGAGCTGCTGACGGGCTGCATCACAGTGTGGTATGGAAACTGCACCGCTCAGAGCTGCAAAGCACTACAGAGGGTGGTGCGAGCGGCAGAGGACATCACTGGCAGCAGTCTCCCCTCCATCCAGGACATTTACCACAGCAGGGGTCTGCGTAAGGCACGCAGCATCACTAAGGACCGTACTCATCCGGCACAAGGACTTTTCCGTCTGCTACCCTCTGGTAGACGATACAGGAGCCTGCCAGCACGCACAAAAAGACTCAAAGACAGCTATTACCCCTAAGCTGTCAGACTACTGAACCACCCCAAACCGACAGTGTCCCAGTTTTGGATTTTGAAAAGTAAATAATGAGAATTACAAAGGAGAAATTCAGATTCAGATTTATTTTTTATTTTATTTTTTTCACTTGACAGAATTGAATGTCTCATTTGCTCTGGATTTTGTGTGGACAACTGAGGGATTACACGAACAGAAAGTATTGTTTTGTTACCTAAAGCTGCATTGTGTAATGTCTGTCAAATGCTTTTCTTCATGGAGTTATTGATTTGTCTGGAATGTTTCACAGTATGGCATTAAACCTTTCTATCTTCATGGAGACCAAACCAGACCAAGTTACAGGTCAGATCTGTGAAAAGGTGACCCCACTCACAGTAGGAATGCCTGTTTTTCTAGGTATTTTTGAGCTATAATTGTAATTGAATAAATGTAAACTAGAGCTGTTTAATGTCATACTATGGAACATTCCAGGCAGAGCAATGACATGGAAACACACACCCTCCACCAGAAAAGTTACACAATACACCTTTAAGGCAAAAGGAGAAATTCAATTTGTCAGCTGGACAAAAGTTTATTTGGTCAAATACGTTTCACAGTTCATCCAAGCTGTGAAATGTATTCGAAGAAATAAACTTTTGTCCAGTTGACAAATTGAATTTCTCCTTTTGCCATGGAGTCTACCTGGACAACTGAGGGATTCTACACACAATGCACCTTTAAGTAAAAGTACAAATACCAGAGGGAAAAAAAAGGAAAAACTCAAGTAAAAGTATCACATCAGTATTTTTAACATCATTGCTCCTTTCAGGTGCATATCTGCCAGATCCAAACCAGACCCCTGGCTTAATGACACCACCCGCGCCCTCAGGCGGCGGTGCAGACAGGCTGAGTGCAAGTGGAAGAAGGACAAGTTACATGTATCACTGGGTATATTGAGGGACAGTCTGACTGAGTATCAAAATGCGGTCAAAGCTGCTAAATGTCAGTATTTGTCAAATGTTATTTCCACCAGCTGCAATCACCCCAGAGTGCTATTCAGTACTATTCAGTCTGTTACAAATCCATCTAGTGATGTTCTCCAGCATGCAACAAAGTCAACCTGTGATGATTTTCTTCATCATTTTGTTGACAAAGTACCCTCTGCTAGACAGAGTATTAACAATATGTGTAACAGTTTTGACTTGTGCTCTTCTCCTGTACTCGCTGTATTTAATGTGTTTGAGCCAGTGTCACTGTCTCTCCTCTCTGAGGTGGTCCAGGGGTTGAGACCGACTAACTGTCCTATGGACATTATTCCATCCAAGGTTTAAACAGGTTTTTAGCACAGTGGGACCTCATTCATAAACAGCTGCCTCAGCTCAGGTTCCGTTCCAACTGTTTTCAAGCATGCTGTGGTCAGACCTCTTCTAAAAAAACCCAACCTTGATCCTGCTATTCTGACAAATTATAGACTTGTGTCCCATTTGCCCTTCCTGTCCAAGGTGTTGGAAAAAATTGTTTTCATACAGTTACATTCTTTTTTAGAAAACAATCACATTGACACGACACAGCACCGAATCTGCACCGCTCAAAGTGCAGAATGACATTCTTTTATCCCTGGATGCGAAAAAGCCTGTGCTGCTAGTCATGTTAGACCTTACTGCAGCGTTTGACACTGTGGATCATTCAGTCCTCCTAATATGTCTGGCCCAACAGGTTGGCCTTTAGGGACCTGTGCTGCAGTGGTTTAGGTCATATTTAACGGATAGGACATTCTCTGTTATGATCGGTGACCTCTCCTCCGCCTCAGCCCCTTGGACCTCTGGTGTGCCACAGGGATCCATTTTGGGCCCTGTTCTATTTTCTCTGTAGGCCTGCAGTTATCTCAAATCACAATGTGTCCTTCCACCTGTATGCAGATGATTTACAAATCTACCTGCCAGTTATCCCTAATTCCTCTGACAGTCTGGAATCCATCAACAGATGTTTAGATGATATCAAACTGTGGCTGTTCTACAATTTTCTCTGTTTGAATGAGGATAAAACAGAATGCCATACCTGCTTGTCAAAGCCTGATCCCGTCAGATCTCTGAAGCTAAGCAAGCCAGGGCCTGGTTAGTACTTGGATGGGAGACCAGTGGGAATTCCAGGTGCCACAGTGGGCCGCCAGTTGCAAAAACTGTCATTGTGTCCTTAGGCAAGACACTTCACCCACATTGCCTAGTATGAAAGTGGTGTATGCGTGAGTGTTGGAGGTGGTCGGCGGGGCTGATGGGGCAGATTGGCAGCCTCGCTTCTGTCAGTCTGCCCCAGGGCAGCTGTGGCTACAGAAAGTAGCTTACCACCACCAAGTGTGGAGTGAATGAACAATGAACTGTAAAACGCTTTGGGTGTCATGAAAGGCGCTATATAAATGCTTTGAATTAATGCATTGTGTTGGGAACATCCAACCTGCCCAGTATCTCAGCTCCTGGTCTTGTTGCTTTAACCACGTTGTCAAAGATTTGGGGGTGAAATTGGATAGCAGTCTAAAATTTGATAAACAAATCAGGGCTCTCAAGTTTTGAGCGGGGTGGTGCGTGAGACTACGTTTTTTCCTAACCGATTTTAACTAACCGATTTTCTGGGCACAGGTGCGCTGCGCTTGAATTGCGTAACAAAATTTCAGCGTGATAAATACCATGTGTGGCGTGTGAGCGTCGAATTGTGTGTGTCACACTCTCAAAGCGTGAGACTTGAGAGCCCTGAACAAATAGATTCTGTGGTCAGAGCAAGCTTCTTTCAGCTCCGCCTCCTGGCAAAGGTTAAACCCTTTTTGAGCCGTGGTGACCTGGAGAAAGCTCCATGCCTTTGTTAGTTCCTGCATAGACTACTGCAGTGCACTCTATGTGGGGATTAATCAAGCTGGTCTTCACCGTTTGCAGCTGGTGCAAAATGCTGCAGCTCGTCTGCTCACCAACAGTCGGAAACACGACCACATCAACCCTGTCCTGTACTCCTTGCACTGGCTCCCTGTCCAGTTCAGAATTCATTTTAAAATTTTGATGTTTGTTTTTAATGCAGTCAGTCATCTTGCACCTTCCTACCTGTGCGAGATTTTCCATCATTGACCTGCCTCTGTTCAAAGCCAAACTTATAACCTTCTTATTTAGGATGGCTTTTAACATTTAGTGGCCCTGGGACACTTTCTTTATTTTAATGGTTATCTTAATTGGTATTTTAATGTGCTTTCACTAGCTAGGACCACGCCATCAACATAATGCAGTGAAGATATGTATTATTGAATGATAGTGGATGTCTGGTTGAATAGGCGGTGATGGCTGGGTTGAGACAATGGGTGGGGGCTCCGTCTCAATCTTTGATTGGCTCAGCGGAACGGGACCCCCCCCTTTAGGAGATGTTTTATGGCTGAAAGACAAACGAGAGAGGGGTGGGAGGGAGGGGTCGAGTTAACCGAGACGAACTGGAATGAAGGGATGAGCGGCTATAAATATCCATCCATCCATCTTCTTCCGCTTTTCCATTTCTGGGTCACGGGGGCAGCAGTCCAAGCAGATCTGCTGCCCAGAACACAATGCACCAGCCCCCATGAATCCTCCCGCAGGTGGTGGGTCCACGGGAGGATGGCCCACGTCACAACTGGCCTTGATGCACTTCTGTCATGGGGGCTACCAGTGTCCACAGACACTGGGGGCGAGGTGGGGTTAAGTGTCTTGCCCAAGGACACAACAGCAGCACTCACCTGCTGGGATCACACGCGGTCAACGCCTCAAGAGCGGGATATAAATAGCTCTGGGAAATTAGAGGTGTGGTTACAGTGAACTGTGATTCGCTGGTGAGGAGGAGATGGTGGTTGAGGCGTGGTCCTGCTCCTGAATTTCAGTTTATCACATTAACTCCATTTGTTGACCTATTTGTATGATGTTTATTGTTTTTTATCTTGTTTTTAATGTTGTACAGCACTTTGGTCAGCTTTGGTTGTTGGAAGGTGCGATAGAAATAAAGTTTGATTGATTGATTGACTGATTGATCACATGAAAAATCTACTTAAGTAAAACTAAGTAAGTAAAAGTACTCATTTGAAAGAGTAAAAAGTAAACATATTTCATGCAGATTTTGAGATAATAAATAATGGATAATAAAGCTTCAAATGTAGTGATTTGGATACAGATTTGTGTTGAAGTTTGTTCAATAGAAATAATTTAATTCATCTTTTATTCTATATTTTTGTTTGCTCAAATTTCAAACTAAACCCTCAGGCTTTTTAGCAGGTCTCAAACTATAATAAAAATATCTTTACTTTTCTGTCCTGTTCAAAAATGTAGTGGAATTGAAAGTATAGATACCTACTCTCAAAAGTAGTGAAGTAAAAGTAAAAAGTACTTTAAAACATACAGTACTTTACAGTGCTACTTTTACTTCATTACCTTCTACTGGTTGGCTGGACACTCAAAGAGACTCTATATTGTATTTATTATTATTATTATTACTGTTTATTAGGAAGTCTCTCCATACTGAGTGGTGGTAAACTGCTGTTGTGAGCACAGAAATGAAGCTGCCAGTCTGCTCCAACTCTCACATTTAGGTCAAATAACAGGAAGTTTAATTAGTGGTAACATTTTGTTCTCGTTAATAGTCCCTGAGCTGCCTGGGCTCCAGAGCACACACTTCTCCAGTACTTTCTGATGTGAGTCTGGTCGCTGAATTTCCCCACATTTCTCAGTTCAGATGGCTGTGATTGACAGGTGGATTAGCAATCAGGGACATGCATAGTGAGTTTGTATCAGAACAAAAAATAAAATAAAAAATACAGGGGACTGAAAAAAACCCTCACAAATCTCTGTCCATCTGAGGTGAGAGAAATTTTATTTGTAAATGATGTCTGACCAATGACTCATTTGCTTCACATACGTCACTGAAATAAATAAATCGGACTGGACGATCACATTTGACCAGGCTTGAGGTGCGACGGAGGGCGTAGGGACCAGACTGAAATCAAACTGTATTAAAAAATACAGAGAGATCAGTCTGGATTTGCCAATTCCCACAGAGTATGATTCCTAAGGCTATCTGGAATAGAATTTGGGCGAATTCTGAGCTGAAGACCTTTGATTAGAGATGTCATCCATAGTATTATTTGAGCCTCAACTAAGATTTCCATTTAAATTGATTTTAAAGGTCCTATATGACACAAAATTAACTCTGGTGAGCATTAAGCCATGTTAGAATCTTGTTCCCTCCTCAAAACAGACCTGGAGTTATGTTTTGTTTCATTCACACATGTTTGAGTAACTATTTATTATGAGTCTGTCTACGTCTTCAAAGCTCAAAATGCTCTATTCCACCTTGTGACGTCACGAAGCTGTAGTTCTCAAGTTAACAGCTCCTTTAACCATTAATTCAGTGGAGATTGAAATTTTCACATCTGAAATTATCCAAATGATTCTAGTGAAGGTGTTTAAAAACACATTGGAGCACTTAATTTGTTACCTCATTACATCACAAGGTGGAACAGAGCTTTTCATTCGGAGAAAATAACTAAATATGCAGGATTTGTGTGTTAAACATGTGTGAATGAAACAAAACACAACTCCAGATCTGTTTGTGATGAGGAAACTACATTAGAACAGATTAGAAAATGGTGTAATATCTGTCAACAGTTCCATGATGGCGGCGTGGACACACGCAGCAGCTGCTCTTGGTCCCAGTGTTACAGTGTTTTTGTGTGTTTTCATAGTCATAGTCATAGTCATAGTCATAGTCATAGTTTGCTTTATTGTCGAAAACAATCATGTACATGTACACAGAGTGAATTCGAAATTTCGTTTCCCCACTAACCAGGCAGGACAGTGATAGAGTGGCTAGGGGAGGGGCCGCTGCACTTGCGCGCGCCGCCGACCTGGAGATGCAGAGTAGAATAGATGCAATTTGTCGTCTAAACAAGGTTTGTCAATGTCTTTTTCATGTGAGTCTCCTCAAAGGCGCACATACAGCCAGGAGTTTCTGCTCAACATTAGCAGAATCAAAGTTCAAAGTTCAAAGTCAGCTTTATTGTCAAAAAAACATTATGTACAGGCTGCAGACACAGGATTTGAAATTGCAGTGCTCACTAAGCCCACAGTGCACATTAAACATCTAATAAACAAGTCAATAAACACTGAGACTAAACATCACATATACCCCTAGCAGAAGTCCAAGACCAGACAAACACAATGACTAAAAAGTCACATATATCCGTAGCAAAGTACAAGACAATAAACACAGTGACTAAAACATCACATATACCTGTAGCAAAAGTACCGTAAACTTGTATATAATACAAATAGGTAAAAACACAATGTGTGGCATAATAGAGCTCAAATGGTGTTATTTAAGCAGCAGTGTCAGTGTCCTTTAAGTGTCATTTAAGTGTCAGTGTCATTTAAGTGTCCTTTAAGCAGCAGTGTCATTGGGGAAGGGAGGGCAGGGCAGGGAGAGAGTTCAGCATCCTGACAGCTTGGTGGATGAAGCTGTCTTTCTGCTTGTCTTTGCCCTTTGTCCTCAGTCTCCTTCCTGATGGCAGCAGACTGAAGAGGCAGGTGGATGGGTGGGTGGGATCACCCACAATGCAGAGGGCTTTGCGGGTGAGGCGGGTGCAGTGTCCTGCAGGGAGGGGAGAGAGACACCCATGATTCTCTTATCTGCTTTCACTACTCGATGTAGATTTTTCCAGCAGGACACGGTGCAGGTGCCATACCACACAGTGATGCAGCTGGTGAGGATGTGACCTATGGTGCCTCTGTAGAAGGTGCTCATGGTGGGAGCTGGGGCTCTGGCTCTCTTCAGCTTGTGGAGGAAGTAGTCGCTGTTAGGCTTTAATGGCCAGTGATGCAGTGTTCTTTGACCAGGAGAGGTCCTCAAAGATATGTACACCCTTGGTACTGCTTACTCTCTCCACAGCAGCCCCGTTGATGGTGAGGGGGGCGTGCTGTGTGTGTGTGCTCTCCTGAAGTCTACGACAATCTCCTTTGTCTTCTCCACATTCAGGGAGAGGTTGTTGTTCCTGCACCACTTGACCAGGCGGCTCACCTCACTCGTACAGTGAAACTTGTACGCAAACTTGATGAAGAGGTTGGAGCTGTGTGACGGTGTGCAGTCGTGGTGAAGAGGAGGAGGGGGCTCAGCACACATCCTTGGGGGACCCCGTGTTCAATGTGATGGTGCTGGAGGTGTTGCTGCCGACCCGTACTGCCTGCGGTCTTCCTGTCAGGAAATCCAGCAGCCAGTTGGACATCGAGGTGTTGATCCCAGCTTGTCTAGTTTGAGTACGAGTTGCTGGGGGACGGTTGTGTTGAATGCCAGGGCAAAGACCAGCAGACTGAAAGACAGCTTCATCCACCAAGCTGTCAGGATGCTGAACTCTCTCCCTGCCCTGCCCTCCCTTCCCCAATGACACTGCTGCTTAAAGGACACTTAAATGACACTGATACTGCTGCTTTAATGACACCATTTGAGCTTTATTATGCTACACATTGTGTGTTTTACCTATTCGTATTACAGTATATACAAGTCTACTGTACTTTTGCTATGGGTATATGTGATGTTTTAGTCATTGGGTTTATTGTCTTGTTTATAAGATGTTTAATGTTCATTGTGGGCCTAGGGAGTGCTGCAATTTCAAAACCTGTGTGTGCAACCTTTACATATGGTTTTTAACCATAAAGCTGACTTTGAACTTTGAACTAATATGGGCCTTTTAAATGCCAATATTCAGTTTTCTTTTTTGATTTTAGCATTAAATCTAATGTTTCTATTTCAGGAGCACTTGTAGATTTCTTCTGTATTTCCCTGTGCCATAAAAACATAACTCTTAATCTTGCATGAAGCATTTGCACGGTTTCAATGTTCTGCCTCATTTCTTAGATTTGTAAAACCTTAACTCCTGTTGTTGTGAGGCCAGACTTTAGAATCTGAGCACAACACAAGAGGAGGGTGTGCTTCTAAAATGGAGACAGGAGGGAAGCAGTTTTTATGAAGTTGTTATTATGGATATTAAATCTCTTTACTTGTTTTTTTTCTTACAAACATGAAAAACAGTTTGCAGTGGTCCAAAGTTCTTCCTCATTTACCTTATGCATCATGAGTTTATAAGAGCTTTTCACAACTTTTAGAGTCCAGAGCAGAGTTTTGCCTTGACATGGTAGTGCAACAGGCATGCTAACATGTACTTCCTGATAATCTGACAATAAAACGCTTTGTAATAAGATGAAGACAGTACAAAGCTAACACATTTTGACCTCAAGAGCTGCTTTTATAATATATACTAGTATCTGAACAGGGGCAAGACAAAAGTTGCTTAAATGCGTGGGGAAAAATATCAGATACAACACCTTTAATATATAATTCATTTTTAAACGTTGTATGCCTACTATCTAAATTAGCCATACTTTTACTAAAAAATATATATATTTTATAATTGTTTCCTCATCACAAATAGACCTGGAATTGTGTTTTGTTTCATTCACACATGTTTAACACACAAACCCTGCAGATTTAGGCTGAATTCTTCTGTAAAACAGAAAAAAACACACACCACTTTGTGATGACATGTGGTAATACAAGAAAGTGATCCCCTGTGTTTTTAAACTCCATACACCTTCACTAGAATCATTTGTGGGTCAAGAACTCATGCCTACAACTCAATATAAAGAAAACTGCATGATGTTCAGTAAAAAAACAACTGAGCTACAGCGGTCCAATGTCTTTCTGGACGGGGTGGAACTCAGCCTCGTCAAAGAGTTTAAAAACCTGGGACTGACGTTGGACCCAACACTGACATTTAAGAAACACATTAAGCGCCTCACAAAAACTGTTAATTTTAACTTAGTGAATTTTAGACAAGCAAGATCCTTTATGACTCTATATGCGGCACGAATGTTTTTACACTATGATCCTGTGTCATATAGAGTACTGCATAATCACATGGTCACTTGCTGCTGGCACAACACTCAAACCAGTTGAATCACTTTTTTAAAAAGCTGTGAAAATATTGGACAAGAAACCATTCTCAGTCCACCACTGCACAATTTTATACAAATATAACTTACTCAATTTTAATAATTTTGTTCATTTTAAATATGGTTGTTTTATATATAAAGTTTTACATGGACTTGTCCCTCCTTCACTACAGGATTTTATCAAAACAAAGACTGTCAGATAAGATAAGATAAGATAAGATTTGCCTTTATTAGTCCCACAATGGGGAAATTCCAGTGTTGCAACGCACAGATCAAGAACAGCAGGAAAAAGTAGCATGCAATAAAACAAGATAATAAATAATGGCTTAAAATAATTTAAAAATAGACCTAAAATAGACTCTTGAGTATAGCTGAATATTGTAGTGTAGATAAAGTTGAATGACGTGTTAACAGTGTTTGTTGTATGAGTGAAAAGTCCCTCAGTCGTCCAGGTAGAATCCATGATAAAAGTAGAAGCCCTCTCTGTTTGCGGTTATCCCAAATGGGCTGTTAACAAAACCAAGAGAGACAAGGGCAAGAAACAAGATAATAGAGAATCCGAACCCAGGAGGAAAGGGGTAGCGATTCCGTACCTGGCCGGCGTGTCGGAAAAACTACAGAGGATTTTCAGACAATATGAAATCCCAGTTTATTTCAAACCCACAAACACTTTAAGACAAAAACTCGTCCACCCAAAGGACAAAATACTGAGCCACAAACAAAGCAATGTGGTCTACTCCATTCAGTGTAGTGAAGACTGCAGTGAGCGCTATATTGGAGAAACCAAGCAGCCACTTCACAAGAGGATGTACCAACACAGACGGGCGTGCCAGAGTGGACCGTCATCTGCCGTATATCTTCACCTAGAAGCCACGGGCCATTCTTTTGAGGACAGTGAGGTTCAGATCTTAGCCAGGGAAAAGAATTGGTTTGAGAGGGGAGTGAAAGAGGCTATTTTTGTCAAACAAGAGAATCCTTCTCTGAACAGAAATGGTGGAGTCAGACATAATTTGTCTCCCATCTACAATTCCATTCTTAAGCCTAGATCAAGCAAACAGGGAAACAATAGGGCTAGCCAGGTCAGGGCCAGAGGTGTGAAAAACAGCCGTAGGGATGAATAGGGATTGTTATCTAGACGCCAGAGAAACAAAAGACGGAAACCAATGAGATAGTTTCGGAAAGTAGTTAGCTAGTTAGCTCCTCCCTGCAGCAAGATATAAGCAAGTGTCTTACCAGTATTCTTATTAGAGCTGACGAAGCCTCACGGATGAGCGGCGAAACGTTTTCAACCAAACAAACTTTGTCCAGTTGACAAATTGAACTTCTCCTTTTATCACAGTGTTTGTTGTACAGTCTGACAGCAGCAGGGAGGAAAGACCTGCGAAACCTCTCCTTCACACAGCGAGAGTGAATCAGTCTGTCACTGAAGCTGCTCTCCAGAGCAGACAGAGCGTCCTGCAGGGGCTGAGACTCATGGTCCAGCATAGAGATGACCTTAGCCAGGACCCTCCTGTCCCCCACCTCCTGCACTGAGTCCAGAGGACAGCCCAGGACAGAGCTGGACTTCTTGATGACCTTGTCCAGCTTCTTCCTCTCCCTCTCTGTGATGCTGCTGCTCCAGCAGACCACACCGTACAGGATGGCGGGATCACAGGATCACAAGGTGGAACAGAGCATTTTGAGCTTTGGAGATATTGACAGACTAATAATAAATGGTTACTCAAACATGTGTGAATGAAACAAAACACAACTCCAGGTCTGTTTGTGATGAGAAAACTACATTATAACATAGATCAGAAAATAGTGTAGTATGGGCCCTTTGACATTTGAGAGAAGATTGAACTTATTTTTTCATGTTTTTATATTGTTTGTGCTTTAAAGTAGTACGTGATAAAGATCTGTATTGCTCTGTGCAGATTGACAGTGAACCAGTTCCCATCTCTCCTCAGCTCAGTTCTGATATCACAGGGATCTTACTTTCTTTCTATTTACTAATTCTAATGAAACCTTGTAAATGCTGAACCTCTGCTCTCACCGATAACCTGACCTGGATTCACATGGTTCGTGCCTGTCTTTTATGAAGCCTTTAAAGACTTATTTGTGCAGTGTTTTTTATAGTTTTTTTGTGTGTGTTTGCTGAGATTAAAATTATGGCTCTAACATTAGCGCTGTAATTTAAGTTAATGACGTTTGGCAGAGGTTAAGAGACTCGGGTAAAATAGAGGAGGTCCTTCAGGGACACGCCCACTTTCTGGAAACTGAGTTAAAGCACTCATGTTTTCCACTCTTTCACTGCACAGAGACTTTTAGTGGCTCTGTCTAAATATGTGGCCTACTGCCTTCACCAGAGAACATGGATCTTGTAAACGCTGTGATGATGTCAAAAGATGTGACTTCATGGGTCGTTTCTGTGTGACGTAACAAGATCTGGGTTAATTTTTCAACTATTGCTGGGTTTCAGATGATGTCACAGCATTCTATAGGTCAATATTATATAGTACAGATGGGGGCAGCTAAAATGGATATTATTACAATGCAGATTTTTGTTGTAATACAGAGTTCTTGGGTCACTAATGGAAGTGATCAGTTTCATCCATCCATCCATTTTCTTCACCACTTCATCCATCCATCTCCATTTTCTTTCTGTCACGGGGGCAGCAGTCTAAGCAGAGACTCCCAGACTTCCTTCACCCTGGACACATCCTCCAGCTCCTCCAGGGGGGGACCCCAAGGCGTTCCCAGGCCAGCCGAGAGACATAGTCCCTCTAGTGTGTCCTGGGTCTTCTTCCAAGGGAGGCGTCCAGGAGGCATCTGGCTCTTCTCGATGTGGAGGAGCAGCGACTAACCTCCTGCACAAGCTCGGGCTCCTTCCTCCCAGCAAGTTGACATTTCATGTCCCCAGAGCTAGTCCCCATGTCCAGAGATCTGGTCGTTGAAGTCCCTGCTTTTGGCTTCTACCCAGATCTCCCTGCACCAGCCCACTATGAAGCAACTTTATTGATCTCACACAGGAGAAATTCTTCTCTGCATTTAACCCATCCTGTTATTACGAGCAGTGGGCAGCACATTACTGCGCCCGGGGACCATCTCCATGATCTTCTTGCTTCAGCTTGGTCAGGACCTAAGCTGGAGGTACCTATGGTGCATGTTTTGGGTTGATGGGGGAAACCGGAGTGCCCGGAGGAAACCCACCCAAACACGGGGAGAGCATGCAAACTCCACACAGAACACACACGGAAAGGCCTGGGCGACCCGGGGATCGAACCCAGAACCTTCTTGCTGTGAAGCTCCTCCTGTGGTTTTGTGGCTCCACAGGTCCACATCGCTCCTTCGGGCTGTGCCTGGGCGGGCCCCGTGGTGGAAGGCCTGGCCACCAGACGCTCCCTGTCGAGCACCCAGCGCAGGCCTAGCTCCAGGTTGTGGCCCCGGTAACACCAATCTAGGCGACGTAACTGGCCTTGCCTCCATCTGGGAGGAGGACATCATCACATCTAGACTCTGAAAACCATCAGTAACATAAATTCAACCTTGTGTCCTCTGTCAGCCAATTACTGCCAACTTTACACTGTTGTCAGTCACGAACAAGAGCAACCATTGGCATTGAGTTTCTTCAGAGGAACTCAGAGGCCTGGGCTTGGTCAGCACCTGCATCGGAAACTGCGGGGAATACCTGCTACCTGAGCCTTTGTGTGTGGAGTTTGCATGTTCTCCTTGTGTGTCTGTGGAGTTTGCAGTTTGCATTCTCTCGCTGTGGCTTTCCTCTGGGCACTTTGGTTTCCCCCATCAATCCAAAACATGCACAATAGGTCTTGTTTCTTATTTTATTTATTTGTATATTAATTAACAGTTAAATGTAAATATCTAAAGATAATCACCATTGTGGCTGATTTCTATCTTCGGTCCCTCGGCAGGTTGATGTCAAAGTACAGGAGAAAGTACAGCAACAATCACACAAATGTACATAACACCAGCACACTCACTGTACACACAATATACATTTCATTTCAGACAATTAATATGAAGGTAGAAGTCAAATGTTAAACCAACAACCCCTCAATATCAAGGTCAAATCGTCCAGTTAAGGCCCTGACCAAGACCAGCTCAAGATCTGGAGATGGCCACAGGAAAAAAAAATTCACACTTCATGTAACTTTTTGGTTTGGAATCCCTCACCTGCTTGTTTCTATGGATATGTCATTGCTCTGCCTGCAGTGTTCCATAGTATGACAGCGATTAAACACCTCTACTTTACATTTATTCAATTACAGGTCTTTTTATAGCTCAAAAATGCCTAGAAAAACAGGCATCTGACTATGAGCGAGGTCGCCTCTCTCTAGGTTTAATGCCATATTGCGAAACATTCCAGACAAAGCAATAACATCTCCATGGAGAAAAGCATTTGACAGACCCTCCACCAGAAAAGTTACACAATGCACCTTTAAAGCTATGACTTTCATGTTTTGTGGTTCCTCATATAGACTAAATCCCATATTACACAAATGTTTTTTATCTTGCCAAGCTGCACTATCCACACATCAGACCTTCTATTGTGTTTGTCATTTATATACACCTCTTGGAGCTCCAAAATGACCATAAAGTCCTGGATCCAGTCTTCTCCAGACCACTACGTCAGTGTCCTCCACGAGGTTTAAAACTGAACCAGGCTTGGCCCAACCTCTGTAAAGTTTATCACTCCCCTCTGCTCCAACATGCACCATCTCTCCTCTCTGAAACTTCATTTTTATAGACTTTGTTTTCTACCAAGGCTTGAATATTTCTGCGTAAAACCACAATAGTCCATCAAAACCATGCTTTTTTGTCTCCCGCGTTACTGCGTTGGGCGGGGGTCATCTGGATTTAACTCCAAATACTTTTATTGCACCACAGTTTTTATTACAAAAAAAAACTTTGACTTCATCCAAATATAAAAGGTTTACGCGGTGGCTTGAATGTGATTGGATCGACAGAGCTGCGGTCTGACTGGTTGCTGGGCCTTTGCCATCTTGGATCAGTTAGGTCAAAAACGTGGCCGTAACCTCTTGTACGATTCAAAGGACTTTTACCGTCTTTATGATGCTGCTCATTAAAATTAACTGTTGGGCTGTAAAAAGGAGATTTTTCCCCAAGTTCTCCTTCGGATTGTCTAATACACTTTACATCTCAGGAAATTGTTCAAGTTACACATCTATTTATTTAAAGATGCAGTCTGTAAATTTTTTGTTGGGGATCCGTCAACTCCTTGTTTCGATGGATATGTCATTGCTCTGCCTGAAATGTTCCACAGTATGACATTAAACAGCTCTGCTTTACATTTATTCAATTACAAGTGGTTTTATAGCTCAAAAATACCTACAAAAACAGGCATTTTTACCATGAGCGACGTCGCCTCTCCACAGATATGACCTGTAACTTGGTCTGGTATGGTCTCCATGAAGATGGAAAGGTTTCAATCAATCAATCAATCAATCAAACAATATTTATAAGGCGCTTTTCATACAAAATTGTAACACAAAGCGCCCTACAGTGGTCAAGGATTAGAAGATTGACCTTATTTGATCTCGCACAGGAGAAGTTGTTTCTATATTTGACCCGGGGACCATCCCCATGATTTGGTTTTGTTATTTAGGCTTTGGTCAGGCCCTAAGCTGGAGGATTTTACCTATGGCGCATGTTTAGGTTGGTGGGGGAAACCGGAGTACCCGGAGGAAACCCACCCAAACACGGGGAGAACATGCAGTCTCCGCACAGAAAGGCCCGGGCAACCCGAACCTTCTTGCTGTGAAGCATGAGTGCTAGCCACTCAGCCACCGTGCCGCCAGGAGAAAAAATAAAAAAAAATAAAAAAAATGCCATACTGTGAAACATTCCAGACAAAGCAATAACATCTCCATGGAAAAAAGTAATTGACGGACTCTCCACCAGAAAAGTTACACAATGCACCTTTAAGGTTTATTTATGTGAACTAAACCTTTGATTTGATAAATTGATTTGATTTTTTTTTTTCAAATATAATGAAAACAGACAAAACCATAATGTAAACCAGGGGTGCGCAATACGTCGATCGCGATCTACCAGTCGATCGCCAAGGTAGTGTGGGTAGATCATAGTCTCGTATTAGTCGACACCATCTTGGTCTCGAGATGAGTACGATCATAATTACTGCTGCTGCCATTAGCAATAAACTTTAACCGGTGTGCGGGAGCGTGCGGGGCTTCTCACTGCAGCCTGTGCGCTCGACTGGAACCCGCAGACACTGCACAGCACGTCACCACGAGTGCCACCAGTGCACACACCTTGTCCACTACAGTGTGTACCTTTGCGTACCAGCGTGTGTCACAGAGCAGGTTAAACTTTTTAAAACATCCTTCCTGTCCATCCGCCTCACGTTAGAGCGCCGCTCCTCGCCTTTTTGCGCTTTCGCTCCTCCTGCTCATAGAGCACACAGGCTCTCTCCTCAGTGCGCGCTGATTAGAAGTGCAAGGACGTAACGCGAAGCAAAAACTAATCTAAATTTATGTTACAACCGCAACCTGTGGTTGAATTTTGCCTAATAAAAGTCCACAAATGCATCTGTTTGTCATGACATGCGTTTAGTAAATGTGGAAGAGTAAGAGTAAGGTAATGACAAAAAAAATGTATGCAAGGTACATCAACAGGCATTGTACATGTAAAGTAAAATTGTCGCTATATTTATAAATAAATAAATAATTTGCATTTTTGTTGTAGGTAGACCTTTTTTTTTTTTTTTTTTTTTTTCATTGCATTTATATAGCGCCTTTCATGACATGCCTTATCATCCCAAAGCGTTCCACAGTTCACCGTTCATTCACTCCGCACTTGGTGTTGGTAAGCTACTTTCTGTAGCCACAGCTGCCCTGGGGCAGGCTGACGGAAGCGAGGCTGCCAATCTGCGCCATCGGCCCCTCCGACCACCTCCAACACTCACGCACACTCCACTTTCATACTATTTTGACTTGGTCATTTTATAAGTAGCTCGCATGCTGAAAAAATGTGAGCACCCCTAATGTAAACTGTCCTATTTAGACTAAATTTAAACATATTTTCGATCGGGGTTGGCCTATCACAATATTTATTATAACGTTCAACATATAAAAGATATCACAACGTATTTTGGAACTCTGTATTAAACCTTTTCTTTGCAAAATTAGGAGATTTTTGTTTTATTTGTTGTGTTTTATTTAATTTGCACATGTTTGAGTAACCCTTTATTATTAGAATGTCTACATCTCCAAAGCTCAAAATGCTCTGCTCCACCTTGTGATGTCATGAAGAGGTAATGTTCAAGTTACCAGCTTCTTTTAATTCTAGTTCAGTAAAGGTGGGCAATTCCAGGACTGAAATTACAGTATCCAAATGATTCTAATGAAGGTGCATGTATGGAGCACTTCCTGTATTACCACATGTGGAACAGAGTGTTTTCAGTTTGAGAGAAGAACTTAGCCTAAATATGCAGTGTTTGTGTGTTAAACATGTGTGAATGAAACAAAATACAATTCCAGATGTAAGTAAGTAAGTAAGCCTTTATTTATATAGCACCTTTCACAGATAAAATCACAAAGTGCTTTACAGAGTGCAATATACATCATATATAAAATCAAATAAATAACAGTCAATTAAAAGCTTGTCTAAAAAGCAGTGTCTTGAGATGCTTTTTAAAAGAGTCAATAGATGTGTTTGTGAGGAGGAAACTACATTAGAACAGAGATATGAATATAGCGTAAAAAGGGCGCATTAAAATTCAGACTTTGCTATTGGCACACACGTGTTTGTATTTTAAAAGAAGATTTTGACATGAAGATCTTTAGTTCAGTCAGTGAGGACATTATACACAATACAGAGGACAGATTTGAGTGTAGAGTGGCGTGCAAAACACATAAAATAACACATAAAACTACTTTTACACTTTTAAGACACTTCTCATTCTATAAAGGTGTTAGCTTAAGCTCATTAGCATGTCTGTAGCATGTCTGTAGCCTGTGTTATGACTGTAATTGGATACAAACAGGGCTTAAAATCTGTGATACGCTGCAGTAAAATACTCTAACATCAGCCATGCTCGTCGCGGTGACTTACAGCTCCTTTAATGGGCTTTGCCTTTAAAACCATGGTCCACTGCTCCCTTTTGATCAGCTCTAAACCCTGTACTAACCACAACATTAAAGTGCATATGTCAGGTTACACTGAACACTGGTTACACTGCTAGCACAAATATATCTAAAGGTGCTATGTGTAACTTTTCTGGTAGAGGGTCCGTTAAATACTTTTCTACATGGAGTTTATGGAGTTTTTGCTTTGAAACGTTGTCTGGAATATTTCATAGTATGGTATTAAACCTTTCTATTTTTACAGAAACCAAACTAGACCAATTTACAGGTCAGATCTGTACAGAGACGACCTCGCTCACAATCAGAATGTGAGTTTTTCTAGGTATTTTTAGCCTATAAAACCATCTGTAATTGAATAAATGTAAGGTATAGCTGTTTAATGTCATACTGTGGAACATTCCAGGCAGAGCTATGACATATCCACGAAAACAAAAGGTGACAGAAAAGTTACCAGAAAAGTTACACAATGCATCTATAAGATTTGACCAAAAATGGTGTCTATTTTTTTCTAGTTCTTTCATTTTTAATTTGTTTGTTTGTAATTTTACTTCCTGGTTGGACACTAGACACAACTGTCACCTAGCAACCACAGTGTAAACAATGGCCAGATTTTGTCTAAATTGCACAGTAGTTCTGACTCACTAATAAAAATAAAAGACAACTTCTTTAATTAGTCAATTGAAGGTTTAAACTGTCTGAAAAATGCTTTCCTTCTGTGTAAATTGTCTGTTTTGAATTGTTTCGTGTTGGTGACATAGGTAGAGGTGTTCTGTTTTAGAACTCAACGCTACTTCCTGCTTCTGTCTCCACCTTCACCTGTGCAGCTCTGGGTTAACAGGGAGCTGGGGGCCTTTCAGATGTTTTACTCGACTCCTGTCAAAATTGCAATGCAATGATTTGTGCACATTGCAATCACATTAAATATATATATATATAATATATATATATATATATATGGTTCTCGACCGGAAAAAGGTGGTTTGCCCTCTCTGGGTGGGTGGAGAGTCCTTGCCTCAAGTGGAGGAGTTCAAGTATCTCGGGGTCTTGTTCACGAGTGAGGGGAGGATGGAGCGTGAGATTGACAGGCGGATCGGTGCAGCGTCGGCAGTGATGCGGTCGTTGTACCGGACCGTTGTGGTGAAGAGGGAGCTGAGCCAAAAGGCGAAGCTCTCAATTTACCGGTCAATCTACGTTCCTACCCTCACCTATGGCCATGAGCTTTGGGTAATGACCGAAAGGACGAGATCGCGGATACAAGCGGCCGAAATGAGTTTCCTCCGCAGAGTGGCTGGGCGCACCCTTAGAGATAGGGTGAGGAGCTTGGTCACACGGGAGGAGCTCGGAGTAGAGCCGCTGCTTCTCCACGTGGAGAGGAGCCAGCTGAGGTGGCTCGGGCATCTGTTCCGGATGCCTCCTGGACGCCTCCCTCGGGAGGTGTTCCGGGCATGTCCCACCGGGAGGAGGCCCCGGGGAAGACCCAGGACCCGCTGGAGGGACTATGTCTCCCGGCTGGCCTGGGAACGCCTTGGGGTCCCCCCGGAGGAGCTGGAGGAAGTGTCCGGGGTGAAGGAAGTCTGGAGGTCCCTGCTTAGACTGTTGCCCCCACGACCCGGCCCCGGATAAGCGGAAGAAAATGGATGGATGGATGGATATATATATATATATATATATATATATATATATGTGCTCCTCACCTTCCATGGTGGTTGGTCTCTCACTCTCATCCAGCTTGGGTCTGGGAGCTTGAGAGTTCTGCCCAGTATCTTTGCTGTTCCTAGTACTGCACTTTTCTGGACTGAGATGTCTGATGTTTTTCCTGGGATCTTTTGTAGCCACTCCTCCAGTTTGGGAGTTACAGACCCGAGTGCTCCGATCACCACGGGCACCACTGATGCATTCACCTTCCAGGCCTTCTCCAGCGCTTCCTTGAGCCCCTGGTATTTCTCTAGTTTCTCGTGTTCCTTTTTCCTGATGTTACCATCGCTTGGTATTGCAATGTCCACCACCACGGCTTTGTTCTGTTGCTTATCCACTACCACTATGTCTGGTTGGTTCGCCATCATCATTCTGTCAGTCTGGAGTTGGAAGTACCACAGGATCTTGGCTCGGTCATTCTCTGCAAACTTCGGAGGTGTTTCCCACTTTGGTTATTCTCTGCAAACTTCGGAGGTGTTTCCCACTTTGACCTTGAGGTCTCCAGCCCGTACTCTGCACAGATGTTTCTGTACACTATGCTTGCCACTTGGTTGTGTTGCTCCATGTATGCTTTTCCTGCCAGCATCTTACACCCTGCAGTTATGTGCTGGACTGTGCCTCTTTGCACAGCCTACACCTTGGGTCTTGTCTGGTGTGGTAGATCTGGGCCTCTATTGCTCAGGTGCTGCTCCTGTGCAGCCAGGATGAGGGCCTCTGTGCTGTCCTTCAGTCCAGCCCTCTCCAGCCATTGGTAGGATTTCTTGATATCAGCCACTTCAGTTATGTTTCGGTGGTATGCCCCATGTAGGGGTTTGTCCTGCCATGATGGTCCCTCCAGCACCTCTTCCTCTGCACTCCACTGTCTGAGGCATTCCTTGAGCACATCATCTGTTGGGGCCTTATCCTTGATGTACTTATGGATTTTGGATGTTTCATCCTGAACAGTGGTTCCCACACTCACTAGTCCTCGGCCTCCTTCCTTCTGGCTCGTGTACAGTCTCAGGGTGCTGCATTTGGGACAGAACCCTCCATGCATGGTCAGGAGCTTTCGTGTCTTAACGTCTGTGGTCTGTATCTCCTCCTTTGGCCAGCTTATGATTCCTGCTGGGTATCTGATCACTGGTAGGGTGGAGCTATTTATTGTCTGGGCCTTAGGTCTTGCCTGCATATATATATATATATATATATATATATATGTGCTCCTCACCTTCCACGGTGGTTGGTCTCTCACTCTCATCCAGCTCGGGTCCTCTACCAGAGGCCTGGGAGCTTGAGAGTTCTGCGCAGTATCTTTGCTGTTCGTAGTACTGCACTTTTCTGGACTGAGATGTCTGATGTTTTTCCTGGGATCTGTTGTAGCCACTCCTCCAATTACAGCCACTCGGGTTACAGCCCTGAGTGCTCCGATCACCACGGGCACCACTGATACCTTCACCTTCCAGGCCTTCTCCAGCTCTTCCTTGAGCCCCTGGTATTTCTCGTGTTCCTTTTTCCTGATGTTACCATCGCTTGGTATTGCAATGTCCACCACCACGGCTCTGTTCTGTTGCTTATCCACCACCACTATATATTATACCGGCTGGTTAGCTCAACTGGTAATTCACTGGACTTTGACACGGGGGACCTGGGGGCAATGAGCAAGCCAGTGTGGGTCGTTCACGGTACAGCCCACCTCATACAATGATGAGAGACAATGAAACTTACGAGATGCCGGCTCAGACGTCACCCGGCCAAACAAGGTCTGCGTCAGGTGCTCATCCTGCACAGGAGCAGGCCTTGAGCACCCGAGCAAAAGAGGCCCAGATCTACCACACCAAACAAGACCCAAGGTGTAGGCTGTACAAAGAGGCGACACAACCAAGTGGCAGGCATAGGGTACAGAAACATCTGTGCAGCGTACAGGCTGGAGACTCCAAGGTCAAGGTGGGAAACACCTCCGAAGGTTGCGGTGAATCACTGAGCCAAGATCCTGTTTTAACGCTGTTTTTGCTATTAATCTTTATCATATATTTGAAGTGATTTAACATTTAGTACTTGGTCATATATTTTTTACAACATAAGACCAACATAAAAAATATAAAAAAAATTTCAAGAAGCCAAGGAATCTTTAGAACGTACACAGCACAGTAGAGTCCCAGCCATAAAGACATTAACTAGGGGCTATTGTTCAACTTTTTTGCTATTCATATTTTGTGGATTAAATTCAACTTTTTAAAATAGTCTCACAAAACTATTTTGTGTAAGGCTTTCCAAATATGTGCTTGAGGCCTATGACTTGAGTGAAACATCGTTATGAGTTTAGTGTTGTGTTCTGGTTTTGTCATATTTAAGAGAAGGTTTGGCTCCACACTTTGCTCAAGATTTAAGGTGTTCTTGACTTGTAAACAAATTCACATAGAGTCTAATCAGAGACACCTGGGTCTGTGCCCTTCGTGCTTGGAGCCCTCACTGGGGCAGGGGCAGGGATCAGGCCAACAGAAGCAGGTTGAGACGAAGTTTTCTCTTTTATTCTCTTTCCAGGAAGTTTTGAATTCACACAGTCTCAGCATTTTATCTTGTGCACTGTGTAACTTTTTGGATAGGGGGTTGTCATTTGTTTGTTTCCATGGATATGTCATTGCTTTGCCTGGAATGTTCCACAGTATGACAGTAAACTGCTCTACCTTACATTTATTCAATTACAGGTGGTTTTATAGCTCAACAATACTACAAAAATAGGCCCTGAGCACAGTTAGAATAACTGAGCACAGTTAGAATAACTGTGCTCAGGGATGCCTCTCCACAGATCTGCCCTGTTACTTGGTCTCCAGTAATGGTCTCCCCCACCAACCCAAACATGCACCATAGGTAAAATCCTCCAGCTTAGGGCCTGACCAAGCCTAAATAATAAAATCAATCAAATATAGAAACAACTTCTCCTGTGTGAGATCAATAAAAGTCAATCTCCTAATCCTTAACCACTGTAAGGCGCTTTGTGCTACAATTTTGTATGAAAAGCGCTTTATAAATATTGTTTGTTTGATTGATTGACTGATATAGAAAGGTTTAATGCCATACTGTGAAACTTTCCAAACAAAGCAACATCTCCATGGAGAAAAACATTTGACGGGACCCCTGGATAAAGTGGAAGAAAATGGATAAATGGCTCATCAGACCTTGAGGTTGAGACAAGAGTCAACACTCTCTAAAAAGAGGAAATGTCAGACTATGAAGTAAACTGCAAATACCCACTTGGTTTGGTCAGTTTTTGATGTGGTCCAGTTCTATTCCTGGTTTAGTCCAGGTTTAGTCCTGGTCTGGCTTAGTTTTAGTTCCAGATTTTACCCCAGTTTAGTCTCCAGTTTGATGTGATGTGTAAAAGTGTGAACACAACCAAAGAGGTACCTTCAGGTGTGTTTAGCAGGAGAGTCTAACCTTACAGGTTTGGGGGTAGTTTTAGGACAGAGTTTTCAGTGCAGGATCAGTGTAAGTTTACAGGGCAGTGGAAGAGTGAGTTGACAGGGGCAGGAGCAGAGTTAGTTGACAGGGGCAGGAGCAGAGTTAGTTGACAGGGCAGTGGCAGATTGAGTCAACAGGGGCAATGGCGGGTTGCTCCTGACTCCACGTGTGACCTGGAGGTCAGCTCATTTCCTCCTGGCCGGAGCGTACCCTGTCATAAAGTCTTCTCCAAAGGGACGGCCCGCGGAGAGCGCACCATACAGAGGGGGAGCTACTGCTGCCTGCGGCCAGGAAGTGCCTGTGTGTCCACTGGGACTGGGCACAGGGACAAGAGGGTATAGCAGCCAGTGAGCCCAGATTCACCAGGTTCAGATGACATCACAGCAGTCTGGAAATACAGATGGAAGGTGGAAAAATAATGTTGTTAAATTGTAATGCAGAGAGTTCTATGGGGATTGTTCATGGATAAAAATGATCAGGTTCAACATATGCCGATTTACGATTCAGCGCTTGAGGGACCCATCTCCAGATCTTGAGCTAGCCTTGGTCAGGCCGTCAGGTGGAGGATTTGACCTGTTGTGCATGTTTTGGGTTGATGGGGGAATCAAGAGTGCCAAGAGGAAACCCAGGACAACCCGGACAGGCCGGGAGTTGAACCTGAAACCTGTCTTCTATCTACTCAGCCACTGCTGAGTAGATAGGTTGGTTTCTTTTTTCTGTTCTCTTTGCACATCTGACACTTTTCTCTATGTGTCTATCTATCTATCTATCAGCAGTGTGTCTCACATTCACTTTTACTGCAGGTCAAAAAGGCTCCATCCAAAACGTGCAGCTTTTACAAATGTGTAGGGTGGTATATGCTTGCAGTGTGTAGGGCATGACAACAGTAGTAGTGGGAGTTGGTACTGAACCACAAACTTTTGGCGCCCCAAGACCCCCCCTCCTCCTCCTCTCATCCCCCTCCGTCCCTCCTCCTTCAGCTCTGGTCTTTAATATGGTGTCAGACAAGTCTTTACTGCTGCGCTTTAGCTGCGCTCCGGGCCCAGGTTACAGGCTCTCAGGGAGTTTTTCAGCGGGGTTTGAGAGGCAGACTTTTGGGACGTTAATGTGATGGTGATATGAAAGAGGCTGTGCTCCCGGGGGACTGTTTATGACCCTATCAGGCTCCCGTACACAGGAGTTACTGCCGACCCCACGACCTGCCACATGAAACCATCTCTGTGCTCTCTGCTTCCTCTCACTCTGTGTGAACTATAGGGCACCACTGAAGCTCAGACATGTCAGCTACTAATCTGAAGCTGTACAACCTGTCACTAATGTTTCTTAATCTCTCATTACACAGAAATATATGTACACATGTAGTGCATTTCATATTGTGCCATATTCACGTACTGCCAGTGAGGCATAGATCTAAGTTTTGTCTACATAGAACACATTATTGCTCTTTATAAACCATAGACCATATAAAGAAGTGGACTAAGTGAGTGTGACATCACCCACAGTGTTCAGCTCAGGTCAAATAAAGCTCACAAGGCTAGCAGTTACAGCAGCACATTTTCGAGCTGAGTTCCATTTTTGGAATAGGAATTTGATTACAAACAATATAGAAAAAAACAAAAACAAGGAAGAGAAACTGGCTTAATTGCAGCATGTGAAGATTGAACAAAAAGGGTCCCAGGATTGACCCCTGGAGCACTCCACAGATCAGGGCCATGTGATCTGATACACAGTTAAAAATTTTGACAAAATACTTCCTGTTTCCTAAATAGAAGATAATGAATCAAAAAGGGACTCTCACTCTCTCCCTTCCATTACTATGCTCCTCCTCTGGCCAACCCCAACGCAGCAGAAGAACCACTATCCTCCTCAACCTCTCCATCACAAGAAGAATGTCCCAATTTTCTCAATTAAAAGTATAATCCTGGTTTTATATAGGTGACATACAATATGAATATGCTGGGATTTATCTATTCATTAAACCATCTTCCACATTTTACAGTTTTCAATCTACAATATTGAAATTTTAGATTATCAAACATTCTTGTTTTTGCAGGTTTCAGATCCAGAGAGGTACCAGTGACCCGAACAGCTACAAGAGTCTGGGTGACTGTTTTAGGACCATCTTCAAAAACGAAGGGTTAGTGTCTATTTATTTTCTTTATTTAAATTTCTGTGGCAGCTGCAATTACATTTTTGCTCTGAGTGGAGGTGAAATGCTTAATTATTGCACAATGTTCTCTCCAGTTAAATGTGTGAAGAATCCCTCAGTTGTCCAGGTAGAATCCATGACAAAAGGATAAATTAAATTTGTCAACTGGACAAAGTTTATTTGGTCGAATATGTTTCGCAGCTCATCCGAGCTACTTGTTCAGTTCTGGCTAGAGTGCTGGTGGACACTGCTTATAACTAGCTGCAGGGAGGAGCGAACTACAATGAAATTACTATGCACACATCACTCCTATTTGTTTTCAGTTTCTATGTGGGGTCTTGCAAGACAAATTGAATTTCTCCTTTTGCCATTTTCAGTTAAATGTTTTTGGATGGGACAAGCCCTGTACAGTATTCCACAATTATTAAAGATTTTTAGTAAAATACAAATTAAAATCCACAAATATTGAAAAGTTTAAAACACAGCTTTCCAACCACAACACTGTCCTTCAAATGATAAATGGGATTTTTCTATTCTTTTCTACCTCCAATGGGCACTCAAAGTGCTTTACATGAAGGAACCCAAAACATGCACCACAGGTCAAATCCTCCGGCTAAGGTAGTCCTGACTAGCTCAAGATTTGGAGATGAGTTGCCAGGTGCTAGACTACGCAACTACTGTTCTTGAGGAGAGGAAAGGATCGGTCAAATGCAGAGGACAAATTTACCTTCAGAGACAATAAAGTGTGAGGTACACTTTGTTGTGTCCAGTGTGCAAAAATACCCGTCAATATTCAGGGGGGTCCCCATTTGCAAATTGTTGAGCAATACAGCATA
This sequence comes from Paratrypauchen microcephalus, assembly GCA_036785185.1. Taxonomy (NCBI): domain Eukaryota; kingdom Metazoa; phylum Chordata; class Actinopteri; order Gobiiformes; family Gobiidae; genus Paratrypauchen; species Paratrypauchen microcephalus. Next base: position 312,808 of record JAVJIX010000285.1, read on the forward strand.
CATTTTCAATATTCAGTTGCCTATGCAAAGTTGTGCATTACAATGAAAGCAAATGACTGAATAAATGTTAGGTATCGACGTGCAATCAGTGCACTTGGACTGCCTTATATCCTCCCGTCAGAGCTAACTACAATGAAATTACTCTGAAACTACCACACCTATTTGTTTACAGTTTCTGTTAGTTAGGTAGGCCTATATATATTAGGCAGTGTCCACCAGCACTCTGACCAGAACTGAAGAAGCAGCTTGGATGAGCTGCGAAACATATTTGACCAAATAAACTTTTGTCCAGTTGACAAATTGAATTTCTCCTTTTGCCATGGATTCTACCTGGACGACTGAGGGATTCTACACATGTTATTAAATAAACTTAAAAATAAATGTTTTTTATCAAACTATTTCATAATGCTTGTATTATTCTTGTTTAAAGGTCCCATGGCATGAAATTTTCACTTTCTGAGGTTTTTGAACGTTAATGTGAGCTCCCCTACCCTGTTTAGGCCCCCCCCCCCCCCCATGGCTAAAAGTTGCGAAATGTCTAAACTGAGCATTTGCGATCCTTTTCTGCGTTACACAAAACCAGTGTTGAAACGGGCGAGTTCGGACAAGGCACCTTTTTGACGTCAGATCGGCAAATGCAGCTCCAGCCCCTTCCTCTGTCTCCGCTCAGCATCCCTGTATATCCCGCCTATAGAGTTTGGACTGTGAATGCGCTACAATGCGAAATGCGTTTTTTTATTTGCCTGGAGGCACGTCCGAGTGTTTCTAGGCTCGCAAGTCCCTTACCCGACCCTCTGGACCTCTGAAATACCAGTGGTTTAATTTTATTTTCTGTGTAAATATGCTTTTTTTTCATTGCAAAGTCTCCCATCTGTCTTCCTGTGTTAAACACGGAAGCGAGCAGACAGCGGTGCAGAGCTGCGCTTCCAGCGGGGGAAACCCGCCCCCCCCGCTCCTTAGCCAATCTCTCTGTCCTTCTCATTTGCATTGAAGCAGCAACACTCAGAATAAAGCATTTTAGACACATATCTAGCCTCATGAAGACTGTCAGAGTCATATCTCATGCAGTGAGTGTTGATTTTGAAGAAGGATTCATTTACAGTATTAGGGAACCATTAAGGAGCCATATAAACGCATCAAGAAGTACCATGTCATGGGACCTTTAAACATTGCACAAAGCTTTTGCCAGCCCTGATATTAGCTACTATACAAAACTACACACTCACTTTCCCCTGCTCTTTTGCCTTTCCCTTAATAACTCCACCCCTCACTCCTTAGCTCCGCCTCCTCTCACAGACCCCGCCCCCATCTCATAAGACCCGCCTCCTGACAGCTCAATGAGACAGTGCAGGCACGCAGGGCTAAAGCGCGGTGTTTACTGCGCGTCGACAGCTTTACTACGGATATAAAGTGAATCAGCTGGAGGTACGAGTCTGCCGTGGTCCAGACAGAGGAGCCAAATCGGCTTGTTGTCATTCCGCAGTACTCCCCCTTCCCCACTCTCTCCTCCACGGCTCTTCCAGGCCCTCCTCCTTCACCCTCTCACCCCTTCTCTGGGTTAGAAACTGGCACCATTGCCGTGAAACCCAATGCCCTGTGTCTGTCTGTCTGTGTATTTTGGGTGTGTCCATGTTCCAGTGAAGCTTTAACACAAAAGAGTTTAATGCCAAATTACACAGCCTCTTTCTGTCAACCGTGAGGACAGTTCACAAACTCATTTTAACATGTTTAATTACAACTTGTTTTCTGCTTATATACACTACCCGAAAAAACTTTGGACACACCCTGTTATTCAGTCATTTTTTCTATATGTTTACTGCTTTTAACATTTTATATACAAACGGAAGACAACAAATATATGAAGTAAGACACATGGAATTATTTACTAAAGAAAAATAGTTAAATAAAAAAAATACGTATGACTCTATACTATATAAATAATATAGAGTTATGTAACCTTTTTTTTCCTTTACTACATAATTCCATACACTTTGCTTCACATATTTGATGTCCTCTGTATAAAAGTGACGTGCGGTCATTAGAGGCCATGCCTCACCTGTCATCACAGGAAAAAAAAAAGTATAGTGAAAAAATAAATTAAATGGTTTTATTTATAAAATGATTTGTACTATAAAGTTATTTTGTATTTAACTTTGCCATTTTAATTATTTTTTATTCAAAATCACTGAATTTTCACTTTTACCGTTCAATAGAACTGACTCAAAATTCGCTCCTATAACTGCTAGCCTCATGAGTTTATTTATTTATTTATTTTTGCATTATTATATACAAGACATTACATAAAGATAAATAAATCCAAATTATACAAAGAATAACAAACAATAAAATAGACGGGACAGAGGGAGATAGAGGTAATGCCAGGGGAGGGGTAGCCAAAGGTCGTCACACATAACCAAAATTTACATTTACAAATAAAAATTTATAAATTAGATTGCTTAAGAATTTCCAGGGTTTTAACAGCTTTGGAATTGGAGGACAAGTGGATGGTTTTCTTATAATACTGGATTTCAGAACAGAAAATGGGAAAGTAGAGATTACGATTAATGAATTTACATTTTTGTGTTGCTAAGATAATTAAGAGATTAATGATAATAATGTTTACTTTTTGTGTGATGCATTAAAAAAAGCATGTGTTTAAAAGAAAAGGTAAAATGGAATAAAGTTGTGTGCAAATTTCTTCCAAAAAACCTGTCTGGGCAGGACTGGAGATGAATGCTGTGGAAGATGTCACACTCCCTCAGTCCACTACTTTATTATTTAAAATAAATGAATGTTGAGATAAAACGACTAATCAAAATGATTTCATAATGTTTGGTTTATTTGGACGTGAGCATTGCCTCTCCTCCCTGTGCTTCTCTGTCATCTCTTGTCTCTGAGCTCCATTATTATGTGTTTACACTGAGGCTGCGATCACTCTGCAGCATGGGGCCAGGCACATTCATAACCTACACAAACGCACAAACTCTGCTCTCTTCTGTCCAACAATTATTATTAAAAACAGACATGTGAACAGAAGCTTCCACTGGTCCGGCCTGGCTCAGAGGTAATGAAGGAGAAAACCACAGCTCACAAAAACTCTGCTAAAATGAAGACATTATTAGACTTTCATATGATTTTGACCCTAAAAAAACAACCAGATGGATCAATGTATATTCTAACCTTTTTTGATCTGTTTGTTTCTATGGATTTGACAGTGCTCTGCTCAAATGTTCATGACATTAACAGCTCTACCTTACATTTATTCAATTACAGGTGACTAGCTCAAAAATACCTACAAAAACAGGCATTCTGGCAGTGAGGGGGGTTTCCTTTCCACAGAGCTGACCTGTAATTTGGTCTGATTTGGTCTGATTTGGTCTCCATGAAGGTTTAATGCTATACTCTGAAACTTTCCAGACAAAGCAATAACATCTCCATGCAGAAAAATATTTGACGGACCCTCCACCTGAAGTTACACAATGCACCTTTAAGCTTTCTGCTATGTTATAATGTGTATAATGTATGTATAATGTTTGAGTAATCTAGCAATCTCTTTTAAAAAATATAGCATTTTTAGCATTTTTTTTGTTTTCCTGTTTTACTAGTTTTAGTCACTGTCAAGCAGGAGCTACATTTTTTATAACTTCCAATGATTTGGTTTAAAAATAGTATAAGAAAATGTGCCATAATTCCATGTATTACTTGAAATTCCCTGTTGGAGATGGACAGGTAAATTCCCTGTTGGAGATGGACAGGTAAATTCCCTGTTGGAGATGCACAGATAAACACAGCTGGAGAGCTTTTATTGTTGAACAGATTATACAAGGAAGACGATATCCAAATGAGGCAGGCTTCCAGGAAATGTGTGGTCCATGTAGTCAAATTCAAATAGAGTCTTGATCCACATTGGCTTTAGCTGCACTTTGAATCATTTAGTGAACGTGTGTGGGACGTGGATTCATTTGGATATTTGAGAAGAGAAATTTATTGTCTTGGTCTCCCATTACAACACGTCATTTTTATCTGGTATAAAAGCAAGCCACCGTGCCACTGACTTATGGTTCATATCTCTGTAATTACTAGGCCTATCCACATAAAACCAAAACTGGCACAAAGTTCAAGAAGTTCTCTGTCGCTATAAATAAACAAAATGGAAATTATTCTTCTTGGAGTGCCTGGGAGGGGTACTGGACAGTGCACCGACCGGGGACTCCGTTGTTCTCCTGGGGGACTTCAATGCCCACGTGGGCAACGACAGTGACACCTGAGAGGGGTGATTGGGAGGAACAGCCTCCCTGATCTGAACCCGAGCGGTGTTCTGTTTTTGGACTTCTGTGCTAGCCACAGTTTGTCCATAACGAACACCATGTTCGAGCACAAGGGTGTCCATCAGTGCATGTGGCACCAGGACACCCTAGGGCGGAGGTCGATGATCGACTTTGTTGTCGTGTCATTTGACCTCGGGCCACGTGTCTTGGACACTCGGGTGAAGAGAGGGGCAGAGCTGTCAACCGATCACCACCTGGTTGTGAGTTGGGTCCGCTGGCGGGGGAGGAAGCCGGAAAGACCTGACAGGCCCAAGCGCATAGTGAAGGTCTGTTGGGAACGTCTGGCAGATCCCTCTGTCAGGGGCACCTTCAACTTGCACCTCTGGGAGAGCTTCTCCCAGATTCCGGGGGAGGCTGGGGACATAGAGTGACATGGGCTCTGTTCTCGGCCTCTATTGTCGATGTGGCCGCCCGTAGCTGTGGTCGTAAGGTCTGTGGTGCCTGTCGCGGCGGCAATCCCCGAACTCGGTGGTGGAGACCAGAAATAAGGGATGCCGTCAGGCTGAAGAAGGAGTCTTATCGGGCCTTGTTGGCTCGTGGGACTCCGGAGGCAGCCGACGGGTACCGGGGGGCAAAGCGTGCTGCAGCCCGGGCGGTGGCAGAGGCAAAAACTCGGGGTTGGGAGGAGTTCGGAGAGGCCATGGAGGAGGATTATTGGACGGCCTCAAAGAAATTCTGGCAAACCGTCCGGCACCTCAGGAGCGGGAAGCAGTGCTTCACCAGTACAGGTAGGGAGCTGTTGACCTCAACTGGGGATGTTATCGGACGGTAAAAGGAATACTTTGAGGATCTCCTCAATCCCGCCGTCACGTCTTCCGAGGAGGAAGCAGAGGCTGGGGACTCGGGGTCGGACTCGCTCGTCGCCCTGGCTGAGGTCGCTGAGGTGGTTAGAAAGCTCCTCGGTGGCAAGGCCCCGGGGGTGGATGAGATCCGTCCTGAGTATCTTAAAGGGACAGTGTGTAAGATTTTTACCTGTTAATTACTGAAATTGAAGATACCCATTCAAAAATACATTGTTTTCCTAGCCTTTTCACTTCCATCATGAAATCAAAGTATTCTTTTGGACTTAGATATAGTCACATAAAAGGGGGATCTTCCCCATATAGAGGCAGCCATTTTGAATACGAGAGCCACAGAAGGACATTTGGGCTCATCCTTCGCCTCGGCTCCTGCTAACAGCTGCTTAGCCGCGCTGCGTTTGGGAGTGAAGGACAGAAGGAGAGAAGGGGAAGGGGAGGGGGGAAGGGGGGAGCCTGTGTAAAGAAGCATGCTGCCGGATCACACATCGTAATGGATACAACACGTATTTTGGACTAAATTGTTTTACTGGATTTTATTCGCTGGATCCTTATGGACAGATTGAGACCAAGTTTATGATGAAATACAGAGTTTGACCTGTGCAGAGCCTTCAAAGGTAAGCTAAGTAAGCTAAGTTTTGTGCTTTTCCGTATAAAAGCCCCATGTGCTCGGGGAGTGATTGTTTTGCAGGGAAATGAATTGCATAGTCAAAAAGAGGAGACTGTAAGGTTTCATTTGATGTGTAGATTGTCATGAATCATGATCGGGATTGTGTGTTTTCATGCGAAAAGAAAAAAAAAAAGTGAACGGGGGACCGCGCTTTATGTATACAGCGGTGCGCGGTTCGTGCGCGGGCACGCGCGATCTCGGCGGTACGTCGCGTCCGGGTGACCCTCGAGGTCTGCCATAGCCAAAAGAGGAAGTGGAATAGCTAGTAACCACCTATGCGCCACGAATCCTACACACTGTCCCTTTAAGTCTCTGGATGTTGTGGGGCTGTCTTGGCTGACACGTCTCTACAACATCGCATGGCGGTCGGGGACAGTACCTCTGGACTGGCAGACCGGAGTGGTGGTCCCTCTGTTTAAGAAGGGGGGCCGGAGGGTGTGTTCCAACTATTGGCCTTCCCGGTAAGGTCTATTCCAGGGTGCTGGAGAGGAGAATTCGACCGATAGTCGAAACTTGGATTCAGGAGGAGCAGTCTGGTTTTCGTCCCGGCCGGTGAACACTGGACCAGCTCTATACTCTCCATCGGGTGCTTGAGGGTGCATGGGAGTTTGCCCGACCAGTCCACATGTGCTTTGTGGATCTGGAGAAGGCATTCGACCGTGTCCCTCGTGGGGTCCTGTGGAGAGTGCTCTGGGAGTACGGTATTCGGGGCCCTTTACTAAGGGCTGTTCGGTCCCTGTATGACCGTAGCAGGAGCTGTGTTCGCATTGCCGGTAGTAAGTCGGACCTGTTCCCGGTGCAAATTGGATTCTGCCAGGGCTGCCTTTTGTCACCGGTTCTGTTCATTATATTTATGGACAGAATTTCTAGGCACAGTCAGGGGCCGGAGGGGATCCGGTTTGGGAACCACAGGATCTCGGGTGAAGGAAGTCTGGGAGTCCCTGCTTAGACTGTTGCCCCCGCACCTCGGCCCTGGATAAGCGGAAGAAAATGGATGGATGGAAATTATTTGTTCACAACTGGTTCAGGAATTGGTGCCATAATTCAAACCCAAAGACATGATTGTCATCAGCTGAAAGGACTTTAAGATTATTTTGAAGTTTGTGGAGTTGTGTCCTAACAAATAATGAGAAGAAAACAGTATATCTCCCTTATAATTACATTAATGGAATTCAGCTCCCTGTTTTCTGCAACATTAAGATTTTTTTCCCATTCAAAACCCACCAGTAAGCTCCTGCCATCCATCTGAAATGATGACGTTATCAGTTCTAAAATTAGATAAAGCATTTGTAATTGTTTTATGCATATTGTTATGCATATGTTTAAATGTTTTTTTAAAAATGATTTTCAAATACATCAACCTTTTGTTTTTTGTTAGGCCCAAGCCCTTACAGGGTGTAGGGCCTATTGCTGTCCCAATGATGGGTGCATGGGCAATTTTGCCATGGTCACCCCCTGCATGAACAGCACTATCCTAGCTATCCAACTCCTTGTTGACCGAACAGTCGCCCGTGACTGCAGAACCCATTAGACCAACCTGTGCACTGCCTGGATTGATTGCAAGAAAGCCTATGACTCAATGCCACACACATGGCAGACTGTCGGGCCAGACTGGGCCGGGCCACTAGGGGGCCACCTCGGGGCTAATAGTCCCAGCCCACTAGCCCCATGCCCTGAGACCGGTTGTGTTCACTATGTTGGGCTACTAGCCTCTCCGTCTTATGCCCCCATTTGCGGAAACGTCACTGATACAGCCCATTTTGAAACAGGATAGGAGGGCAATTCAGTAGCACGATGACAGAAGATGATTTGTATCAGACCAACAACTACTGCTGATACTTCTGACTACGAACACAACAACACTCATAATGAACGCTATGGAACCTCTGCACACGCTCATGATCATGTTCCGATGGAGACAGGATGAGGAGTTCGATGAAGAAAGAAAGAAGCTGTTACGGACGTGTGAGCACGGACATCTTCAGCTGACCAGAACTGGCGATCCATCGTCATTTTCCTTTTTTGTGATGGTAATGAATGTACAGGTAATACTCTGTCATCTTCGCTTTATTTTGTTTCCAAATGTTGGCCCCACCCTGACCTCCGCCCCGACCTTGACACCGCCTCTGGCCCCTCTTGACCCATTGTTTTGGTCGGACCAGAAATCACGGGCCATTAGCCCCAAGATCTTGGCCCCTAGAGCCTGTTAGCACCTGGCCATGGACGTGTGAAAGCAATTAGCTCCAATACGCCCCCGTTCGCTCAGCTTTGGCCCGACAGTCTGAAAGTGGCTACTGAGTACAGTATCAATAGGACTCTAAAGGCCTTCATTGCAAACTCTATGCAGTTGTGGAAAACCACCCTTAAAACCAGTGGCAAGCCACTTGCACAAGTGTCCATCAAATGTGGCATACCGAGGCGATGCACTGTCCCCACTGCTGTACTGTAGAGGTCTGAAGCCAAATCTTCGACTGCACTGACTACGGATACCAACTCAGAAATGGGGCCATCATCAGCCACCTCCTCTACATGGATGACTGATCCACACCACCAGGATCTACAGCACAGACATTGGAATGTTATTCAGGCTTGAGAAATGTAGTAAGATGGTGACAAAGAGAGGGAAGGTAGTCCACACAAAGGGGGAGAACATTTACAAGTACCTTGGTATCCCACAAGCAACCTTGAAGAGGCAGCAAGGAAAGTGGCTACGGCCAAATACCTGCAACGAGTAAGGCAAGTTCTAAGAAGCAAGTTCTAAGAAATAAACAGCTACGCCCTGCCACTGATCAGATACCCAGCAGGAATCATAAGCTGGCCAAAGGAGGAGATACAGACCACAGACATTAAGACACAAAAGCTCCTGACCATGCATGAAAGGTTCCATCTCGAATTCAGCACCCTGAGACTATATATGTGTGTATGTGTGCATGTGCGTGTGTGTTAAAAAAAAGGGTTTAAGATACAGTGGTACCTCACCTTACGAAAGACCCTACAAACGAAAAATCCAAGTTACGAAACGCCTTCACGTTAAATTTTGGTCTCTAAATAAGAAAGAAAATTCAAGTTACAAAACGCGAAATCTCAAAAATTAAAATAATGCGCACTCAGCTGTGCGCTCAGATGCGCGCTCAGATGCACCCCCCGAAATGTAAATACACTTTATCAACACACACGAGGGTTCCAGAGGTGGCCCGCGGTGGGAGAGGTCCACGAGGTAGGACAACTTTGTATTTTGCAATTGCTGTACATGTTTTAGGGCTGTAAATGCCTCACCACACACATTCTACGCTTTTCTCACACTGGAGTTGGGCTTTTCTCGCATTTATCTCTTGTTTGAACACTCGAACTTTCATAGATTTTCAACGGAATGTGTTGATAGTGAAGCGTGGGGGTAGACACGGCTCAATATAGAGGCGAATGAGCGAGGGGAGCTGAGACACAGGATTACTATCACAACAACACATCATCAGTAGGGTAAAACTAACCTGTCTCACGACAGTCTAAACCCAGCTCACGTTCCCTATTAATGAGTGAATTCGCTTGGTGAATTCTGCTTCACAATGATAGGAAGAGCCGACATCGAAGGGTCAAAAAGCGACGTCGCTATGAACGCTTGGCCGCCACAAGCCAGTTATCCCTGGAGAGGTGCGCGACACGGCGCGAGGCCGCACGTACACCGGGGCTGCGGGCGCGGGATGGAGCCGCGGCGCCTGGGCCGTGCCTCCCCCTCGGGGCCGCGTCCACATGGGCCGAGCACACGCGGGCGAGCGCAGGAGCCGCGTGAGGCCAGCGGAGAGCCGCACGGGGTGATTTAATCCTGGTTTGGTCCTGGTTTGGTCTGGGTCTGGTCCTGGTTTAGTCCAGGTCCAGTTCACTTTTAGACCTGGTCTAGAGCTGGTTTAGTTCTGGTCTAGACCTGGTTTATTCCACGTTTAGTCCTGGGTCTACAGTCTCTTAGCCAATCAGGACGTAGAACACAATGTTACACTATAAAAAGAAATGTTACACTATTAAAAAAAAAACTTGGAACGAATCAGGCCATTTCCATTGAAATAGCTACTCAACTTACGAAAAATTCACGTTACGAAACCACTTCTGGAACGAATTAATTTCATAAGGTGAGGTACCACGATAGTCTGAAAACTTGAAAAAAAATAAAAAAAGGATTTAAACAGCACATTTTAGGTGTAAAATATTTGTTTTACAGCACACCTCAGCTCACCTGTAGTTCCAGCTAAACCAGTTCTTTACGGTCAAATTGTGCTAAAAATAATGTTCAGTCTAACAAGCCTTTGACAGAGCGGTGCTGAGAGTTAGCGTCACACTACCTTCACACCCCCAGGGAATGTTGATGATCAATTAACTTGTAGTTATTCTAAATGCCCGACATTTTAGGAGCAGATGCCTGGAGCAAAATGCAAACTCAGCTTCACTGGTGCAGGTCATGTGCAGTGATGTGTGCAAAACCAAAGACAGATCCCAGGCAAGGGTGACCCAGTGAGAGAAGGACTGTTTTGAGCTGAAGCATGCAGGCTGTTTACATGTGCATCTCTGACTCTGTTGCATCCTGGGACAGGACAGGGTACAGAACAGGGGGAGGACAGAGGATAACTCCAGACTGACAGGTGTAACTGGGTCTGTGGAGCTTTGCAAACTGCCCCTGACAGGTTTGCCACCTGCTTGTCTCTATGGAGATGCTTTTGCTTTGCTTGAATTGTTCCATAGTGTAGCTTTAAACTCCTCTATCTCCATTGAAAAAATATATGAAAAAATAAATATATATATATATATATATATATATATATATATATATATATATATATTCAATTATATATCCATCCATCCATCCATTTTCTTCCGCTTATCCGGGGCCGGGTCGCGGGGGCAGTTTTAAATAATTGATTTAATGATTTAATTTAATGCCACACTATGGAACATTCATGACAAAGTAATGACATGATAGAACATTTTTTTCCACCTTGAGGATTTCCTGCACTTTCTGCAACTAATCCTAATGTTATAACGCTGGTAATGCTGTTCCCTCCTCAAAAACATAGCTGGAGTTGTGTTTTGTTTCATTCACACATGTCTGAGTGACCCTTTAATAGTCTGTCTACATCTTCAAACCTCAAAATACTCCACCACCTTGTGATGTCATGAAGTGGTAGTTTTCAAGGTAACAGCTCCCTTTACCTGACCGGAACCGTAAAGTACAAACACACACATACTAATAATAGTCTTCTTTGTCTTCATTTCTCGAGCTGTGGGGCAGATGTGTCAGAGGTGGCTGTTAAAAAAGGAAATGTTTATGGAAATCCAGACAAATCCCCGGTATAACTCTCCTCCTCTTTCTCCTCTCCCCTCTTCTTCCTCCTCTCCCCCTCCTCCTTCTTTGCCCATTACCGCACTGCGATCTGCGTCCAGGAAACATTTGCTTAGGGCTGCCAAAAGGGGACTTAGAGTGTACTTTACATTGGAAATCAAATGAGTATTCAAATGTGGTCGACCATCTTTCTGCTGTAACATGGCAGAGATGTGTTCCTCGCCTGGCGGCCAGGCTCAGACCACACCCGGAAACCTGTGGCTGCATTTGCATGGACAAAGAAAACATGGGCACTCAGTGCTTCCGTCTTCAAAATAACCTGTTTATTCTGAATTTGTGAAGGATTAAGACGGGACTGGACCATCTGGGAGTTTCCACGGCTCTACTATCTTTGCATTGAGTACACCTGTGTAGGTCCTGTATAACTCTTCCTGTTTAAAGGCAACATTTTGTGTACTTTTCCCCATTCAGAAGACAGAATATTTTTAGTTTTGAATAGTTAATTGATAACTGTGGTAATTTTTCAATCAATCAAACAATATTTTTAAAGCACTTTTCATACAAAAATGTAACACAAAGCGCCTATGGGTTGAATAAGAAATGTATGATGATAATGATGATAATTAAAAAATAATGATTTTTTTAATTTATTTTGAAAGTTACATTTTTTGGAAAGTTTTGGAGATTTTCTGGCTCTAACAAGTTGATAAGTCTCCAACAATGATTCATGGACTAAACCAGGACTAAACAATGACTGAACCAGGTCTAAACCAGGACTAAGACAGGACTAAGACAGGACTAGCCCAGGACGAAACCAGGACTAAATCAGGACTAAACCAGAGCTGGATCAGGACTAAACCAGGTCTGAACCAAGAGTAAACCAGGACTAAACCAGAACTGAACCAGGACCGAACCAGGACCGAACCAGGACTGAATCAGGACTAAAACATGACTAAACCAAGGTTAAAATGGGAGGCAAAAGGACAAATTCAAATTGTCAACTGGACAAAGTTTATTTGGTCGAATACGTTTCGCAGCTCATCCAAGCTACTTCTTCAGTTCTGGCTAGAGTGCTGGTGGACACTGCTTATAGTTATAAGCAGTGTCCAGTGTAGCTGCAGGGAGGAGCTAACTGCAATGAAATTACAGCTTCTGTGTGGGGTCTTGTTTAGCATACCCATTCAGGACCATAATGGGTGTTTTCACACCTCTGGACCTGACCTGGCTAACCCTATTGTTTTCTTTGTTTGTTTTGATTTAGGTTTGAGGATAGAGTTATAGATGGGAAACAAATTATGTCTGAGACCTCCATTTCTGTTCAAGGAAGGATTCTCTTTCCTGACAAAAATAGCCTCTCTAACTCCCCTCTCAAACCAGTTCCTTTCCCTGGCTAAGATCTGTACCTCACTGTCCTCAGGAGTGGCCCGTGGCTTCTAGGTGGAGATGTACGGCAGATGAAGGTCCACTCTGGCACGCCCGTCTATGTTGGTACAATCTCTTGTGAAGTGGCTGTTTTGTTTCTCCAATGTAGCGCTCACTGCAGTCTTCACTACACTGAATGGAGTAGACCACATTGCTTTGTTTGTGGCTCGGCGTTTTGTCCTTTGGGTGGACCAGTTTCTGTCTTAAAGTGTTTGTGGGTTTGAAATAGACTGGGATTGCATATTGTCTGAAAATCCTCTGTAGTTTTTCAGAAACGCCAGCCACGTAAGGAATAGTTACACCCTTCCTCCTGGGTTCTGATTCTCTGTTGTCTTGTTTCTTGTCTCTTAGTTTTCTTGAAAGCCCATTTAGGATTTCCACAAACAGAGAGGGCTTTCTCCACATGTTCTTCTTTCAGTTAGCTCCTCCCTGCAGTTAGTTATAAGCAGTGTCCACCAGCAGTCTAGCCAGAACTGAAGAAGAAGCTTGGTTGAGCTGTGAAACGTATTCGACCAAATAAACTTTCAGTTGACAAATTGAATTTCTCCTTTTGCCATGGATTCTATTTGGACGACTGAGGGATTCTTCACACATGTTAAAATGGGAACAAACCAGAACTATCTTGATTCCTATCCCGCTATAACCTTTTTCCTTCCTTAATTTAATAAATGCAAGATCTATGAGTTTAACACCCTACTGAGAAACATTCCACCCAAGTAATCTCCAAAGAGCTAAGCAGAGTGTAGATTCTCCACTAGAAAAGTTACATAGAGTGCCTTTAATGCTAAATGTGATTCTAGGAAGCATTAGTTGATAGTCCAAACATCCTGCATTTCCTGAAGTCTCAATGATATGATTTCTTTGTTACTTGTGTGCAGTATTTGGCTGATGGGTCACGGTTCGTCTGTCTCATGAAATCGCCCTTATACTTAGACAGTCCAGACCGTCCCTTAATGTGTTCTCTATGGGAGGATATCGTCACTTGTATAATCAGAAGCAGATCAGAACTGAGGAACTGTTGTCAAAACATTGCATCCCTCCTCATTCACAGGAGCCGCAGGGTCACTCTGCTGTGTCTACTGTCCACAGAGCTGTGTTCACTGTCAACACAAACCCTCATGTACACACTGACTATGTTGTCAAGTCCCTCTGTCTCAGAAATGTGACTAGAGTCAGCTCACGTATTTACAACTCCTATATTACACCAAATGAACTCTTGTGAGCTTTTAAACTTTGAACTTTTGAAGTGTTTTCATGTTTTTTTAATAATAATTACTGTCCGGTACCTGAGTCAGAATTAATTTTGGTTTTACAATAATTTGGTGTTTAGTTTGCTGAGAGAAGTTTGGAAAAAGTAGAACTATTGTAAGAAGGACAGCTGAATTTTTAACGCAAAAATGACTCTCACACATGTTGGAGTAACCCTGTATTTCATTTATTTCAGTTTCATTCATGAAAGATTAATACAAAATCTATAATACCTGCCCCCTTTTCACACAAAGTAAAACATTCCCAACACTTCAACAGTTCTAACTACATTTATAAGCAACTTATTTACATGACATATACAATATTAAATACTTGTTAAATAACACAAACATACAGTTCATACTTCATACTTTTTCAGCATATCACGTTTCACGTTTGACATTTCTTTTAAACACTTGAATCGATTTTGAAGCTTTGATTTTTTTTCATTTAGACTCTTCCACAGGCTGACACTTTTGATTGAAACACATTTTTCCATTGTTGTTCTGAACCTGAGTTTTTTAAAGATTTCAGTTCCTTTCAATTCCTTTCTCTCTTTGTAAGTTTTCTTTGGAGATTGGTGGGCAAGATCTGCTCATTTGCTTTATACATATTTTTTAAATATGAAGTTCTACCAATTCATTGAATTTCAGCATCATTAATAGTGTAAACATTGGGTTTGTTAAGTCTCTGTATCCACTTCAGCTAACGATTCTTACAGCTCTTTTCTGTAAAAGGAAAATTGGGTTAACATAAGTTTTACAAACGCTTCTCTATACTTCAATACAACAGGTCAAATATGGAACAATCAATGAATTATGCAACAAATACAATGTCTGTCTACATCTCCAAAGCTCCAAATACTCTGGTCCCCCTCGTGATGTCATGAAATGGCTAAATTTAGGCCAATAGCCGACATGTCTCCAAGTGTCCATATCGGCCTATGCTATCGGCCAACCAATATATCGGTCGGGCCCTAGAGTGGAGTTTAAAAGCACAATGGAGCACTTGCTGTATTACCACATGACATCACAAACATTCTGTTTGAGAGGTGCTCAAAATAATATAAGACATAACAGACATAACAATTATTTTCTTTCTGTTCCTTTTGTTTATGCAGCAAAGACATGGCAAATAATGGTTGGAATATGTATTTTTGTTCATTCTCTTTAAATTGATGCCAACAAAATAATAGCATGAGCAATAAATTAATGAATTAATATAAAATAATAATAATAACAATAATAATACGTACGTGAAACGTATTCGACCAAATACATTTTGTCCAGCTGACAAATTTAATTTCTCCTTTTGCCAAAATGAAAAAAGTTAAAATAATAATAATTATGGTCTATTTTAGTCAAAAAAGTTACATGATGTGTTTTTAAAGGTGCATTGTGTAACTTTTCTGGTGGAGGGGCTGTCAAATGTTTTTCTCCATGGAGATGTTATTGCTTTATCTGGAATGTCTCACAGTATGGCATTAAACCTTTCTATCTTCATGGAGACCAAACCAGACCAAGTTACAGTTCAGATCTGTGGAGAAGCGACCCCCGCTCAGTCAGAATGCCTGTTTTTCTAGAGATTTTTGAGCTATAAAACCAACTGTAATTGAATAAATGTAAGGCAGAGCTTTTCATGTCATACTGCAGAACAATCCAGGCAGAGTAATAATATCTCCACAGAAACAAACAGGATTAAACCAAGACTGAACCAGGGCTGAACCAGGTCTCAACCAGAATGTCAAAATGTGGAACATTCCAGGCAGAGCAATGACATATCCACAGAAACAAATAGGTAACGGACCTCCTTCCCCAATGGAAAAGTTACATAGTGCAGCTTTAAATACTTCAAAGTTCCAACAAAAAGTCAAAAAGTCCCCTCTCACACATTGTATTTTATGGGAACCCTCTTGAAGTTTTTTTTCCCTTGTCTTTTCCCTTTAGCAATGACTGCTCTTTTTGCCGTACAGGCCTTGGAGATGTGCGTTGGCAGAAAAACTCCACACTACAGCATTATTTCAGCCCAGAATCACACCACTGCATCCATAATGTGTAGCTTTAGTTCCCCCTGTTGCTAAATAAATGGAGCAAATTAAAAAGAAGGTGTTTGGGAATAGGTCCAGTGTTAGCTTTGCACTCAAGCTAAAAGAATGTGGCTTTGACTCAATACAAGCTGTCAGGATCCATATTGAACTCACACGTCTCCAACTATTTGAGTAGTCGCAGGGTTGCACTTTTAGTATATTTGACCGTTGACTGGAAATGGCATGGTTATAGCAGTTTAAAGTAGTGTCAGTAGTAGTATAGTGACAAAGGATGGATTCTTGTGAGTTTTAAGTCATGTTATTAAGTCTGCACCGCTCCACACTCCCTGAAATGCGGCAAGAATGGCGAGGTGAAGACTTGTGAACCCCCTGTGCCCTTCACGTGAACGGGCATTTAGCAACCAATAATGTTATAACGGCCAATAATGTAATAACTTGAGTGAGCGAATAACGTAAGCACACCGTGCCAACAATGTAGTACTTTATTACATTTTTGGCTGCAGTTATTACCTTGTGACATGTTGGTCCCTTCCCAGCCCAAAATGTAAAGGAGAATTAATGTTTTTTTACAATCTGAGCCTTATTGTTGTTTTACTCACCCATAGCACTTTGGTGTCATATGGAGCACTTCCAGAGATGTTTTAGATTAGCGATAGCCGTAGCGCTAATATATGCCCCGAGTACGGATGGGCATTCGGTGACGTTTTCTTCGTCGTTTATCGGGAGAATTAATGAGTAATAATCGGTTAATCGTTAACATATTTTGTATTAAAAAGACAACAACCATTCACTCATGTGTGTCCGCTTTTACTGTGTCTGCCGAGGCTGTGGCAACAGGCGCTTCTCCACGGGAAAGTAAATCTGCAAATCAACATGCGTAGAGGTGGATTAAAGCGAGGCAACACGCATTCTGCAGCCTCTGCTAGCGGGCTCGGAGTTAGCCGCTTTGGGATCCGAGCTAACCGCTGCTAACCCGCTGTCTCTGTCCTACCTCCTCCACACAACCCAGCCGTATCTGCAGCAATATATTAAGTCGTGAAAACCTTTGCCCTCCACGGCACTGATGGGGAGCATGTCTGTTTCGATCATCTTCGCTATCAGTTCGATGACCTTCTCTGCTCGTTGAGCACTGCAGCTCCTCCTGGTCTGTGCTAGCGCAGAGACCAGGCTAGCCTGTGATAGAGATAATGAACCGCCGCCACCTTCTTTTACCAGACTTGGATGCGCGGTGTTCAAATGATAAATCATTTGTATTGTCGATGAGGTATATTTGTATGCTGCATTGCAGTGCTTGCAGTGCGCTTGGTCATTTTCTAAATGAAAGTGGTCCCACACAACACTTCGCCGCGACCTCTTCATGTTTTGGCGATTGACCTACGGAAGCTCGCATATATCAACTGAGGCACGCTAACTAAGGCGACTGGTTTTTTTTTGTTTGTTTTTTTAAATCGGTTTATCGACGAAAATGAAATTGCTCGGTGAAATTCTTAATGATCAATTATCGGTTAATTGATTAATTATGCACATCCCTAGCCCCGAGCATATAATATATGCCCCGAGCGGTCTCCAAATAACACAAACTTTAGCACTTTTTAAATCATAGAAGCTCGATGTCTTAGTCTACGCTTTCGTTTGAGTCAAAAGTGGCCTGTAATCTGAGATTTTGCCATAATTTACAGCTTTGCGTTTCATGTTTGGGTCCCGGGAGCTGAGAGCGAAATAAACTGTGACTCCGCACATGCGCACTGGCGTCCTCATCTACTCGAA
Source organism: Paratrypauchen microcephalus (assembly GCA_036785185.1). Lineage (NCBI taxonomy): Eukaryota > Metazoa > Chordata > Actinopteri > Gobiiformes > Gobiidae > Paratrypauchen > Paratrypauchen microcephalus. Next base: position 330,413 of record JAVJIX010000285.1, read on the forward strand.
ACTATGGCTAAATCTCGGATTACAGGCCACTTTTGACTCAAACGAAAGCGTAGACTAAGACATCGAGCTTCTATGATTTGAAAAGTGCTAAAGTTTGTGTTATTTGGAGACCGCACGGGGCATATATTAGCGCTACGGCTATCGCTAATCTAAAACATCTCAGACAGTGCTCCATATGACATCAAAGTGCTATGGGTGAGTAAAACAACTTGTTTTATTACCGAAATAAGGCTCAGATTGTAAAAAAAAAACGTTAATTCTCCTTTAATAACACATGCCAATAATATAATAACCAGACAATGAAGTAATAACCATCCGATAATGTAATAACCAACCACTAATGTAACAACCAGACAAAAAATGTTATAACCAGCCGATAATGTAATAACCAGACATTAATGTAATAAACAGCTGATAATGTAATAACCATCCAATAATGTGATAACCTTCCGATAATGCAATAACCTGTCAATAATATAATAAAATGGCTGATAATATAATACAGTAACTAGACAATTATAATGTAATAAAACAGCCAATATTGTAATAACCAGCCGATAATGTAATAAATTATTGCTTTATTGGAACTGTGTTATTACATTATTCACTCACTCAAGTTATTACATTATTGGCCAGTTATTACCTTATGGGTTTATTACTTTTAAAATTCGCCAAGTTTGTTCTATTATTAGTTGTTGTTACATTATTGGTTGCTACAGGGCATCTGAAGTACACAAGTTGGGAATTGGGGACCCCTGCCCCTTTCACGTGAACGGGTATCTGAAGTACACAAGTTGTTAAAGGAGAATTAACGTTTTTTTTACAATCTGAGCCTTATTTTGGTAATAAAACAAGTTGTTTTACTCACCCATAGCACTTTGGTGTCATATGGAGCACTTCCAGAGATGTTTTAGATTTGCGATATCCGTAATTTGAGTTCTCAGGGCACATGTTTGCGGTCACCAAATAACACAAACTTTAGCACTTTTCAAATCATAGAAGCTCGACGTCTTAGTCTACGCTTTCGTTTGAGTCAAACGTGGCCTGTAATCCGAGATTTATCCATAGTTTCGAGTAGATGAGGACGCCAGTGCGCATGTGCGGAGTCACAGCTTATTTCGCTCTCAGCTCCCGGGACCCAAACATGAAACGCAAAGCTGTAAATTATGGATAAATCTCAGATTACAGGCCACTTTTGACTCAAACGAAAGTGTAGACTAAGACACTGAGCTTCTATGATTTGAAAAGTGCTAAAGTTTGTGTTATTTGGAGACCTCGCGCTACGGCTATCGCTAATCTAAAACATCTCTGGAAGTGCTCCATATGACACCAAAGTGCTATGGGTGAGTAAAACAACTTGTTTATTACCGAAATAAGGCTCAGATTGTAAAAAAAAACGTTAATTCTCCTCTCTCTCTTTAAAGTCCACATATTGGGACAGGGCCTCAAACTAAAATACACTCGTACATGTTTTGCATTTCAAATTCAGGGAACAATTTTCCAACCGCAGAAGCTGAATCCTGCTTCATAATTTGCAAAAAACAATGTAATCCTATGTAATTACTCCTTCAAAGTTCAAAAGTTCTTTACCTCTAAGTAAAGAAGACACCAAAGATAATGAATTAATGTGAGAAAATGAAAAGTGAGAGATCGATAGCCTTTGTGTTTGTTTAAAATAGACACCTGTCAGATCAGTCGGCGGCAGTCCCTTTAAAACAACAGAGGTTTGAAAAGAAAATGGTTTTAGCTGTTTCCTGGAGACAGTTTGTAGTCCACACAATTTAGATAAGACTGATGCGCATTCACAAACAGGGGTCCTGATATTTTGGCAGCTCAAAGTTCAAAAGATGTTTTCTTAAAGAGCCTGTATATTATATTATTTTCTGATCTGTTATAATGTCACCTGGAGTTGTGTTTTGTTTCATTCACACGTTTAACACAAAAATCCTGCATATTTACTCTTCAGAAAACACTCTGTTCCACCTAATAATGTCATGTGGTAATACAGGAAGTGCTCAACTTTTTAAACTCCACACACCTTCACTAGAATCATTTGGATTATTTCAGACCTGGAATTGCCAGTCTGTACTGAACAAATCGTAACTTGTGATGTTACAAGGTAGAACAGAGCATTTTGAGCTTTGGAGATGTAGACAGACTAATAATAAAGGGTTCCTCAAGATTCAAGATTCAAAGCTTTTATTGTCATATGCACAGTAAAGAAACACATTTCCCTGTACGATGAAATTCTTACTCTTATGTGTGAATGAAACAAAACACAGCTGCAGGTATTTTTTGATGAGGTGAGTTTTAAGCCATATTAGAATGTTATATAAATATCTTGGGATTTTGATTAGGCCTAATGACTGATTCACAGTAGAGGTAAGATCTTAAGCCCGAGCCCGAGCCCGAACTGACCCGACCCGAATTTCGGGTCGGGCTCGGGCCTAAAATGTCAATCATTGCTTCGGGTCGGGCTCGGGCCGGGCTTCTCTCTCGCTGACTTAAAAAATAAATAAATATATGTTTATAAAAATGTATAATAAAACGATGTGTGGATACTAAACTAAGGAGTACTTGTTTTAAAATAAATAATTTGGATAAAACAGAGAAGGCGCTGTAAGGTAATTGCTATTTAACTATTAAACAGGAGCCGCTCTTAATAATCTTCCCCTCCGCAAGTCCGCATCTATTTTGACCTGGTATCCCCAATATGGAGGAGCAAGAAGTTAAGGATAAACTAAAGACAGGAGAACTGAAAAGACAAACACGCACTGGTAAGAGTGAGGTGTGGAAAAGCTTCAAATTGATTGTTGAAAATGCTACAGAAACTTGCGTTGGCTTCGCTGAATGTAGTCAATGTGGCGCTTTGCTTTCATACGAGAGCAAAAAGACTGGCACCTCGACGTTCCCTCTAAGCTGCGCGCCTGTGCAGTTGCGCACTGCTCACACATTCTCAGCACACAAGAAAACCTATGCAGCGCAGGGATGAAAGAGTTCCGCTTTTTTTTTTCAGCCGCGGGGTCATCTGAATACGGGGGAATCGTCCAGTATTCAGAAACAAAAGTATGTGTCTCGTATTAAACTTCTACCGGTGTAAGCCACGAGCACGCGCAAGCCGCGAGCACGCGCAGCTCTTTCCGCGTGTAGCGGGGGGGGGTGCATGTCGGATGACGCGCACAGGGTTCCAAGGAGCGCTCAGGGAGTTAGTGTGTTTGCTCAGACACATAAAACATTAGGGGGAACATTCGACGCTGAGCAGGCATTTAAACAGCTGTACTAGCAAAATTGATGATCGTCAAACATCTATATTATCATTTGTTTCAAAAAACGCCCCTCACAAATAAAATATGAAATTTCGGGTTTGCTTCGGGCTCGGGCCTGCAAATCAAGTTAATTGGTCGGGCTCGGGCCGGGTCGGGCTTTAATACCTGCGGGCCGAGTCGGGTCGGGCTGGATTTTTTAGGCCCGATCTTACCTCTAATTCACAGACTGAAATTGAAGTTGCGCTTCTATTTTAGAATTAAATCTTGTTTGTCATTTGAGGCTCATAAAAAACTTGTTAATGCTACTTTTCTGTCTGTTCTTGATTTTGGTGATGTCATTAATATGAATGCCTCTGTAGACTGTCTGCATGCTCTTGACACTGTGTATCATGGTGCACTGCGTTTCATTACAAACATGAGGTCCCTGACCCATCATTGTGTCTTGTGCGCCCGTGTGGGCTGGCCTTCCCTGACCAATCGTAGACTGAAGCGTTGGTATCTTTTGATTTATAAATGTCTTATTGGGCTGGTGCCTTCCTATCTCCAGCAGCTCATAGAGGTGAGGAGCAGCAGCACTTCCAGTCTCCGCTCTCAGGAGCTGCTCCTGCTCTCTGTGCCCAGAGCTCACACACAACACACACACACACACACACACACACACAGGAGCTGCTCCTGCTCTCTGTGCCCAGAGCTCACACACAACTTGGTAAAAAGGCTTTTCGTTTTGCTGCAGCTCATTCCTGGAATGAACTCCAGAGGGAATTCAAACTGAAAGATCTGGTGTCATTGAACTCTTTTAAGTCGCTTTTAACTGAACTTGAAACAAAATTATCAATTTGTAAATGTTTCACATAAGACTTGTTTTATGATGTTTTTATGTGTGTGAAAATGTGAACATTTTGTGTTATTTGTTTTGTCTCTGTGCTGATGCTGCCTCTTGGCCAGGACACTCTTGTAAAAGAGATTTTTAATCTCAATGAATTTTTTTATCCTGGTTAAATAAAGGTAAAAACAAAAAAACAAAAACAAGAGTCAATTTTACATAATATAGGACCTTTAAATTAGCCCTATTATGCAAAATCGACTTTTTAGAGCTTCAAACCATGTCATAGTTGTTTTAACTTCTCATTCACCCTCTTTAAGTTAATTTAGTGATTTGTGCATGTTTGAGTAATCTTTATTCTCCTGTATTCTATAAGACATGTGTTTTCGATCTACCCGTTTTCACTGCCAGCTCTCTATAGTAGGGCTGAGAGCATATTGTAAGTCTTTATTTGTTGTTGTGATGATATTTACAGCGATTTCAGCTCTCTGGGTTCTGCAATTTTCAGTAGCTCAGCTGAATTTTTTTTTAGGTCATTTTAGATCAATATTGTGATTAAAATGTGCAAATGATAAGAGAATAATCCACTGGATAGATTGTAAGAAGCAGACACAAGCACAACAGGTCTTCTTTCATCTTGCAGTGTTTTATAGAACGAGGCGTGTGTTTGTGTAGCTAACAGCTCTTGATGACTTCACGCGCGCAGTATTTTAGTGTAAACAAAAACAAACTGCTCTGTGAATGTAAGAAACATGTTTGGAGCTGACAATGCACAAGTGTGAGTCAGGAGTTCATGAAATTGGAGGTTTAGTTGCAAGTCAAAGTTTTATACATTTATGGGGCTGATTCTAATATACATCTAATACATATACCATAAGAAAATATTTACAAAATACTTGACATTAATTAAATGTCAATTAATTAAATGACATTAATTTGTAGACTCATTTTCAACGGAATCCTGGGCCCAGAGTGTACACTATTGTGTATTCTGCTTTTATTGTGTAATTCTTGAATGTCTCTGAGGCAAGCTGAATTTAATACTGTTTTTAAAATGCATTGTTGTTGTGAATTTCATCATTTCAAAGAGTAAACACACTCCCATGCTCAGTTTGAACCATCTGAAACAGATCTGAGACTTAGACAAACTGTATTGATCCACAAGGGGAATTATTTGGACCCAGCAGCTCACACATGACAACATATTATAATAAGAGTAAAAACATAAATGGTAATAATAAATTCAAAATACGTAGCAAAAATACAAAGAGACTGGTGTCAAATAAGGCATAATTATATAAATGTGTATGTATAAGTAAAGATAAAATTAGTAAAACACTAAAAATCAATAAAGTAGATTAGCCAGCAATTTGTTTAAAGGTACACTATGTAGAGTAAATCTTCTGGTGGAGGGTCTGCCTTCTATTTTCTGCTCTGGCAAAGCTTAAAACTTAGCAGTCGCCATGGAGACAAGCAGGTGACACTACAAAAACAAGTATTTTCAGCAATAAAAAAAATCATGTAATTTATTCAAAACAGAGAAGATTTAATTAAATTAATTATAGAAATATAGTGGTACAAATATATCTCAGCCATATACAAGAGGCCGTAAGGAAAACAGTGTAAAGATGCAATAATGATTGACAGGACATAATTTAATCATCTCTGCATTTGTCAAATTCAAATCCTATCTCTCCCTCCTGACCTCCGTAACATAGACTCAAAACCCACCTGTTCAGACTGTCCTACCTCTCATAGCCAATCACTCCACTCTGATTTTGTTTTTATTTTGTTTTTTATGTTTTATTGTATTGTTTGTTTGTGCTTTTTATTCGTTTTTAACCTTGTGCAGTGTCCTTGGGTGTTCTGAAAGGCGCTTTTAAATAAAATGCATTATTATTATTATTATTATCTCAGAATCTTGTACTAAGATGGAGGATTTGACCTACTGTGCATGTGATGAGTTGATGGGAAAAACCACAGTGTAACTATAATGCAAATTCATCCAAACACAGGTAGAACACTCCACACAGAGTTATATTTTATATTTTATTACTTATTTTTCTATTTTATTCAGACTGAACTCACGCATTCACTAACCCCCTCCCCCTACCCCCCAACTATATCACAACACACTACCTCACTACATTAATTCTGTGAATTATCTGTATGCCAAGTGCTGCTGCTGCTGTTTGCTGCTACTGTTTGTTTTATTCTGTCTTTACTGAAGTTCGTTGTTTGCTGGTCAAACATTTTTATTTTTATCTATTTTATCTACACCTGCGGAGAGCTTTCCCAATTTCGTTGTGTTTTTACCTAACATAATGACAATAAAGACTGTTCTGTTCTATTTATTCAGATTTGTACATATACATCTATTATTATTATTATTATTATTATTACCATATCTCATTTGACACTTGTCTATTGCTCTTTGGTTGCTATTCCATCTGTTTTTTGTTACCCTTTGTTAGATATTATATTTGATAATTGAGCTACTGTACCCAAACAATTTCCCTTGTGGATCAATAAAGTTTGTCTAAGTCTAAGCCTAAAGTTGAGCCAGTCCAGGAGTCGAATCTGGAACCTCTTTGTTATGATCTAAAATGGAGGATTTGACCTATTGTTATGAGTTGATTGAGGGAAACCGCAGTGGAACTATAGTGCAAATTCACCCAAACACAGGTAGAACATGTAAACTCCGGACTGAAAGTTGAGCCAGTCCAGGAGTCGAACCTGGAACCTTCTTGCTATATAGACAACATGGCCAACCCCAATGTTTGTAAGGCAAATTGGAGCACCCATCCACCTATTCACGTGTTTCAGCTTTTTCATTTTGAGGACATTTCACTGTTCAAAAGATATAATGTTCTGAATGTTCTTGCTGTGAGGCTGAAGTTTAAATTGCGGTTAAAAGTGATTTCATATTTTGTAATACTCCTGTCTCACCTAAACATGTCAGACTAAGACTAATGCAAGTGACTGATAGTGTAATTCAATGTGAGTGAGTTTAAAGTGACGTTAAAGGACCTCTGTGTGTAACCAGGCTGTCCAGTCATTCAGTAAATACACTTCATAAGAGCCAAATCTGAACAGACTCTGGCCTGTTTTATGCTCATTTAACCATAACTTACTGTGATATTATTTTTACTGCCACAAAGAGCACTTTAAATCATGTCCGAGGATGACTGAGTAAAAAGCAAACCAAAGTTAAATTATAGACCTGCCATCTTTGACAATCCACTCTATCAAATCTGGGGATCTGAGGTAAAGTCATTGAGAAGGGAAGTCCATGTTCAGGGCTTGTGGTTTGGAAGTGGAACGATGAAAATTCGAAAAGTCTCAGAGCTTTCATTGAATAAAGACTGTTTTTGCAAGTTGTATTTCAGCATTTGCTAAAGTATGAGTGTAAGTTGTGAAATGTTATGAAAAATCATTTTGGGGGAAGCCTGTGTCACTGTAATGTTGGATTGAAATCACTCTGATGCAGTTCTTGAGTAGAAAAAAAAGAACAAAAAACAAATGTGGTGGTGACTGCTTCATTTTTATTTCTAATGTTAAAGCTGCATGAAGACATTATTGCTTTGTCTGTAATGTTTCATAGTATGGCATTAAACCTTTCAAACATCATGGAGGCCAGACAGGTTACAGGTCAGATCTATGGAGAACCAACCCTGCTCATAGTCAGAATTCCTGTTTTCTAGGTATTTTTGAGCTATAAAACCACCTGTAATTGAATAAATGTTACACAATGCACCATTAATATCAAGTTCTTTAACATACTGAATTATTCATTGTTCGTAGTGCGTTGACTTTCACGAGGTCTTTTTGGTGTTTGTTAATGGAAGAGTAAGTTTTTTTGTTTTAGTTTAGAGGTTGAGCATTACCGACTAGATATAGTCGGCCTCACCTCCACGCACAGTTTGGGCTCTAGAACCCAACTCCTTGAGGGAGGCTGGACTGTCGTTGCCTGTGGGGAGTGACAGCGGGCTGGTGTGGGCCTCGTTATTGCCCCGCAGCTCAGCCGCCGTGTGTTGGAGTTCACCCCTGTGAATGAGAGGGTCGCGTCCCTGCTCCTTTGGGTCGGGGACAGGTCTCTCACTGTTATGTCGGCCTACGGGCCAAACAGCAGTGCAGAGTACCCGGCCGCCTTGGAGTCTCTGGGAGGAGTACTGGACAGTGCATTGACCGTTGTTCTCATGGGGGACTTCAACGCCCACATGAGCAATGACAGTGACACCTGGAGAGGGGTGATTGAGAGGAATGGCCTCCCTGATCTGAACCCGAGCGGTGTCCTGTTAATTAACTTCTGTGCTTTTTTTTTCCATAACGAACACCATGTTCGAGCACAAGAGTGTCCACCAGTGCACGTGGCACCAGGACACCCTAGGTTGGAGGTCGATGATCGACTTTGTTGTCACCTCCAGCCGTGTGTCTTGGACACTCGGGTGAAAAGAGCTGTCAACTGATCACCACCTGGTTGTGAGTTGGATCCACTGGCGGGGGAGGAAGCCGGAAAGACCTGGCAGGCCCAAGTGTATAATGAAGGTCTGTTGTCCAGTTGACAAATTGAATTTCTCCTGTTATCACCTCTGTTGGGAACGTCTGGCAGAGCCCTCTGTCAGGGAGACCTTCAACTCACACCTCCGAGAGAGCTTCTCCCAGATTCCGGGGGAGGCTGGGGACATGGAGTCCAAGTGGGCTTTGTTCTCGGCCTCTATATTCGATGCAGCTGCTCGTAGCTGTGGTTGTAAGGTTTGTAGTGCCTGTCGCGGCAGCAATTCCCAAACTCGGTGGTGGATACCGGAAGTAAGGGATGAAGAAGGAGTCTTTTCAGGCCTTGTTGGCTCTTGGGAATCCTGAGGCAGCTGACGGATGCCGGCGGGCCAAGCGTGCTGCAGCCCAGGCGGAACGCAGAGGCAAAAACTCGGGGTTGGGAGGAATTCGGAGAGGCCATGGAAGAGGACTATCGGACGGCCTCAAAGAAATTCTGGCAAACCGTCTGGTGCCTCAAGAGGGGGAAGCAGTGCTTTACCAACACTGTTTATGGTGTGAGTGGAGAGCTGTTGACCTTGACTGGGGATGTTGTTGGACGGTGGAAGGAATACTTTGAGGATCTCCTCTGCCGTCACGTCTTCTGAGGAGGAAGCAGAGGCTGGGGACTCAAAGGCAGTCTTGTTCATCACCCTGCCGGAAGTCACTGAGGTGGTTGGCAAGCTCTTCGATGGCAAGAATCCGGGGGTGGATGAGATCTGTCCTGAGTATCCCAAGTCTCTGGATGTTGTGGGGCTGTCTTGGCTGACACCTCTCTGCAACATCGTGTGGTGGTCGGAGACAGTACCTCTGGACTGGCAGACCGGGTTAGTGGTCCCTCTGTTTAAGAAGGGGGGCCGGAGGGTGTGTTCCCAACCAGTCCACATGTGCTATGTGGATCTGGAGAAGGCATTCGACCATGTCCCTCGTGGGGTCCTGTGAGGAGTGCTCTGGGAGGTTCAGGGCTCTTTGCTAAGGGCTGTTCGATCCCTGTATGTCCAGAGCAGGAGCTGTGTTCACATTGCCGGTAGTAAGTTAGACCTGTTTCCAGTGCAGTTCTGCCAGGGCTGCCCTTTGTCACTGGCTCTGATCATTACATTTATGGACAGAATTTCTAGGCGCAGTCAGGGGCCGGAGGGGATCCGTTTTGGGGACCACAGGATCTCACCTCTGCTGTTTGCAAATGATGATGTCCTGATGGCTTCATTGAGCTGGGACCTCCAACATGCACTGGGGCGGTTCGCAGCCGAGTGTGAAGCGGCTGGGATGAGGATCAGCTCCTCCAAATCCGAGGCCATGGTTCTCGACCGGAAAAAGGTGGCTTGCTTACTGTATGTAAACAAGCATGATTTCTAGGATAAGGAGGAGGTGGGAAGAGGCTTTTTTTTACTTAGGGAGCTGTGGAGGAGGGGGGAAGGGGGGGGTGTCACGCCTGAGCAACATTTGAAAAAGGACAAATAGTTGCTGTATTTCTCTTCCCTTGGAAAATCCTCTATACAACCTGTCATTCTGCTATTTATTTGTTGCAGCTCATGTCTCTTAATATTGTCTATTTAATATGTTTTTTTCTGATTATCTTGTTTTATTTTAATCTTAAATGCCTGTTCACACTTCCTAAGAACATAAGAACTTTCTTCTTGCGCCCAGGGCTGGCCAAACAAAATGACATAATTCTGTTCGGCCAGCTCCTGTTTGGTTCTTGCAGCTTGTTCTCGATACTTCAGCTAAGCAGAACTTTGTTCGGCAGTTCAGCAGCATTGTCCCACATCTTCGCTCTGATTGGTTATTTATGTGGGTGTGGTTTATCTGCTGGAGGACGGGTGCGTGAGATGGGTGCTTCCTTGCCAGTGTGGAGCAAGAAAATAAAATAGATGCTTTTGAGTCACAGCTGACAGAAATTGTGAATTAATAGAAACATCTATATGACACGACGCTAAATGACTATAAAGACAGCCAAATGGCAAGAAATTCATGAAGGGAGATTGCTGATATTTTAGGCTCAAATGTGACAAGTTATGAAAGCCAAAAGGTGTGTCACCAAAAAAAAAGAGCAGTCAGGCTGGAGGATGAAAAGAAATACCCTCACTATATACCTCTCTGCAGTGGCTAGACTCCATCAAACACAGGGAAACATCCACCAATATGCGGCAGAGCGAGGGGGCGGGGCAGTGTGGCAGCAGAACATCTTTTGAAGTATGAAATGTCAAAGCTCAAAAGAAACTTTGTTCTTGTTCTCATCACCACAAGAGCAAGAACAAAGTTCTTTTGCTCCTATGAATTATGAATAGGCCTTAATCTGTTTCAATATAATGGTTTATTGTTATACTACTCTGTAGCATTATATCACGCTTCAAAATTGGTTGTGACAGGCCTCGTGTTCAGGATTTGCCTTGTGTTTAACAAATAATTTCTTTATTCGACTCCAGATCTTCTTATCACATCTGTAAATTTCAGGCTAATGACCATCTACATTTGTCTGTTACAGGATTTTTGGTTTCTACAAAGGAATCCTGCCCCCGATCCTGGCAGAGACGCCCAAGAGAGCGGTCAAAGTAAAACTTCATTTATATCTCCAGTAACAATATCCAACCTGTAATAATAACCAGCCACCAACCACCAACCACTGACAGCTGCCATATCATCCACATCACAAATGTACAAGGAAACAGAAGTGTTAAATCAAAAAAATTGACAGGGAGTTTCTGTTTGTTCATCTTACAAATATTGACATATTTCATTTGCTTTTCCTTGGAAGGTGGGAGGAAGTTGATTTAGCTGCTGACGTGGCCACCCAAAACATTGTAAACAGTTACCTATAAAACTCCTTTTTTTCTTTTTTTTTCTTTTTTTGCTACTTATTTAGAATTTATTTTCACCATTTATATTTGTTATCTTTGTTATTATAATATATTGTGATGTGTGAGCTATCTTTTAATAGAGCTTGGGATGGAACTTCAAAAAACGTCCATTGGAAATCCGCCATGTTTGTGGCAGTAGTGCAAAACTCTCATATGTGTGTAGAATCCCTTAGTTGTCCAGGTAGAAAGGAGAAATTCAATTTCTCAACTGGACAAAAGTTTATTTAGTCGAATATGATTCACAGCTCATCTAAGCTGCTTCTTCAGTTGCGACGTTCATTCTACAGAACTGTTTTTTTGTTGGACCCATGCCTGAATAAATGTGTCAGTTTCACTGTTTATCATAACATACTCTTTATTCTCTTCTTATTTAATTGTCTCATGGCTGCTCTGCTCCCCTCTGTTTGGAGGAAGTGTTAGCATGTGGAGCTAATAGAGGTCAGAGAGAGGGGGGTTGGACTGGTTTAAAGTGAGTCAGTTCATAATGAGAAACCGGTGACTGTGACATGTGAACTTTTAGAATATAAGCTCCCTCTGAGAACATATGCTAATTGCTAACACGGCTAACATGACTAATTTAAACTTAGACAAACATTACTGATCCACAAGGGAAATTACTTGGACACAGTAGTTTACACATCTAAAATATTATAATTACAAAAAGAGAGGAAAAAATATAAATGGTGAAAATAATTCTAAAAAAAAAAGTAGCAAAAATAGCCAGTTAACATGGCTATCCGAGCTGACAGCTAAGACTGATAATCGTTTTTTTGCCAACTAAAGTCAGTGCAGATTACGCATGGATATCATGGCAGTCATTGGTTTTATATGACTTTTCAAAGACTTTAATGGGATGAGAGAGTTACTAATCTAACACTAGACAGATAATAATTTCCTAAAAACCTGTTTAATCCTGATATTTGGGCAGATGATGTGTGTTTTCTTTGGCGTTTACATTAGCTTACATTAGCATCTAGACACAAAATGGCGGCAGGTGGCAAAAAATGATGATTGGAAATAGACGCTTATTACAGGACCATTTATTTTCAAGCCCTACCACTTTATATAATCCATAATGTGGCAGTTTGATCCCCAGTCCTTTTGTGTCCTTTGGCAAGACACTCAACTTGCCTTGACTTCAAATTCCAAAATCCTGTTATTCATTAGTTAAATGACATTCCGTAATGAACATTATGAAGACTTTTAAAGGTCCCATATTACGCAAAATTAACTCTTGTGAGCTTTTAGCCATGTTAGAAAGTTGTTACCTCCTCAAAAACATACCTGGATTTGTTTTTTGTTTCATTCATTCACAATCCTGCATTATTAGTCTGCCAAAGCTCAAAATGCTCTGTTCCACTATGTGATGTCACAAAGTGGTAGTTTTCAAGTTAATAACTACTTTTTACCTTTTGTTCAATAGTAATGGGCAATTCTAGGGCTGAAATCGTCCAAAAGATTCTAGTGAAGGTGTGGGGAGTGGAACACTTCCTGTAGTACCACATGACATCACAAGGTGGAAGAGGGAGTTTTCTGTTGGAGAGAAGAAATCAGCCTAAATCTGCAGGGTGTGTGTGTTAAACATGTGTGAGTGAAACAAAACACAACTCCAAGTCTGTTTGTGATGAGGAAATTACATTATAACATAGATCAGAAAATAGTACTTTTAGTGCAGATTTGATTGATTCGCCCCAGTTAAATTCCTTTAACAATTCTTTGACGCTGATTAATAACTGAAGCGTTACAACATTAATACTCTTCTATTCATGGTTAGTTTCGGTTGGTTTCACCCAGGTCCGTTCTTTGTCCCAGTCTTGTCTCTATATTAACTCCTGGTTTCCTGGTTTGTGGGGCTCCTGTTTATCTTTGAGTCACTTCTTTCTTTAGCGGTAGCTTTCTGACAGCTCATTTCTCTTTCTCTCCAGTTTTTCTGCTTTGAACAGTACAAGAAGCTGCTGGGTCTGACTCCTTTGTCTCCTGGAGTGGTAAGTGTGTATGCCTGACACACACACACACACACAAACACACACACCTACACACCTACACATGTATATATGGGTCTTGCCTAGGTAATGCTGTCATGATAGTAAAATTTCAAACTTACTTGATACTTTGATACCATGATGGTAAAAAGAACTCTTTCTTTAGACAATAGAATGTGATTTTCAGTATTAAATGGCTGCAAACTGCCCCAGTGCATGTTGGATGTCCCAGTCCGATGAAGCCATCAGGACAACATCATCTGCAAACAGCAGAGATGAGATCCTGTGGTCCCCAAACGGATCCCTTCCGGCCCCTGACTGTGCCTAGAAATTCTGTATTAAATACAATGAACAGAACTGGTGACAAAGGGCAGCCCTGGCGGAGTCCAACATGCACTGGAAACATGTTCAACTTACTACCGGCAATGCGAACACAGCTCCTGCTCCGGTCATACAGGGACTGGAGAGCCCTTAGCAAAGAGCCCCAGACCCCATACTCCCAGAGCACTCCCCACAGGACCCCGCGAGGGACGCAGTCGGATGCTTTCTCGAGATCCACACAGCACACGTGGACTGGTTGGGCAAACTCCCATGAACACTCGAGCACCCGATGGAGAGTATAGAGCTGGTCCAGTGTTTCACAGCCGGGACAAAAACCACACTGCTACTTCTGAATACAAGGTTCGACCATCGTTCGGATTCTTTATTTTTTATTTATTTATTTAATAGGAACAGTGCATATTACTGAACATCTGCAGCATTGCAGTGTAAATATGCCAGATTATAGCAAGAATGCTAATTTACATCTGCAGTCCCTAATTCTCCTCTCCAGTACCCTGGAATAGACCTTATTGGGGAGGCTGATGAGTGTGATTCCCCGGTAGTTGGAATACACCCTTTGGTTCCCCTTCTTAAACAGAGGGACCACCACCCTGTTCTGCCAGTCCAGAGGTACTGTCCCCGACCACCACGTGATGTTGCAGAGAGGTGTCAGCCAAGACAGCCCCACAACATCCAGAGACTTAAGATACTCAGGATGGATCTCATCCACCCCCAGAGCTTGCCAAACACCTCAGTGACTTCAGCCAAGGTGATGGACGAGTCCGCCTCTGAGTTCCCAGCCTCTGCTTCCTCCTCAGAAGATGTGACGTGGGATTGAGGAGATCCTCAAAGTATTCCTTCCTAAGGTCTGACAACACTCTCCACCCACACTGTAAACAGTGTTGGTGAAGCACTGCTTCCCCTTCCTGAGGCGCCAGGCGGTTTGCCAGAATTTCTTTGTGGCCGTCTGATAGTCCTGCTCCATAGCTTCGCCGAACTCCTCCCAACCCCATGTTTTTGCCTCTGCGACTGCCCGGGCTGCAGCATGCTTGGCCCACTGATACCTGTCAGCTGCCTCAGGAGTCCCACGAGCCAACAAGGCCTGAGAAGACTCCTTCTTCAGCCTGACATCCTTTACTTCCAGTGTCCACCACCGGGTTTGGGGATTGCTGCCGCAACAGGCAGACCTTACGACCACAGCTACAAGTGGCCGCATCGACAATAGAGGCTGAGAACAAAGTCCACTCAGACTCCATGTCCCCAGCAATCTCCCCCGGAATCTGGGAGAAGCTCTCCCGGAGCTGTGAGTTGAAGGTCCCCCTGACAGAGGGCTCTGCCAGACGTTCCCACTATACAACCAAGTGAGAACAACTCATTTGCAGTGATGACATGGCCAAGAGGCAGCATAAAACAGCACAAGCAGAAAACACATCAAACATAACATGAAATAGTGAATCCTAACACGAAACAGAAACAGTGAATTTTAACATGAGACAGTGAATCATAAAATGAGACAGTGGATCATAAAACGAGACAGTGGATCATAAAATGAAATACTGAATCATAACATGGAACAGTGAATCATAACATGAGACAGTGAAACATAACATAAGACAGTGAAATAAAACATGAAACACTGAAATGAAACATGAGACAGTGAAACATTTGCAGATTAAAGACATAAAAGTGTTCCACAGTGTGCTATTTACAGGAAAAACAATAATATCAAGCGTGCCTCCCACTAAAGAAACTACTGCACATCGTGTCAGGTTTGTGAAGTTGTTGTATATTATTTTGTATCATGTTTTTGTATATTTATTGAAAATGACACTAAGTCGCACTGTTAACCATAAGAAGGGTTAGTTGTGTAATCGCTAGATTATTCAAACATGCATGGATGTATTTTTGACGAGGGAACAATGAAGAAAACTCTAAAAATCTATTTTACTTCAGACTTCTGCTTTAAATGTGCATTGTGTAACTTTTGTGGTGAAGGGTCCGTCAAATACTTTTCTCCAAGAACATATTGCTTTGTTTCGAATGTTTCACAGTATGGTATTAAACCTTTTTATCTTCATGGAGACCAAACCAGACCAAGTTACAGGTCAAAGTTCATTGAGTACACTGAAGGTGGAAAATCGCTATATAAAAATGTGACCATGACCGTAATCGGATCTGTCTCACTCACAGTCAGAATGCCTATTTTTCTAGGTATTTTTGAGCAGTGAAATCATCTGCAATTGAATAAATATAAGTTAGAGCTGTTTAAAGTCATACTGTGGAACATTCCAGGCAGAGCAATGACATATCCATAGAAAGTATTTGATAGACCCCTAATGCACCTTTTAGCAAACATGAACAAAATGAATCCTAAACCTTACCCTAGCATAATACTCACCAAGTGACTATGTATAAGAGCCAGTCTAGTTCCAGTCTTTCCCCTGAAAATACCCATGTCCTCCTTCTGAATGTGAGGCTCAGTGAGGACACGACAGGCTGCTAGGCTGCTAAGGAAGACAAATGGTTTTGGGTGCGGCTGCTCTCACTGTTCAGGTAGTAGCAAGATGTCAGGAAGATGGATGATTTTACCTGTGGAGTCTGGACTTGTTTGTAAAGGTACTGGTCCAAGGATGTATACCTGTCCCATTAATCATGTGCCACGAAACTGACTCCTCCTTTTCCTTAAAGTTGTTTGTACTTTTCTGTACTTCTTTTCATGGTATCATGTTATTTCCTCTTCGTAAACATACCTGAAGTGAGGTTTAGTTTCATTCACACGTGTGAGAAATGTTTTTCCTCCATAGATGAAAATGCTAAGTTTTACCTTGTATTGTCATTAGTTGCACTCATTCACAGAGCGACTCATAGTTCAGTACTTTCTCCTTGCCATGGGTCATGTGACTCTGGCATGTGGCAAAGGTGCATTGTGTAAAGGTCCACCACGTGGTTGTGTCCATGGAAATGTGCTAGGGATACTGCTTTTGCTGGAATCTACCACAGTATGGCATTAAACTTGCTTTATTATTTACCTGTAGGTGTTTTTTGCAATAAAATACCTTGAAAAATATGCGTTCTACTGTAAGCTAACCCACCTCTCCACAAACTGGACCTGTAAATTGGTTTGTTGCTTGTCTTGTCTGAAAAAGCTTGTCTTGTCTGAAAAAAGTTCCATCTCCATGGTGATGGGCCCTCCACCCGGAAAGTTATACAGTGCAATTTTAACTCCAAATTGATTTTTGTAATATCAAATTCATCTGATGTATTTACGGATATTAGTGGCACTGTGGTTGAGTGGTAACCATTCACAGCAAGGTTCTGGGTTTGACTCCTGGTTTGCATGTTCTGTTTCACCCATTAACCCAAAACATGAACCAAAATCCTCCAGCTTTCATTCAGCGCTTTAATGCCATATGTAGGTATTAGGTATTTTGCAGCCTTTGTCTTTAATTGGTAATTGCTATGGAAACCCAGAGATTCCATTTTTGTTTTTTGTTTGTTTGCATGTTGTAACTGCCAGAACAGCTAAAATGACAAGGAATATATGTTGGAAAGTTGCCATTTCAACCCACACACACACACACACACACACACACACACACACACACACACACACACACACACACACACACACACACACGTTGAATTTCCATGCCTCTTGGGAATAGCACACTGACTTCCATTAATTTCCTGAAGACTGAGCCTAACCCTAAAACCTTTTTTTACTGTCTTAAAAGTGTGAAAAACACAACTACTTAAATTTTAAATGGTTTGCAAATATCTCATTTATTTATGCATCGCAAGCATCCAAATTATTTGCTATTTAGAAATGCTTCTTGCAACTTTGCAGGCTAGAGCAGAGTTTTTACGGTCATGATACTGCTAACAACCAGTATGCTAACCGTGCACTTCTTCATTACCAAACAACTTACTTTTTGACCCCATTAGTGGGACTGTTTCCCATAAAGTGAGTGTGTTTACAAATGTCCTCAGAATGTTACAAATCCCTTCACACACACTCCCGCGCTTCCTCGTCCCCTCCCTTAACCCGAACCCAGCTGAATTCCTTCACTCTGATTAACGAGGACACGCCGCGTAATAGCACAAATACGGAATTAAAGCTGGTCTCTG
Source organism: Paratrypauchen microcephalus (assembly GCA_036785185.1). NCBI lineage: Eukaryota > Metazoa > Chordata > Actinopteri > Gobiiformes > Gobiidae > Paratrypauchen > Paratrypauchen microcephalus. The sequence goes on from JAVJIX010000285.1 coordinate 348,324, forward strand.
GCTGTGTAAACACGGGGCATGTCTGCGAGGATGGAAGCGGGAGGGCAGAAGAGTAATGGGCCAAAGAGACAACCTTGACGTGTCCCCATGACGTTAGCCTACATGATGCTAGCCCACCTGAACTAGCGAACAAGTACAGCTCTGTACCAACGAAAACCACCGCCAACATGCCAAGGCCAAGCGCATTCAAGTGTGCATGCTTCCTCTAATATTAGCTCAAATTAAAGGGATTCAGCTGGATTTTATGTGGAAAAAGGGTCATTACACACTCCACGCTACCGCACCACAAATCACATGTACCTGTGCAGAGTGTCAATTTTATAAGGGATTGTGGCCCATTGGAATTTGATGCACTGCAAATGGCCAGAAGACAGGAGGGATTACATTAGCACTGCTCCATTAATCGCAATCAAACTGCAAAATACCATTTGAATCCAGGCTGAACCATTTAGGAAAAATGTCTAATTGTAATTTTGTAGATTGTATTTGTAATTTTATTTGAATAATACAATTCTGTTTAAATTTTGTATTTTAAAGGTCCCATGACATGGTACTTCTTGATGCTTTTATATGGTGCCTTAATGGTTCCCTAATACTGTAAATGAATCCTGCTCCAAAATCAAGACTCAGTGCATGAGAAAGACACATGTACAGAGTCAGAGTGAGAAAATCTCTCTCTGAACAACTCATTCTGGGCCTTGTTGCTTGAATGCAAATGAGAAGGACACAGATAGGTTAGAGGAGCGGGGGGGGGGCAAATACGGCGCTAGTTCCTTGTTTTAGCGGTGCGCTGTGCTCTGTCCCCACTTCCGCGTTTTAAGCGCAGAGGAAGAAAGGAGAGGCTTTTCAATGAAAAAAAAACACATTTTCACACAAACCACTGCTGTTTCAGAGGTCCACAGGTTCAGATAAAGGACTTCCGAGCCTAGAAACACTCGCACGTGCCTCCAGGCAAATAAAAAAACACATTTCGCATTGCGTAGCTCCTTCGCAGTCCAAACTCTCTGGGCGTGATTTACAGAGACGGTGGGTAGATATCCAGACGGGGGGGGGGGGGTGGAGGGTGGAGCTGCATTTTTCGATGTGACGTCTCATAGTTTCCTTGTTCAGAATCGCCCGTTTGAGCTGTGTTTTTTTTCTAACGCAGAAAAGGACCGCCAATGCTCAGTTTAGACATTTCGCAATTTTTAGCCATGGGGGGGCCCTAAACAGGGTAGGGGAGCTCACATTAACGTTCAAAAACCTCAGAAAGTGAAAATTTCATGCCATGGGACCTTTAAAGACATCCAGAGGAATTGAGAAAAACACTGAAATCATTTTAGAACACGTTTCTACAGGTTTGTACACTTTTCATGCAAAATAAGACCCCATGAGACACAGGGAGGGCATCTGACACACAGACACAAGGAGAACATGCAAACTCCACACAGACACCCATGTATTGTGTTTTTTCTGTATATCTGTGAAGCACATTGGTCAGCTGAAGTTTTAAATGTGCTTTATAAATAAACTTGAATTTAACTGACACAGAGAGAACATGTACACTCGGGAATCATAAACAACCATACATTTCATTTACACAGTTTTGTACACTTTACCTTACCTGAGATGACTGGAGATGAACTTTGGCAAACAATACTTAGACTATTATTATTAAATCATTATTACATTATTAAATCACCTCCTGTGCACCAATCCTTATGTTTGTATTTCCCTATTATTTGATTCTCACATGTTCCTTAAGCCCTGATGGTATAAGGCAAGGCACGTTTATTTGGATAGGACAATTCATACACAGAGTAATTCAAAGTGCTTTACAGAATAAGAAAGACATTGAAATCACAATGAGAAAAATGGGTGATTTTCATATTAATGCACAAACTCAGTTGACTTAATAGACTTTTAGTATCACAGCCATGATTTAGTCTTTGTTGTTTTCGGAGCCATATTGAATCGATTTGAAATATATCGCATCGAATTGTATTGAATCGATAGTGCACTGTATTAAAAATGTATTGTATTGTGCCCTATGTACCGAGGTACGTATCATATCGGCAAATTCTTAATGATGATGACCCAGCCCTACACATACAGTCCCTTCCTCTTCCCTGTGCGTTATTGTTGGGCGTTACTACTGCAGAGTGTGGACATATGTTGTATTATTTATTTAATGTATGCAAACTAGACATGCTCTGTTAGGCCTGATGGTTTTTACTTTTACATATCTGAAAACTGCGATGCTCCAACCAAACCTCAGTTGCAGAGACATGCAGCCAATGGCGCAGAGCCCTGGAGCCAGTGCCACAAACTGTGACCCTTCCACTCACCCTCTGCCTTTGTCTGCTGCAGCAAAACAAATACTCTTTTCATTGGAAAACTACAGTTGGAAACTATAGAGATAAAACTGGCATGCTTACAACAATATATATTAAGTGTCATCCACACTCCCCATGTTTAAAAAAAGCCCTGAAAGCCCATTTCTTTCATTAACTGTCTTAATGCTTTTGTTTGCCTTTATTTGTCTCTTCATGTAAATTGTCTTTGAGTGTCTTGAAAAGAGCTGCACAAGTGTTATGTATTATTATTATTATTATTATTAAAGCAATAGCATTTAACTTTCTGGGAGGTCAAATGAGGGGTGGAAATGGAAAGTTAAAACCATACTTCAGAACATTCTCCATGGAAATGCATTTTATACCATATCCACCCTATTTGACATCTACAAATAGACAGATCATAATCGTACTGACCCCACAGACATGAAGAGTACAATAACAGATAATAAAGCATTAGTCTTTTATCACTTTACAATTTTGTGCATTATTCAGTCACTCCACACTGCTTTTGGTAATACTATTGTTGCCACAACTGCCTGTGTGGAGACTGAGCGAAGTGAAGCTGCCAATCTGTGCCATCCAACCAACACCAACACACGCCTACATCACTTTCACACTAGGTAATGTGTCTTACCTAAGAACACTGCTGTTCCACTGTAGCAGCTGTATTCCCAGAGGTCTCTCATCCATGTTCTGACCAGGCCCAGCCCTGCTTAGCAAAAGAGATCAGACCAGATAAAGGATCTGACAGGTTTGGACACAAAAATACACAAACACAAATCTATAACCAGGCAAAAAATAAATAAATAAAAGCTGAGCCGTCTTTACATTTTAACTTAGTTTTTCTTTTCTTTTTCAGCAACAATACAAAGATTTGAATCAGTACATGAACATTGCACTTTTTATTTATTTATGTATTTATTCATTTATTTATTATTAATGATATTTTCAAGTTTGGAAAAAAACACACACAGTGATAGTGACATAACTGAGCTGTCCACTCCTTATATGTGACCAACCCCGGCCAAATAGGACACATATTATCCTGGAGGCGTTTTGAGTTATTCACAGATTCTGAAAGTACAGTTTCTAAGCTTTCCAATGATGTCTTACACATGAAAATCTGACCATATTTGAAGAAGTTGTCGCTATTTGAAAGCAGGCACAGTAGATTTTCGAAAGCTCTGGAATAAGCTTGTAAAGTTTGCTCTCTTCAGCCCTCCTTGCCTAATTTGCATGACATTAAGCTAAGCCCTCCCCCATCATGACTATCACTGTGGTGTGGTGTTAATGTCCAGGCAGGTCAGAATCATTCAATAATTTAATAATACACAGGATAATATGTTAAGTCAAAGTTTACTACAAAATTTACTTATCGCTAAGAAGTACTAATAGCATAGCAAAGTAACCAATATCATTTTAAAAAAGTAATTAAATATGTAATAAAAGTATTTAAGGAGTATTTCACAGGAGGTAATACTGCACAAATGAATTTTGTATTGCACATAATAGAGCATAGTATATATACACTCAACAAAAATATAAACGCAACACTTTTGTTTTTGCTCCCATTTTTCATGAGATGGACTTAAAGATCTAAAATTCATTCCAGATACACAATATTACCATTTCTCTCAAACATTGTCCACAAATCTGTCTAAATGTGTGATAGTGAGCACTTCTGCTTTGCTGAGACAATCCATCCCACCTCACAGGTGTGCCACATCAAGATGCTGATCTGACATCATGATTAGTGCACAGGTGTACCTTAGACTGTGCCCACAATAAAAGGCCACTCTGAAATGTGCAGTTTTGTCTCACAGCAAAATGCCACAGATGTCACAAGCATTGAGGGAGCGTGCAATTGGCATGCTGACAGCAGGAATGTCAACCAGATCTGTTGCTCGTGAATTGGATGTTCATTTCTCCACCATAAGCCGTCTCCAAAGGCGTTTCAGAGAATATGGCAGTACATCCAACCGGTCTCACAACCGCAGACCACGTGTAACCACACCAGCCCAGGACCTCCACATCCAGTAGGTTCACCTCCAAGATCGTCTGAGACCAGCCACTCGGACAGGTGCTGAAACAATTGGTTTGCATAACCAAACAATTTCTGCACAAACAGTCAGAAACCGTCTCCGTCAGAAACCCCTGAAATGTGCTTTATTGGGGGTCTGGGGAATCAGAACCAGTCAGTATCTGGTGTGACCACCATTTGCTTCATGCAGTGCAACACATCTTCTTCGCATAGAGTTTATCAGATTGTCAATTGTGGCCTGTGGAATGTTGGTCCACTCCTCTTCAATGGCTGTGCGAAGTTGCTGGATATTAGTGGGAGCTGGTACACGCTGTCGTATACGCCGGTCAAGCACATCCCAAACATGCTCAAATGGGTGACATGTCCGGTGAGTATGCTGGCCATGCAAGAACTGGGACATTTTCAGCTTCCAAGAATTGTGTATAGATCCTTGCAACATGGGGCCGTGCATTATCTTGCTGAAACATGAGGTGATGTTCATGGATGTATGGCACAACAATGGGCCTCAGGATCTCATCACGGTATCTCTGTGCATTCAAAATGCCATCAATAAAATGCACCTGTGTTCTTCGTCCATAACAGATGCCTGCCCATACCATAACCCCACCACCACCATGGGCCACTCAATCCACAACATTGACATCAGCAAAGCGCTCACCCACACAACGCCACACACGCTGTCTGCCATCTGCCCTGAACAATGTAAACCGAGATTCATCCGTGAAGAGAACACCTCTCCAACGTGCCAGACACCATCGAATGTGAGCATTTGCCCACTCAAGTCTGTTACGGCGACGATCTGGAGTCAGGTTAAGACCCCAATGAGGACGACAAGCATGCAGTTGAGCTTCCCTGAGACGGTTTCTGACAGTTTGTGCAGAAATTGTTTGGTTATGCAAACCAATTGTTTCAGCACCTGTCCGAGTGGCTGGTCTCAGACGATCTTGGAGGTGAACCTACTGGATGTGGAGGTCCTGGGCTGGTGTGGTTACACGTGGTCTGCGGTTGTGAGGCCGGTTGGATGTACTGCCATATTCTCTGAAACGCCTTTGGAGACGGCTTATGGTGGAGAAATGAACATCCAATTCACGAGCAACAGATCTGGTTGACATGCCTGCTGTCAGCATGCCAATTACACGCTCCCTCAATGCTTGTGACATCTGTGGCATTTTGCTGTGAGACAAAACTGCACATTTCAGAGTGGCCTTTTATTGTGGGCAGTATAAGGTACACCTGTGCACTAATCATGATGTCAGATCAGCATCTTGATGTGGCACACCTGTGAGGTGGGATGGATTATCTCAGCAAAGCAGAAGTGCTCACTATCACACATTTAGACAGATTTGTGAACAATGTTTAAGAGAAATGGTAATATTGTGTATCTGGAATGAATTTTAGATCTTTAAGTCCATCTCATGAAAAATGGGAGCAAAAACAAAAGTGTTGCGTTTATATTTTTGTTGAGTGTGTATATATATATATATATATATATATCTCGTCAATTTCGTACTGCACGTATTATACAATGTTTTATACAATGTAAAATAAAAAAGATCAACAATAATGCAATGAAATACTTAGGATCAAGAAGAACCGTTGACTCGCCAAGATAGTCAGGAAGTACTAATAGCATAGCAAAGTAACCAATATAATAAAAAAAAAGTAATTAAATATGTAATAAAATACCAAGGTACAGGTATTTAAGGAGTATTTCACAGGAGGTAATACTGCTCAAATGAATGTATTGCATATAATATAGCATAGTATAATATACTATGCTTTAAATAAATAACAATAAATAAACACATGCCATATATATATATCCCATGAGAACTTCCATTCAAAACCTCATGGCTAAATAAGCGCCGAGTCAAAAAAAAGTTACAAAAGTGCTGAAACGGGTCAAATTGAATCAAAATAAAGTATTACTCTACTACTAGAGCCTATGGCAAAACGTTCGGCTTTTATATAAACAAAAATAGAGTGGAAATGAACCTAAAGAGACTGTTCGTGGTCACGCTGATCGCCTTCTTTCAATGCTAGCATTAGCTTAGCTGCATTGTGAATGGAGATCTGCGACGCCACAATATGCAGTGAGCAGCCGCGGTCCCGCACAGAGCACACACGAAAGCTGATCACCACACGAAAGCTAAACATGTCCTAAAGTCTATAAAGTCCATTTGATGCAGAAATATGATAATAATTATGACTCACCCCATGTTGCAGTGTTTTCGGCATATCTCCACGTGTAAACGTGTATCGTGTGTTTTGGAGCTAAATCGCACTCTGTAATGTTTGAGTGAAGAACTCAGCCTAAAATATGCAGGGGCTTGTGTGTTAAATATGTGTGAATGAAACAAAACACAACTCTGGGTCTGTTTGTGATGAGGAAACATAACAGAGATCAGGAAATAGTGCACTGACTACAAGGGGAGGAGCGGGCCAGTGGAACTGTCCAGCGCATCATTTCCGGATGAACTCAACACCTTCTACGCCTGGTTTGATGCAGATAACACCGCTTGTCACAAGACCCCATGTGGACACTGAGGACGCTGTACTCTGTACTCTAGACACTGCTACAGCGAGACAGGCGTTCAAGAAAGTGACCCCCCGCAAAGCACCAGGACCCGACGGCATCCCCTGACGGTTGCTGAGCGCTTGTGCTGACCAACTCGCCGGGGTGTTCACCAACATCTTCAACCTGTCTCTGAGCCAGTCTATCGTGCCCACCATCTTCAAGACCTCCACTGTAGTCCCCATCCCAAAGACCCCCACAGCATCCTGTCCTAATGACTATCGGCCCATAGCACTCACATCTGTCATCATGAAGTGCTTTGAACAAGTCATTAAGAGACACATCTGTGACTCCCTCCCCGACACCCTGGACCCCCTACAGTTTGCATATAGAGCAAAGAGGTCTACAGATGACATTGATCTACCAGTCCACACCTCTCTCAGTCATCTGGAGAGAGGAAACACATATGTGAGAATGCTCTTCATTGACTACAGCTCGGCATTCAACACCATAATCCCCTCCAAACTGGTCTCTAAGCTCACAGCCCTGGGCCTGGGGACGTCCATCTGCTGCTGGATATGAGACTTCCTCACCAACAGGCCACAGGCGGTGAGGATCGGCAGCCACCTCTCCTCCACACGTGTCGTCAGCACTGCTGTGTTCTCAGCCCTCTCCTGTACTCCCTGTTCACCTATGACTGTACCGCCAGGCACAGCTCCAACATCATCCTCAAGTTTCCCGATGACACCACCATCTTAGGCCTCATCACTAACAACGATGGGAGCGCCTACAGAGACGAGGTGAAATCATTGACCAGCTGGTGTCAGGAAAACAACCTCTCTCTGAACGTCACCAAAACTAAGGAAATGATCTTGGACTTCAGGAGACACGTGTAGACCAGCATCCCCCCATCTTCATCAACAACACTGAGGTGGAACAGGTCAGCAGCTTTAAGTTCCTTGGGGTACACATCACTGAGGATTTGTCCTGGACACTACATACAGACACTGTGGTAAAGAAAGCCCGACAAAGACTCTACTTCCTGAGGAAGTTGAGGAAGTTTGGTATGAACACCAGCATCCTCACAAACTTCTACAGGTGCACCATCGAGAGCCTGCTGACGGGTCGCATCACAGTGTGGTATGGGAACTGCACTGCCCAGAGCTACAAAGCACTACAGAAGGTGGTCTCCCCTCCATCCAGGACATTTACCACAGCAGGGGTCTGCGTAAGACACACAGCATCACTAAGGACCATACTCATCCGGCACAAGGACTCTTCCATCTGCTACCCTCTGGTAGACGATACAGGAGCCTGCCAGCATGCACAAAAACACTCAAAGACAGATATTATCCCCAAGCTGTCAGACTACTGAACTCTGGGTAATACTCTAAATAATACTGAACTCTCAATACTGCACTAAACTACTAGCCTGGGAATTCCCAGGCCGCTTCCGTTCGTTTCGAACTGGAAGGCGGCCTGGCAGCTCGTCCAAGCGAGAGTCCCAGATTTAGGGCCCCAATCAGAGAGCGGGGGAGGGGTGGAAAGACGGTGACGCGTACTACATGACAAACGGAAGCTTGTAGTTTGAACTGACAACTGACATGATTGGCTATGGACTTACGTATACGCTCAATGATAGACATTCATAACGCCCAATAAACGGCCGTTGGCAATCGCTAACCACACCTCCGCTACGGGATTTTTCGAAGCGAGCTCCCAGACCCATATCTCACTTGTGATATGGTCAGGTGTTAACCAGACTACTAAACTACCTTTCATTATGCATAATATGTTTACTGCTGCTGCTCTGTATGAATGTATCATGTTTGTCACTACCTCACCGTAAACTACTGTTACCTGTGCAATAACCTGTGCAATAACTCACGTGCAATGTTTATACCATACTATGTGCAATACGAAATCCACATGCAACACTTATACTACACTATAGTATGTGCAATCTGTGAAATACTCTACTTACACCTTATTTAATCCTGCACCTTTGTACATTGTACTTTGTATTTTTATTACATTTTATTACATATTTTTATTATATTGTTTACTTCTTTCCCCTGCACTTTTCCAACACTTTTTTACCATGTACTATTATTGCATGTGATTAGTACTTCTGACTATCTTAGCAAGTCAACGGTTCTTCTGATCCTAAACATTTCATTGCATTGTTGACCCTGTGTCGATTTTACATATGACAATCTTGAATCTTGAATATGGGCTATTAAAATAGCATGTTCCTATAAACAGAAAACCAACGCCCATGAATGAGTTGACACTGTTGCCAGTATTGTCACATTACCAACCTCTGATTCACACAAAGGAGATTGCCAGAATATTATTCATGTAAATGAGAGTGAGAGTTACAGCCAAAGTTCAGTTCCCTCTTCTGTCATCTCACATTCAGAGGAATCATAACAGAGGCAGGTGTGCTCTGGCTCCTCGTTTATCTATGGTCTCAAACAAAACATAGCAGGACACACAAAAGGACCTGGAGAACGGGTTTCTGAAAGTGAAACTACCATTCACAGCCTGGACATGTTCAGCAAAGTTGCTGAAGTACATTTACCTGTCCTATTTCTCATCTATGTTCTAATGTAGTTTCCTTATCACAAACAGACCTGGGGGGTATTCCATGAACGTCGCTAAACATAGCAACGCCTAAGTGGTTAAGCCTCGCCTGAAGTAGCGGCAACTTAGACTAAAACGTGAAGTCATTCCACTAACTCAAAAATACCTAGAAAAATAGACATTCTAACTGTCCAGACAACTCCAGGTCTGTTTTGGAGGAGGTAACAACATTATAACATGACTTAAAGCCCACTAGAGTCGACTTTGCATAATATAGGATCTTTAACTCAATGTCATAACCCATAAAGTGTTTTTTTGGTATAGCAGGTTTTATTTCAGTGTGTAAATATTTAATTTTGCATATTGTTTGGTGAGCTGTTTTTACTTGTTTACTACTTGGAATCACAAACTTGGACTCACTTAAAGGTGCATTGTGTAACTTTTCGGTTCCGTCAGCAGCTTGTTTCTATGGATATGTCATCACTCTCCTTAGAATGTCCCACAGTATGACATTAAACAGCTCTACTTAACATTTATTCAATTACAGCTTTATAGCTTAAAAATACCTAGAAAAACAGGCATTCTGACTTTGAACGGAGTCGCCACTCTACAGATCTGACCTGTAACTTGGTGTTGTTGTTTTTTTTTATGTGTAGGCTTTGACAATGGCAGGCCTGGGCTCTGGTCTGACTGAGGCTGTGGTGGTGAATCCTTTTGAGGTGGTCAAAGTGAGTCTTCAGGCCAACAGAGACGCATTCAAAGAGGTACCTGTGTATTCACTACTGTTATTACACTACTGCTATAGGCCTGTCACTATAACACTATGTCAATTTTGTGGTTGTTTCCATGGAGACTAAATCAAATATACTTTAATGACTTAATTGTCCTAGAATGTTTTCATCTGCAGAACACCCTCACAATACAGAGACGACATGCAGTGTTAGAAATAAACACATTTTGCAAGATAGTTGAAATCATAGTAACCCTTTGCATAAAAATCTCTTTGACCTGGAACATACATAATGTTCTAGATGTATAACTTTTAATGCCATACTGTGGAACATTTCAGGCAAAAGCAACAATATCTCTATGAAGACAAATAGGCAGCAGCCCTTCTTCAGAAAAGTTACACAGTGCATCTTTAATTGTATAAAGATGCACTGTGTAATATTTCTGTTATTTATTTCTGTTAAATGTTATTGCTTTGTTTAGAATGTTCCACAGTATGGATTAAATTGGCGGCACAGTGGCTGAGTGGCTAGCACTCACGCTTCACAGCAAGAAGGCTCTGGGTTCGATCCCCGTGTGGCACGTTGGTATGGCCGTAAGATTAGGGTCGCCCGAGCCTTTCTGTGTGGAGTTTGCATGTTCTTCCCGTGTCTGGGTGGGTTTCCTCCGGTTGTTTTTGAGCAACAGAAACACCTGTAATGAATAAATGCAAGATGGATATATTTAAAGTCATACCATGAAACTTTCCAGTCAAAGCAATGACATCTCCATGGAGACATGTATTTGGCTTGACCCTCCACTAGAAACGTTGCACAGTGCACCTTTCATATGAAAGATTAAACATATTTTGGGGGACTGAATATTTGTTTTTATCTGTTATTATTATATATGTTATGACCGGCTCCCTAACGTATTATAATGTTTTTAATGTGTAATTTCTCTTTCTTTCTCATAGCAACCATCCTCATTTGCCCAAGCAAGGAAGATCATCAGAGCTGGAGGGTTTGGGCTGAACGGACTGAACAGGGGCCTCACCTCCACTTTGGGACGACACGGGATCTTTAACATGATCTACTTTGGGTTCTATTTCAACGTCAAAGATGCTTTCCCTGCCAGTCAGGTAAAAACACACCACTCTGTGGATACTAATAAAAAGATGTAGATATAGATATAGATACAGATACAGATATAGAGTAAAGTCAAAGAAGGTGTTCTATTGTTTTCTTGTAGATGGAAAAGTAAAATATAACATTTGTATATACAGTAACTATTTTATATTTTGTTAATTTTAAAGCACAATATTGATTTATAAAAAGGCTTCATATTGTAATAGAAACATAGCCATTGACTTCTTGTTCAAAACTGTAGAACTGATAACCACAGCAAGAAGCAGAAATGTATTTATAATAAGAATAACAACAATAGGGTGAGGAGCTCAGTCACACGGGAGGAGCTCAGAGTAGAGCCACTGCTTCTCCACGTTGAGAGGAGCCAGCTGAGGTGGCTCGGGCATCTGTTCCGGATGCCTCCTGGACGCCTTCCTCGGGAGGTGTTCCGGGGATGTCCCACTGGAAGGAGGCCCCGTGGAAGACCGAGGACACGCTGGAGGGACTATGTCTTCCGGCTGGCCTGGGAACGCCTTGGGGTCCCCCCGGAGGAGCTGGAGGAAGTGTACGGGGTGAAGGAAGTCTGGGAGTCCCTGCTTAGACTGTTGCCCCCGCGACCCGGCCCCGGATAAGTGGAAGAAAATGGATGGATGGATGGACAATATAATATTAAATTAGTCTCTATAGCCCCCCTCAAGGAGTTGGGTTCCAGAGCCCAAGCTGTGCATGGAGGTAACGCTGATTATATCTAGTCGGTAACGCTCCACCTCCCGCACAAATTCAGCCCTCTTTGCTTTATATTTTGTGCATTGTTCATTCACTCCACACTACTGTTGGTACTATTGTAGCCATAGTTGTCTTGGGGCAGACTGAGATGAGGATGAAAATCTGCTGCATGGGCTCCCCTGACTATCACACACACACACACATACACACACACACACACACACACACACTACAATCATAATAGGCAATGTGGGTGTTTTGCCCAAGGACACAATGACACTGCCCCACTGTGGCACCTGGTATTCCCAGTGGTATCCGATCCCAGCCGTCGCATTCCTAACAGGAAGTGAGCATCGAGGCACTTCTGGCTTCATCGGCTCCAAATGACTTTTATTGAAAAGTTGTCCCCCCTCTCTCTGTAACTGCTGTTATGTGCAGTTTTTTTGGTCTTAAAATGTCTTTATAATACCGCTCATGATCCTGGGGTTTTTATTTCACTATTTTGTCCGTAAATCAATTTCTATTCCTAACATGGAACTCACTCGAAATTCGCTCCTTTTACTGCTAGCGTCGTGAGCTTCATTTGACTGGAGCTGAATGCTGTGGGTGAAGTCACACTCTCAGTACACTTTATTACACAGTGTGGATCAGGCTTTGACAAGGAGGTTTGCAAGTGAATGTTTTTATTGTTGAAAAATGGCCATGTGACATGCCTGAACCCTGACTCAGAATTCTTAGAAAAATCAGAGGCTGCTCATGCATTTACCGAGATGCTCCTCTTATTTTTCCAACTTGCATCTCTCCATTTGTAATCTCCCTCCATGTTTGACAGTCTGATTAGCTTGTGCTTTGACATGGTGATTAGTAGCCTGCAGGAGGAAGGAGGAAATCATTGCGATGGGCCCGGGCTAATACCTCTACGTCTGTGTACTCTTCATAACATCCTCAAAGTCTCTCGTTTCACATCCGTCCCAAACAAACGCTCATTCTGTTTAATGGAAGGAAGCGTTGCCATACGGAGCCCTGCGCACATGTACAGGCATTAGATCGGACTAATAGGAAACAGACTGGGGTATTATAAGAGAGGAGAGAGATTACAGTGAGGAAATAAATACTGGGGTTTGTATTGATTAGTATAGACCTGGGTTAGTCCTAGTTTGGATCTGGTTTAGTCCAAGTTTTTTCTGTTAATATTATAAGATTATCTGGCTAATCAATAACCAATCTGTCAGAAAATGTATCTGACAAAGCTGATTTTTATTATTAGGGGGTTCCTATTTTTGCCCTCTGGTCTTCTGCAGAATTGGCCCAAATAAATATAAACAGAACTGCAAATGTGAAGAAATCTACCATTAAGAATTACAAACAAACATTGAATCATGATACAGACCAGAAATTATTGTACCAAATAGTGGGTCTGCATGTGTTTTAGACCTAGTTTTGACCTGGTTTAATGTGGCCAGGTTTAGTCCAGTTTTAGTCTGATTTTAGTCCAGTTTTAGTCTTTTAGTCTTCTTTTAGTTCAGGTGTAAATCCAGGTTTAGCCTGGGTCTAGTCCTTTAGTGCTGTTTTAGTCCTGGTTTTTAGCATCTTTAAACCTGGTTTAGACCCAAGTCCAAGTTTTCTTAGAGTTTATTGTTTTTAGTCCTGGGGTTGTCCTGGTTTATCTCTGGTTTAGTCCTGGTTTAGTCCTGCTTTAGGCCTTGATTAGTCCTACTTTAATCCTGGTTTAGCTCTGGTTTAGTGCATGTTTATCCCGGTTTAGTTCTGGTTTAACTTTGCTTTAGTCCTGGTTTAGTCCTATTTTAGTCCTGAATTCTTCCTGGTTTTATCCTGGTTTACTCCCTCTTAAGTTCTGGTTTAGTTCTAGTTTAGTTCTGGTTGACTCCTGGTTTAAGTTTAGTCCTAGTTTAGGCTTGGTTTAGTCTTGGTTTAGTGCTTGTTTAGTCCTAGTTTAATCCTGGTTTAGTTCTGGTTTAACCCTGCTTTAGTCCTGGTTTAGTCCTATTTTAGTCCTGGGTTCTTCCTGGTTTACTCCCTCTTTAGTTCTGGTTTAGTTCTAATTTAGTTCTGGTTGACTCCTGGTTTAGTCCTGGTTTAAGTTTAGTCCTAGTTTAAACCTGGTTTAGTCTTGGTTTAGCCCTGGTTTTGTCCTATTTCAGTCCTTGGTTTGACCTGGTTTCATCCTGGTTTACACCCTCTTTAGTCCTGGTTTAGTCATAGTTTAGAACTGGTTTAGTCCCACTTTTTTCCTGGTTTAGTCCTGGTTTAGTCCTAATTTAAGTGTAGTTCTAGTTTAGTCCTGGTTTAGTCTTAGTTTAGGCCTAGTCCTGGTTTACTATTTTGGTCCGCTATTTTCCTGGTGTAGTTTTGGTTTTGTCTTAGTTTCGTCCTGGTTTAGTCCAGGTTTACCCCTGGTTTGTCCTGATTTTGTCCTGGTTTACTCCCTCTTTTTTCCCGGTTTAGTCCTGGTTTAGCTCTGGTTTAATCCTGGATTACTTCCTGGTTTATTTCCTGGTTTATTTCTTTCATTCCCAGTCAGAAGAATCCTTTGCTTGCAGATTTTTCAGAGCTGTGGTCCAAAGCATTGGTCATCTCCTCAGTTCTAATTACATGGCTGGATGACTCAAATAGACTTTGGGCTATGTGCATCCATAGAACTGTCCTCTATTTATGAACATCTAAGTGTGGAGCTGTCACTGCTTTTACTGATTCCCATGGATCTGGAGACCGCATATTGTGTGGGATTAGGGAATAGTCAAGCCACTTTTTAATTTAGAGTCTGTTGCAGGGACGTGCACAGGAATTTTGAGGGGCAGTTGCTCTGACCTGAAGAAAGGGCAAACCAACCCCCCCATTGGCGATTGTGGCGGGATTCTTCAAGAACTCAGGCTTAGTCGGGATAAGCGTTTCTAGGTGGTTTATTGTGCTCTCCCACAGTGCAAAAAAGGTGTTAAATGTGCGTGGAAAAAATATTTACAGTGGTGCAGTGATAAAAAAACAAAAAAACCTTTAAGTCTTTCAGTCTTTCGCTCGCTCTCTTTCTCTCCGCCACATTACCTCCACTGTAACCAAGGCAGAACACACTTATATACCCCCATTTGCCCCTCCCACATTACATAACATCCACTGGAAACATTATTTACACAATTTCCACTATTAAATGGCTAATAGTTTATGTACCAAAAGTTGTGCAGGGGCAATAGCGTCAATACAAAATCAATAAGTCACATACAACACACAGAGAATACGAATAATTGCCCATGCAAATTATTCATGGCTCACATGACCACCGGAACCTGCGAAACTGGAAGATTTAAACTCCTGATGTGGATGTGTCCGGGTTTGCCAGATCGCACTACGGGAATAGGGAGAAGGTGGCAGCGCGCGGGTCAGTAAATGTTCGAGTTTAGCGCGATTTGGATGGGCAAAACTGGCGATTCTAAGTGGGCAGCCTTAGTCGCGGCAGAACACGCTGGAGAGGTTATGGGAATTAGTTTATGGTGGATAATGAAAAGGGTTCGGCACGCGGAGCGCAGCAGATAAGGAAACGGGCGCGCGCGTCTTCACATGCTCTCCCCGGGGACAACGGGCCTGCTCCGTCACAGCGTTTTTTTGTTTTCATTTTCAAATCTAGGCCTAGGCCTACATGAAATTCTGTATCCATTGAACGATTTATTTATTTATTTATTTTTTTCCCCACTTGGAAGAGCAACGTCAGTCCAGGAGGGCATAGGGGCAGTTGTCCGGGCAACCTGAGCAACCCCCCTGTGCACGTCACTGGTCTGTTGAGATTAAATTAAGTTAACTTAATTGTGTGGTGTTCCTATGGCGACATGTTTGAAAAGGGCAAAAGATAAAGTTGAAATGCTTGTGGTGGTTTCAAATTTTCCCTGTAAGACTGTAACTGTGACTTCTGTAGAAAGGAGCAGTTCATGTTTTTGTAATTCCTCCTTGGTTTGGTGGGATAGTATCTGTGGTCAGTATTTATCATCAGTTGAGTGGCAGTTTGTGGAGAAAAATTTAGAAGAAAATGTGTAAAAATAAAGAAAGTAGCGCTGAGTTGTAAAACTCTCCGTCATCAACATGGAAAAGTCCATTCAAAATGCAGAGACAGTTTACGCACAAGGAAAGTCCAAGCAGATCTGCTGCCCAGATCTCAGTGGACCAGCCTCCATGGATCCTTTTGCAGGTGGGTCCACGGAAGGATGGCCCCACGTTGCTTGATGGCCTTGATGTATCTTCATATTTATTTGACTAGATAAATATGTTGTAATCAACCATGACTATTGTGTCATTCAGAGTGTTTACATTGTGGATGCAGGTAATAGAGTTCCACATCTGCTGCCATTTTCCAACCAGGAAGTATCTCCAAACAAAACTATATTTAAGACTAGTAACATCTTAAATATAACAATGTTAACTAGTTTTACTGAAAGAGTATTCTAACCAGTCATATGCACTTTAAAGATGCACTATGTAACTTTTTTGATGCATGTACTTCACCTGCATGTCTCCATGGAGGTGTTCCTGCTATGCCTGGAATGTTCCACTACTTGGCATTACCTTTCTTACCTAATGCACTATTCAATAACAGGAGTTTTAAAATGTGAGTGAAGTCGCCTCTGAAATGTAATGTGTGTAACTGTTATTTCCTGGTTCAGAGAGGATAAAATGCTTATAGATGCAGACAGCACACAGTGATCTCATGTTTGAGTCTAAGGGCGCACTCACACTGGGACTTTATCAATCAATCAATCAATCAAATATTTATAAGGCGCTTTTCATACAAAATTGTAGCACAAAGCGCCTTTAGAACCGCACTGTGCTCCAACAGGATTGCTGTGGGTGGCTGCACCTTGAGCCATGGCCAGGAGCAGAGTTTTTTCACAGTTTTCCTTGTATGAGTGACAAGCGCACCTGAGAGGGCTCCTATACCACAGTGGTACGTGTGCGCTCTGTGCTATGCTTTGGTCCCTCCTCCTCTGAGTCTGACCTGTGCTGTGCCTGGGCACAATTTGTTTGGGCGAGTGTGAGGGCACCCTCACAGCAACAGTTCTGCAGAACTAAAGAAGCCGCTTGGATGCGGAACGTATTTGGTCAAAAAAAGTTTTGTCAGAAAAGAATTGAATTTCTCCTTTGAATCCTACCTGGACGACTGAGGGATTAAACATCTTTAATTACAGTTAATTATTGTTTTGTAACTTTACTACTCTGTTACATTCCACCACTGACTAAATGTGGTTTCGACCTGGTGTTGTGCTCTGATTCTGTCTCCCTCTGGCCTTGGTGAGGAGGAGTTGTTTTCTTAAAGCTCTTATGCACTTTGCTGATGTCTCCACTTAGCTCCCACTTCCCATTTGAACAAACCATCCGCGCTGGGATTAGCTGTTGACTCAGCGCTGCTCTCGGGGTGTCCGTGCTCCAGAGAAAGGCCTACACAGAGGAACCCGCTGTCATTTGTAAAAATATCCTTACCAATTAGCCTTAGAGCTCTCCAAGTCTGCTCCTCCGGTACTGTAATACTCTGGGCAGCATCGCAGTCCAATTACCTAAATCATCCCCATATGCCCAAGCCCACGCTCCCCGTTTAGAAATGCCTTCAACATGTGCTTCTGTTCAGCCAATCAGAGTGCGGCGTCTCACTCAGGAAGTACTAATCTGCCCCCCGCTACCATAAAATGATCCGGGCTTTCATGCAGGCTTTGCAATCATACGCACAAGCTTCTCAGGCTCCCAGTCCCCGCTGCATTTCCACAGAAAATATCAAATTATTTAAAGGGCCCATTTTACGCTAGTTTCTGATCTGTGTTGTAATGCACTTTCCTCATCGCAAACAGACCTGGAATTGTGTTTTGCTTCAATTACACGTTTAACCCTTCATATTTAGGCTTTCTTCTCTCAAATTGAACTGCTCCACTGTGTTTTTAGCATTAGAACATAACATTACAGCATTACATTACGTTATTACATTACATTACAGCATTAGAACATGACTTAAAGCTCACAAGTCATTTTTGGGTAGTATAGGACCTTTAAACAATTAATTTCCTTCACAACTTTCTACCAACTTTCTTTGTTTTTAAGTGTTAATGAATAAAACCTGGTCTAATCTAACGATTCAATCAGAGACAAAGAGTAAAAGTTTTAAGGAGTCGTTGTAGAACTCAACTTTGGAGGTTAGTTCATGGTTGCATTTTTGTCACTTTGGTCAAATTTGGTCCTTTATAGAAACTGTATTAATTATATGATTTAAAAACAAAAAATCAAAAGCCCCAAAATGGTGTCTGTAAATTGGAGAAGTGGGAGAATGCATGGATTGTAAATGGATAAATATTTGCATGTAGTTTAATTGTTGGTTAACTACCCTGTGGACTACAGATCGCTACATTTGGTGTAAAGCATCTCTTCTTTAAGATGTGTGTAGAATCCCTCAGTCGTCCAGGTAGAATCCATCTGTTTATGGATATCCTAAATGGGCTTTCAAAAAAACTAAGCCAAGAAACAAGATAACAGAGAACCACAACTCAGGAAAAAGGGTGTTCCTGCAATTTCCCCATTGTGGGACAAATAAAG
Source organism: Paratrypauchen microcephalus (assembly GCA_036785185.1). Taxonomy (NCBI): domain Eukaryota; kingdom Metazoa; phylum Chordata; class Actinopteri; order Gobiiformes; family Gobiidae; genus Paratrypauchen; species Paratrypauchen microcephalus. Next base: position 366,939 of record JAVJIX010000285.1, read on the forward strand.
GATTATCTTATCTTATCTTATCTTACCTGGCTGGTGTTTCTGAAAACCTACAGAGGATTTTCAGACAACATGAGATCCCAGTCTCTTTCAAACCCACAAACACTTTAAAACAGAAACTGGTCCACCTAAAGGACAAAACACTGAGCCACAAACAAAGCAATGTGCTCTATTCTATTCAGACTAGTGAAGACTGCAGTGAGCGCTACCCTGGAGAAACAAAACGGCCACTTCACAAGAGGATGTACCAACACAGACGAGAGAGCCAGAGTGGACCTCAGTCTGCCGTACATCTTCACCTAAAAGCCTCTCTGTGTCTCTCGCTGAGGTCAGACGTGTTTTTCCTCCTGTCCCTTATCTCTTATCTGCTCTGCTCTGTGTCTGCATGCCTTTCTCTCGTCTTCGTCTAATTTCTTCTGTTGGAGTAGATTTTTGAATTCTAAATTATGGAATTGATAAGCTGGTCCCTCAACGCAATTGGCTTTTTTTTCACGAAGAAAGATAAGATAAGATAAGATAAGACTTTATTGATCTCACACAGGAGAAATTTACTTGCCACAGTAGCTCCAGGACAGTATGGACAAGAAAGAAACGTGCATGCAGGCAATGATGGAATAAAGAAATGTGGTTTGGGTGAGCCGACTCCGGACGGAACTATTTACTATTTGGATTTTTGATGGCAGGACATCTGAATTGGTCTGGGGGATATTTTCTGATCCATCGGAAATTGGAATGCCTGCAGTGGACAAAGAGACCCCGAGCTGTCGGCTGTCATTTTACGCCACAGTGAAGCCGTTGCAGACCAGGGAAGGACTACATCAGAAGGTGAACAGATTGAGGACCGTGCCATCACCAATCTGTGGAAACCCCCCTGACGCTTGGATACCATCACAAATATGTTTGTGGAACTGTGCAAAACAAGCGGCTCAGTCTGCAATCATCTACGTGCTAGGAGGGAGGACTGGAAGTCGCACAGCCCTGCTTGGTGACATGAAGTTGGGGACTTTGCAGTACCAGGTCTCGGATCAAATGTCCGTTCATCTGAGTGTTCTAAAGTGTATCGATTATGTGCATTTTAATCATTCTCCCAGAAAGATCTCAACTCTCCCAGAAAATCTGCAATAAACAGGACTGCTGTATTTTGACTATCTTCTGCTTGCACACAACATTCCCAAGGATACACAGCTGTTGTTTATCACAGCGCACCATAAGCAGAGGACAGGTTTATAAATTGGCTAAAACACATGTACACTTACATAGCTGTCCGCCTCAGCTGCCACATATTTTCTGTATTTTCATTCTTGTACACCTGTGGTAGTTTCAGAGTAATTTCATTGTAGTTAGCTCCTCCCTTTGGGCAGATATAGGCAGTGTCCACCAGAACCAGAACTGAAGAAGCAGCTTGGATGAGCTGCAAAACCAAATAAACTTTTGTCCAGTTGACAAATTGAATTTCTCCTTTTGCCATCTCTTCTTTAATGAGACTAATTTGTTTAGAATATAACTTTGTCTGTTTCAAGGTAAAACAGAAATTTGACTTCTTATTGCAGGTTTATTTACACTTATTGCAGGTTTATTAAGACAAACAGCCCCTCTTCTCCTCCTCTAGACAGTCACACACAATAAAACTCACAGTATAAAATCAGATGTTCAGTGTACATAAAACAGGGCTACTTTGGGGAAGAAGGAATTACACATAGTCTCTGTTTAAATAAATAAAACGACAAACCACTACTACAAACGTAACTATACTATATAAACAGTTTCTTTAATATTATCGCGTGGTCTTATATTGGTTCTGATATGGATCTAGATCAGGGGTCGGCAACCTTTATCACTCAAAGAGCCATTTGGACCCGTTTCACACCGTAAAGAAAACACTGGGAGCCACAAAACCCTTTTGAAATTTAAAATGAAATAACACTGCATATAACGATTTTTTTTTTTACCTTTGTGCCATAGAATTACATTTTGAAAATGAATGAACTAAAATAAAATACATTTTAATTAAATACAGTGGTCCCTCGCTGTTTCGCAGATTTTTTTTTTAATAGTGTATCAATACGCATTGTGTTCTGCATCCTGATTGGCTAAGGGACTGTAGACCTTTGTCTTTGTCAGTCATTCTCCTCCGTGCCATGTCTCCTGTACAGTACAGAATGCGTTCAGTTTGCCAAATTTATTTAAATGTTTGATCACGAGCAGTGTGACTCTGAAGCAGTGAGGACTGAGCGGTCTGGCATTTGGGCACATGCCAGAAGGGCCGTGGCCGTGCGTCTCACCTGGGGCCGGTCGCGCCGGTCATGCTCTGTCACGGATTTGACCACGATGAGCAGGTGCACGTGTCCGCGCGCACACTTCTCCGGGTGGTCAGTGAGAATCGGGAAGTAGCGACAGTGTTTCTGCAGAACGAACTGGTGGGACCTGCGCTCTCAGTGGAACCAATCCTGAGAGCGCACGGATACGTCCTCACTACTTCTGTGTTTGAATGAGAAGCAGTCTGAGCCGCACCAGGCTCCGCTTTCAGCCCTAGTGGGTCCTTCTCTGGAGCATGAGGAAGGATGCGAAGACCAGGGACAGACTCAGCAGACTCAGCGCACGGTGCAGAGCTGTAGAACCCCTTCCCCCCGTTCCACGGTCTACGGGGCCGCTTGAAGGTGTAAAATGCCAGGGCCGATGATCCCAGCCCGTCACTGCTCTGAAGTGCTGTGTATCTTTGCAAGTTTTCTCCCCAACAAAACCCGCAACAGCGCAGCGGCGCCTCGGTCAGAGGAACTGTGAAATACACGCATATTTATACACGCAATATAAAGCTGACTACTTCACGGATTTTGCCTATCGTGGGTTAATTCTACAACGTAACCCCCACGATAAACGAGGGACCACTGTACTGAGCTGCATCAGAGGGATCAAAGAGCCGCATGCGGCTCCAGACCCCTGGTCTAGATCATTCTATAACTATTTACAGTCAGTCTGATTTTGTTCTGAGACTAGCTTTTGGTATTGATACTTTGCAGTGACATCAGGCTGGGGGTGTTCTACGTCTATGTGTATGGCAGAATGTTTATTAGTTACTTTGGTAGTTGTAAAATTGTCGAAAAACTCAAGAAAAAATACAAAAGTAATTTAAACAGAACATTTTCAGGAGTCTGATGACAAAAACAACAAAACAGTGAGAGTGACAAGATGAAAAACTGCTGGCTAATAATAATGCCAGCTAGCTTGTGACTGTAATGTTATTTGAGAGGGACTTGTTTAAAAGCACAAATCCGCTCACCTGTTTTAGTTCCAGCTCTTTCTGGTCAGATTAAAGTCTAATCTGAGTAACAGTTTCAGACCGAGCACTGCTTAAAGTTAGAATCACACCCCCAGGGGATGTTGATGATGCCAGTTGCTAAGTATCAATTGATTAATGTCTAGGTGAACATTTTTTTGAAAACCCTACCTATACAGTGGTCCCTCGTTTATCGCGGGGGTTACGTTCTAAAAATAACCTGCGATAAGCGAAATCCGCGAAGTAGGACAACTTTATATTTTACAATGATTATACATGTTTTAAGCCACACACATTCTACACCCATTTTCTCATTTCTCATAACATTTTCTCACATTTCTCTCTCTTTAAACACTCAAACTTTCATATATTTTCAACAAAAAAAGTATTAATAGTGACGCGTGTATTTCACAGTTGCTCTGACCGGACCTCTTCATCAGGTAGGGCGGGGGAGTTGGGAGGAAATGAAGCGCTCTGATTGGCTGAAAGTTCGCTGCGTACATGCAGATCTCTGTGGATCTGTGGCTCAGTGGCAGATGTCAGAGACAACTTGAGTGAAACAGACGAAATGTGAGATCCATATGCGTACTTTAGAACAACAAAGCGAACAAGGAGGTCAAAATGCGTGCTCGGTACGCAAAATGTGTACATGTTGGCAGGTCTGTAAATCTGGCTGAACGCATTCTGTACTGTACAGGAGACACGGAGGAGAATGACGGACAAATCGGCAAAGGTCTACAGTCCCTTAGCCAATCAGGACGCAGAACACAATGCGCGTTGATACACTATAAAAAAAAATTCAACAAAAAAAAAATCCACGAAACAGCGAGGCCGCGAAAAGTGAACCGCGATATAGAGAGGGACCACTGTATACACAGACATACAGTACATACATCACATAGAAGCATTTGATTATTTTACTGATGGTCCCATGTATTTCCTAATGTCTATAGGACCCCACTCTGGAGTTCTTGAGGAAGTTTACCATCGGCCTGATGTCCGGGACCATCTCCTCCTGCGTGAACATCCCCTGGGACGTGGCCAAGAGCCGGATCCAGGGACCTCAGCCTGTGCCCGGAGAGATCAAGTACAAGACCTGTATGCAAACCATGGCACTTGTCTACAAAGAGGAGGGGTGAGGCATTTTGATATCTTTGTTTTTGAGTGATTTTAAATATTTCATATAGACAGAAATGTTATAATCTCACTTGATCACTCAGGAATTCAGCCCCTCAGCTGTGAGTGTCACTGGCTCAGTCTGCTCAAACTCTGACGATGGCTTCTCTCACAAGTTGTCCACAGGTTTTGATCTGATAAGTGATACAAAAGCACAATATTGATTCAGTTGTCTCTGTGCACAGCGGTACAAGACTAGTTCTAGACTGTCCCTCTGACCGGAACTAACCGGGTACCACTTTGCACAGAGCGAGTACCGATACCAATGAGTTTTGTATTAAAATGCATTGAAATTTGGAAAATAGTGACATATATTTCAAAGTAACCTGTACACAGAGACTGGGGGTGAGGTGGGTTAAGTGTCTTGCCTAAAAACACAACAACGGCATTCATTGCTCAATCAGTGATGTTTATGTCAAGAGTGGGTTTGGAACCACCAACCTTTAGTTCAATGTGTGTAAAATCCCTCAATTGTCCAGGTAGAATCAATGGCAAAAGGAGAAATTCAATTTGTCAAATGGACAAAAGTTTATCTGGTCGAATACGTTTCGCAGCTCATCCAAGCCCACACACACGGACCAATACCTGCTTTTTGATTCACACCACCCACTGCAGCACAAACTGGGAGTTATTCAGACATTAGAACACAGGGCCCAAGTGGTTCCTACAAGCACAGAGGGAAAAGAGAAAGAAGAACAACAACATGTGGAGAAAGCCCTCTCTGTTTGTGGATATCCTAAATGGGCTTTCAACAAAACAAAGAGAGACGAGGACAAGAAACAAGACAACAGAGAATCAGAACCCAGGAGGAAGGGTGTAATCATTTGTTACCTGGCGCGCGTTTCTGAAAAACAACAGAGAATTTTCAGACAATATGCAATCCCAGTCTATTTCAAACCCACAAACACTTTAAGACAGAAACTGGTCCACCCAAAGGACAAAACACTGAGCCACAAATAAAACAATGTGGTCTACTCCATTCAGTGTAGTGAAGACTGCAGTGAGCGCTACATTGGAGAAACAAAACAGCCACTTCACAAGAGATTGTACCAACACAGACGGGCGTGCCAGAGTGGACCTTCATCTGCCGTACATCTCCACCTAAAAGCCACGGGGCTCTCCTTTGAGGACAGTGAGGTTCAGATCTTAGCCAGGGAAAAGAACTGGTTTGAGAGGGGAGTTAAAGAGGCTATTTTTGTCAAGAAAGAGAATCCTTCCTTTAACAGAAATGGAGGCCTCAGACATAATTTGTCTCCCATCTATAACTCTATCGTCAAACCTAAATCAAAGCAAACAAAGAAAACAGTAAGGTAGCCAGGTCAGGTCTAGAGGTGTGAAAACACCCATTATGATCCTGAATGGGTATGCTAAACAAGACCCCACACAGAAACTGAAAACAAATAGGTGTGATAGTTTCATAGTAATTTCAGTGTCCACCAGCACTCTAGCCAGAACTGACGAAGTAGCTTGGATGAGCTGCGAAACGTATTCGACCAAATAAACTTTGTCCAGTTGACAAATTTAAATGTCTCCTTTTGCCTATCTTATCTTATCTTATCTCAGGATATCCATAGAGAGAGCACATGTTGTTCTTCTTTCTCCTTTCCCTCTGTGCTTGTTGGAACCACTTGGGCCCTGTCTTGTAATGTCCGAATAACTTCAAGTTTGTGCTGCAGTGGGTGGTGTAAATCAAAAAGCAGGTATTGGGTTAGTGTGTGTGGGCTTCCTGAAGACATCTACTTGGAATAGTTGGTCTTCTCCTATCGTTGCGGCACAATCTAAGAACGCCAATGTGTTATCCTTAGCATCTTCATGAGTGAATTTGATGTTGAATTTTGATTTTTGAAAAATTATTATCAGCAAAGCGATACCAGTGTGTGGGTAGAGGCCAAGGCACTCTGTCCAAATTGTTCCATATATACTGTAAGTTAGCAATGATAGGGGAGCCCTTTGTGAGCCCAATGTGAGCCCTTTGCACAGCCGTGGATTTGCCTGTAGAAGTTTCCTCTGAGCTGAAAATTTCTCCTTTTGCCTTTAGTTCAGTGGACAAACACTTTACCAACGGAGCTACTGTCACCAATTTGTATGTTAGCTCGATGTATGGAGCTACAGCTATCATTATTTTTGCTCCACTGCACCTTGAACTCATCTAAAAATGAAATGTGTTCAGACAAACTAAAATATAAACGTGTTTGAAAACCTAATTTAAAGGAGAATTAACGTTTTTTACAATCTGAGCCTTATTTCGGTAATAAAACAAGTTGTTTTACTCACCCATAGCACTTTGGTGTCATATGGAGCACTTCCAGAGATGTTTTAGATTAGCGATAGCCGTAGCGCTAATATATGCCCCGAGCATGTACTATATGCCCCGAGTGGTCTCCAAATAACACAAACTTTAGCACTTTTCAAATCATAGAAGCTCGATGTCTTAGTCTATGCTTTCGTTTCAAAAGTGGCCTGTAATCCGAGATTTATCCATAGTTTACAGCTTTGCGTTTCATGTTTGGGTCCCGGGAGCTGAGAGTGAAATAAGATGTGACTCCGCACATGCGCACTGGCGTCCTCATCTACTCGAAACTATGGATAAATCTCGGATTAGAGGCCGCTTTTGTCACAAACGAAAGCGTAGACTAAGACATCGAGCTTCTATGATTTGAAAAGTGCTAAAATTTGTGTTATTTGGAGACCGCTCGGGGCATATATTAACGCTACGGCTATCGCTAATCTAAAACATCTCTGGAAGTGCTCCATATGACACCAAAGTGCTATGGGTGAGTAAAACAACTTGTTTTATTACCGAAATAAGGCTCAGATTGTAAAAAATGTTAATTCTCCTTTAAGTTAAAAAAAAAAAAAAAGCCATTTTTGGTGTCAGTTTAAAGGGACAGTGTGTAAGATTTTTACCTGTTAATTACTGAAATTGAAGATACCCATTCAAAAATACATTGTTTTCCTAGCCTTTTCACTTCCATCATGAAATCAAAGTATTCTTTTGGACTTAGATATAGTCACATAAAAGGGGGATCTTCCCCATATAGAGGCAGCCATTTTGAATACGAGAGCCACAGAAGGACATTTGGGCTCATCCTTCGCCTCGGCTCCTGCTAACAGCTGCTTAGCCGCGCTGCGTTTGGGAGTGAAGGACAGAAGGAGAGAAGGGGAAGGGGAGGGGGGAAGGGGGGAGCCTGTGTAAAGAAGCATGCTGCTGTATCACATCGTAATGGATACAACACGTATTTTGGACTAAATTGTTTTACTGGATTTTATTCGCTGGATCCTTATGGACAGATTGAGACCAAGTTTATGATGAAATACAGAGTTTGACCTGTGCAAAGCCTTCAAAGGTAAGCTAAGTAAGCTAAGTTTTGTGCTTTTCTGTATAAAAGCCCCATGTGCTCGGGGAGTGATTGTTTTGCAGGGAAATGAATTGCATAGTCAAAAAGAGGAGACTGTAAGGTTTCATTTGATGTGTAGATTGTCATGAATCATGATCGGGATTGTGTGTTTTCATGCGAAAAGAAAAAAAAAAAGTGAACGGGGGACCGCGCTTTATGTATACAGCGGTGCGCGGTTCGTGCGCGGGCACGCGCGATCTCGGCGGTACGTCGCGCCCGGGTGACCCTCGAGGTCTGCCATAGCCAAAAGAGGAAGTGGAATAGCTAGTAACCACCTATGCGCCACGAATCCTACACACTGTCCCTTTAAGAAAAAATATTTTTGCAGGAAATCACCTGTACCCTCCACCAGAAAAGTTTCATAGAACACCTAAAAACTGTGAACTGTTTCCTTGTGAGAATTCCTCCTGTAATAGTTGCGCTGTATGTGTATTCTCTAATGACCCTGGTGTCAAAGAGTTGTTGTGAAATGTGCGCTGTCCTCATCTGTCAGAGATGAACGCTGAAGCTGCAGGTCCAGCCCATGTGCGCGCGCTGCCTTTCTGTCATCTCTACACTAAAACACAGACGTCTCATTCTGCTCCCACTGACAGCCTCAAACTCAGCCGCTAAAACAAGATCTATGTTTGCACTTGCCTCGGGCCTTTCCCCAGCTCCCCTCCTCTCCTCCGCCCTCTGCCCCCCTTTTTCTGCCCCCCTCTGCAGTCTCAGAACACCACAGCACAGGTAGGAAGGAAAGCTGTCTAAACACTGGCACTGTGAAAACGAAAATAGGTCAGTCACACCTTTTTATTGAAAATCAAATTCTAAATAGGACCATAGACTTATTTTGATCTCAGACACCTGGTAAATGCACTGCTTAAATCCATTTTGCATTTTTTTCTTGAGTTTTCTGACAACCTTAGAACATTTTTGGCAGCGTTTGCAGCGTTTGTGTCACCATGGTAACTGCTGAACATTCCACCATAGAAATGCATGTAGAACACTCCCAGCGTAAAGTCACTGCAGAATATCCATATGCAACAGGGTTCAATTCAGCTCTGACTTCATCTTCTTGATTCTCCTGCTGTTCATTGAGGCCAGGGCCAGCCCAAGCCTTTATGAGGCCCTACGCAGAATTTGATTTGGGGGCCCCCTAGTCACTATTTTTTCCAAGGACCGGAGGGGTTGGGGTTGGGGCCCCCCAACTGGTCTTGGGGGCCCCCTGGTGGCGTGGGGCCGCTTATGCCTTGGGCTGGCCCTGATTGAGGCCCTGTCTGCACGATAACGTTTTCTGGTGGAAACGGGGAAGTTTGTGTTCGTTTGGGCCTGTCGTCCACACTGCGCCGGCATTTTGGGGGGGTGTAAACTGTGTTTTTTAAAAACAGGTTTCAGAGTGGAGAAGTTGGAGAATGCCGGGGGTCACGTTGTCGTGTGGGCGGGTAAAACGCAACTTTTGGGAAAACATGACATCACGTGACCAGTGACCAGAAGGTAACCCTGCGCATTCGGCCGGTAACGACCAGATAACAACAACCATGGCGGACAATGGAGTTGAGTTTGTTATGCGGACATTTCTAAGTTTATTTGCACTGTTGCATCAAAACCTGTTGATCTACTATGCAGTGCAACCCCAGCGGAGACGCATGCACAATTACGCACGTCGTGGCCTGGCAGTACACACGACACACGAGTGTTTGCCAATTCAAAGCTAAACACGTATTTTAAAACTTTAAAAAAACATCCCATCAATGAAACGGCAGATCGTGGACAATGAGGAGCTCATACCAATTTGAGGGTGTTGTGCGCTGTAAATTAAAAAAAAAGAGCAACCATTTCTTGTCTTTTTTATTGAATGAAAATTTACCTTTTACAAACAGGCACATGCAGTATCACACACAAAAATATATGAAAGCATTTCTGTTTTCTTTACACAAATTCACACAACTATATAGCTGCCCGTTGGTGATGGTTCCCGGTTGTATATTCTCACCGAAAAGCCAACATAATGTCCGAGTATGTTTAACATTCCCGTATTAAGATCCAAACAAGCATTTTGCCTAAATAACATGACCAAGGTTAACGAGAGTTCTACTTGTTAATGTCTATCTAATAAAACGATAGCAAGTAATGCTAACTATCGATTTATAGGCAAAAACTCTGCTCACGCAGCTCAAACCTTCGTTCTGTGGCGTCTGTCTACGTTAGGGACCGTCAACATCTTCACATTACCGGAGTGAGTCGCTGCTACATTGGTCGAGCAGGGGGACAAAATAAATTTCCGTTTGTTGACGGTCCCTAAGATACATGTGTTTGCTTGTTTACGAAAGAGAAAGGACTTTATGCGCATGCGCTCTTTGTAGTATTGTATGTCTGGGGGCTCTGGCTGTTTCCTGTTTACAGCGCCACTTATTGGTGTGACATATGTACTACATTGTTTTCACTCAGCGCTCCGTGTTCGCCTGGACGCGAATATTTACTGATCCAACACGTGTGTGGACGCGTATTTTTTCCAACCCGCACTGAATGTCTATCCCCACTCTTCACCCCATTTTGGCTGCATGCTCCAGTGAAGTTCTAATATATTCTAAAAAAAAAAGGAATTGTATCATCTGTGTAGAATCATATATTATCTGCTAAATGAACATAAATGAATTAATGCATTTTTATCACAGGTTCATTTCAGGACCTAACTTTCCTTTTCTTATAGCTTCCTCATTATGGTTAGTTTACATTGTGCAGTGGTCTTTTATTCATGTTTTATAACTAGAATTGTACATGTAAGGAGAGCCATTATTTCTCTTAAGTGCAAGTACTTCCACTTTCTCTGAGTAAGCTGGAAATTCTACGTTTAATAGTGTCTGGAGCAGGGCTAATTAGCAAGACAGCTGTTAGCACTACGAGGCTAACAGACAGACGTTTGGTGACTTTTGGACTGGAAAGAGAGGAAGAGAGAGGAAGAGAGGGAAAGGGAGAAAAAGACTGGAAATATTTTGACACTTTATTTATTGACATTGGAGTGCTGAAAATGTGTGTAGCTCTTTTGGCTAAAAAATGGCTAAACGTATTATGCAAAAGGGGGGGAAAAAATTACAAACATGGCAAATCCAATAACTAAGGTTTATAGGTACAATTCAGATTGTATCACCTATTTATATAATTGTGATTTACCGACATAACTGAAACTGTTACTGCTTACGACAAAATGATGAGGTATACCAGTAAAATAAGTCTTCACATTTTCTATGCTCTGCTGGTTTTTACAAACAAATAATAACACAGTAATAGAAACACAGTAATACTAAAGTACGACTTAACTCTAAATATGAAGGGCAAGTCTGTCGAGGGCAACCATTGTTTCGCATGTAATCACGTTGAATTTATGTGGGCTTTTTAGACATTTTTTCTTCATTCTCCAATACATGTATGCCTTTATGTCTTTGGTGTAAGGAGGAATTGATACTTTCCTGATGTCATCAACATTCCCTGGGGTGTGATGCTAACTGTAGGCACTGCTCTTGTTAGACTTTAAAGGAGAATTAACGTTTTTTACAATCTGAGCCTTATTTCGGTAATAAAACAAGTTGTTTTACTCACCCATAGCACTTTGGTGTCATATGGAGCACTTCCAGAGATGTTTTAAATTAGCGATAGCTGTAGCGCAAGTTCTAGCCGTAGCCGTAGCCCGAGCATGTAATATATGCCCCGTGCGGTCTCCAAATAACACAAACTTTAGCACTTTTCAAATCATAGAAGCTCGATGTCTTAGTCTACACTTTCGTTTGAGTCAAAAGTGGCCTGTAATCCGAGATTTAGCCATAGTTTCGAGTAGATGAGGACGCCAGTGCGCATGTGCGGAGTCACAGCTTATTTCGCTCTCAGCTCCCGGGACCCAAACATGAAACGCAAAGCTGTAAATTATGGATAAATCTCGGATTACAGGCCACTTTTGACTCAAACGAAAGCGTAGACTAAGACATTGAGCTTCTATGATTTGAAAAGTGCTAAAGTTTGTGTTATTTGAAGACCGCACGGGGCATATATATGCCCCGAGCTACGACTAGAACTCGTGCTACGACTATCGCTAATCTAAAACATCTCTGGAAGTGCTCCATATGACATCAAAGTGCTAAAACAACTTGTTTTATTACCGAAATAAGGCTCAGATTGTAAAAAACGTTAATTCTCCTTTAACCTGGGCTGTGTTTACAACAATCTGACTTGAAAGAACTGACTTAGCTGATCTACAACAAGTGAGATGATTGAATATTACAGTCACAGTTAGCTAGCATTAGCCATTAGCCAACAGTTTTTCATTTAGTCACTTTCACCTTTTTGTTGAAAATCAAACACCTGAACAGGACCATGAACGCTTGAACTGATCACAGGCTCCTGAAAATGAGTTTTCAGACTTAAAATGTTTGGCAGTGTTTAAAAATCCCTGCATTGTGTCTCCATGGTAACTGGTGAACATTCCACCAATACACATACATGTAGAACACTCCCAGTGTGACGCCACTACAAAGTATGAATAAATTTAAAAGTTGGAGCATATCTTTACACAGACTTTTTGATGATGGAATGTTTGAGGAAGTGGAGTGTAGCATTGGCCTGGTGCTGCTGCAGGGAGACCATGTAGTCAGAGGGCTGCCCCCTGTGCCACAGCCAGTCCCCGGCCTAACACAAGCCAGTCCCAGCTAATTAGTGGTCCCAATGGGAGGCATCGTTAAGCGGAGCCTAACGAGCTGCGCCGCACTCCACAGGTCAATCTAATCAGACAGAGGTGGGGAGGAAGTGCCCTGGCCCTTATTAACGCCACGAGAGGCTGAGAGCTGGGGACTGGGACCGAGACTGGACCAGGGGAGGAGAGGGAGGAGGGGGAGCAGAGATAGATCAGCTTGAACACATTAGGGACAGGTAGCCAGAGACATGCAGAGCAATGACCTCCACAATCAACTTTCACTGGTTTTTCATCAAGTGCAGAGAGACTGGAGCTGGGGAGGGAGGAAGGACGTTTGTGTTTGAAAGAGGACGTGCTCAGATTAGGCTTCACAGAGTTCACAGTTCATAGTCCAAACTATGGTCCTCAGATCAGTTTTGTTGATCCTCAGTCTTCAGTGACAAAAGGGTTTGGTCTCAGTACACGCTGGACTCCACTGACTAGATGCTTGTTTGATTTCTTTTGCCACCATGTGCATTCATATCTACTGTACTGTACTGTACTGGATCTGGCATGGAAGGGCATCTGGTGTAAAAACTTGAGAATAAATTCATCACGTTTGTTGCAGTCCAAGTCTAAGGCTACGTCCACATGACAACGCTCCTGGATTTTTTTTTTATGCGGGTTGAAAAAAATTCGCGTCCACACGTGTCGGATCAGTAAATATTCGTGTCCAGACGAAAACGGAGCGCTGAGTGAAAACGATGTAATACATACGCCACACCGATATGTGGCGCTGTAAACAGGAAAGAGCCAGACCCACCGGAAACGCAACACTACAAAGAGCGCATGCCCATAAAGTATGACTTAACTGCAACTCTCAACTTTCTCTTCCGCAAACAAACAAACACAAGAAGATAATGATGGCGAACACGCGCACAAAAGCCGACTCTCTCGTTTGGACCGACGACGAAGTGGAATTACTTCTACGAGTTACGTTGGATTACAAAACTCGTCAGTATCAGCAGAACGTCGATTGGGAGTCCTGCCAAAGCAGATGATGACGGCATCGCGATGTCATCGTTTTCCAAAAGCTGCGTTTTGCTCGTCCACGCGACACCGCGACCCCCGGCGTTCTCAGATTTCTCCACTCTGGAACCTGGTTTCAAAAAACACCATTTTCACCCCCACAAAACGCCAGCACCGTGTGGACGAAAGGCCAAAACTAATACAAACTTCTCCATTTCCACCAAAAAACGTCGTGTGGACGGGCCCTAACTGAATGTGTATTGACATGTGGTTTAGCCTTAAGCCTTATTACATTGTATATTTAACAGTGTAACTTCACTCTCTGGTTTTCACACACTGCAAATGCTCCAATTTAGTAAAGATCACATAAACGTTATGCCACAACTTTTTATGCTTTACATTATGGGTCCAGGCCACATAGTACTACAAAAAACACATAAAATATATTGGTTCCTAAGTTCCTAAAATATACGATTTTGAAATGTTCTCTCCATATTCCTGCAGGTACTTGGCGCTCTACAAAGGACTGGTGCCAAAGATCATGAGGCTTGGACCAGGTAAACAAAACTCAAATAATTAGAGTTATTAGCAGTATTTTGTTATAGTTTTAATACTGCATTCTTGATCTAGGTGGTGCTGTGATGCTGCTGGTCTATGAATATGTGTCTGGATGGCTGAACAGAAATTGGTAAAACTAAAAAAGGGAACTGAAAAACTGAAAGCCAAAGTGTTTTAAAGAAAATCTCACTGTCAGTAATTCTACTCAACCAAACAGTCACTTTTAATTTTACACACCGTATGTCCATATCATCTTTTGACAAAGGCAAAGAGCCTTAATGGAGGTGTATTGTAATGAAGAAACGAGAAAGAGAAAATGTTAAAATTGTGTTAATATTATTTTAGAACAGATATTCCACTTACTTGAAAATAATACGACGAACACCCATTTGCTTGAATAAAAGGTGCTCTATGTAACACCTTTTTGTGTTCATGGAGATGCTGCTTTGTCTAGAATATTCCACAATATGCCTTTACATTTCTCCATGGAGACAAGGCAGAAAAGTTACACAGTGTTAATTACTTTCAAATACATATCCGCTGTTTAAAGGAGAATTAACGTTTTTTACAATCTGAGCCTTATTTCGGTAATAAAACAAGTTGTTTTACTCACCCATAGCACTTTGGTGTCATATAGAGCACTTCCAGAGATGTTTTAGATTAGCGATCTCCGTAATGTGAGTTTGCATATATTATATGCCCCGAGCGGTCTCCAAATAACACAAACTTTAGCACTTTTCAAATCATAGAAGCTCGATGTCTTAGTCTACACATCGTTTGAGTCAAAAGTGGCCTGTAATCCGAGATTTATCCATAATTTACAGCTTTGCGTTTCATGTTTGGGTCCCGGGAGCTGAGAGCAAAATAAACTGTGACTCCGCACATGCGCACTGTCCTCCTCATCTACTCGAAACTATGGATAAATCTCGGATTACAGGCCACTTTTGACTCAAACGAAAGCGTAGACTAAGACATTGAGCTTCTATGATTTGAAAAGTGCTAAAGTTTGTGTTATTTGGAGACCGCTCGGGGCATATAATATATGCGAACTCGCGCTACGGCTATCGCTAATCTAAAACATCTCCGGAAGTGCTCCATATGCCACCAAAGTGCTATGGGTGAGTAAAACAACTTGTTTTATTACCGAAATAAGGCTCAGATTGTCAAAAACGTTAATTCTCCTTTAAAATTGTATTAACTTAGTATTTTCTAGATTCCTCATTCTTTGACATTATGCCAAAACAAATAAAAATATCCTGAATTAGCTGGAATTTAAAAGTGAAAAGTAAAGTCTGATGCGAACCAACTGCACTTCTGTGACGCACAAAAGTTTGTGAATGCATCAGTAATATTATACTCTATCTATAACTTTCCGATCACTGAAGCTGTATTCTAAATGTCGTCTTAAATATGATCACAATAGGCTCTATTCCCGCTTACCAGATGACGTTTGGAAACATGCAGATGATGACTTCTGGTGTAGTTACCGACACTGGGCATGTGATAAAACCGTGGATTCAGCAGCAGCGCTCTTCACAACCTTTTTTAAAATTAATTTTATTCATTTTAAATTAAGTTAGACAATAATACACAAATTAATGGTAATAAGGTAATTTATAAAAGGAAAAAAGAAAAATTACATTAGATAAAAAAAACGAGACATTTTCTCAGTTTCCTCAGTTCAGAGTTACTATTGCCAGCAGAGCCCAAAGGAAGTCGTCATCCACATGTTTCCAAACATCTGTAAGGAATAAGAAAGAGGACAAAATAATGTGTATTCACAAGAAATTAATCCATGCGAATAAAATTAATCCACGCGAATAAAATTAATCCACGCGAATAACGTGTCGTCATGCATATTTTGGATATACACGCGTCTTTGGTTGTAGTTGAGTATAAAATAAATATTTGCAAACTTATGTACGAATACGAATTTCTCAAATGGAAGAAAGTGGAGAAAAATACGTCATTGGTTACGTCATCACGTCACGTCGGCCAAGACCACTTGAAGTCTGCAGCGGTAAAAAAAAATTCTGGAGGACAGTCTTCGCTGGAGTTGACAGGATGGCAGACCGCAATAAGGTGGGCGTTAACTCAAAATGTTTGTGCACTTTTCTGATATACTGTAACTGTACTTGTAAAGGACTGTAACCAGCGAAGACTGTCCTCCAGAATTTGTTTTTTTACCGCTACAGACTTCAAGTGGTCTCGGCCGACGTGACGTGATGACGTAACCGATGACGTATTTTTGTCCACTTTCTTCCATCTGAGAAATTCGTATTCGTACATAAGTTTAATTTGGATTAATTTTATTCGCGTGGATTAATTTCTTGTGACTACACATTATTTTGCCCACTTTCTTATTCCATACGTCTGCCTTTTTTTTGGACGTAAGCGTGAATACAGTGGTGAAGTTTTCGAGTACGATTTTAGTTTAGCAATGTCTGTGTACTGCAATAAACCTTCAGGGCATTAATGGTTAGGGTTAGGGTTAAATAATGTTTTAAATTTGATAGAATCCTTTGGTAACTTTGGTAAATTATAGTAAAATGCATAATAAGTGCTTAATTACTTCTTTGTTAGTATTTGTCAAGTGCTTTCCATGCATTTTTGTCTAAGGCTTTTGCAAGTATTAAGCCATTACTACTTTCTTCCCATTAAAGTAGTGAGGATTACAATAGATGTTTCTGGGTCCCTAAGCTAAAATGTTACCAATCTTTTTTATTTATTCATTTAAAATTTCCAAAATGATGCCAAATTATATGTAAAAGAATTCATCATTTTGAGAGCAGAACTTTGGACATTTATTTCACTTGGATACTCTGTATGAAAACCACCATTTTAAAATCTACATTACAGTATTTCAATGGCCTCAATTTACATACAACACACTAGACTCGAACCAGGATCTTTCTTCTGTACTGAATACCATAGATTTAGGATATTGCTGAGTTACAAAATTCACTTGTTTATGAATTTACAACTCTGTAATACTGAATGACTGATCCAAATAAAAAATGTTACACAACATGTAATTCTGTTATGCCTTTTCATAAATATTATTAAAGAGGCTGTAGAAAATGAAATTAGTTTTACCCAAGTACATATATATTGTAAGCGGCTGTTTTTTGGCATGGCATAAGTGTTTCTATCGTATGTGAACCAAGAAGTGCACTGTTTGAATAGCCTGGGAATTCCCAGGCCGCTTCCGTTCGTTTCGAACTGGAAGGCGGCCTGGAAACTCGTCCAAGCGAGAGTCCCAGATTTAGGGCCCCAATCAGAGAGCGGGGGAGGTGTGGCAAGACGGTGACGCGTACTACATGACAAACGGAAGCTTGTAGTTTGAACTGACAACTGACATGATTGGCTATGGACTTACGTATACGCTCAATGATAGACATTCATAACGCCCAATAAACGGCCGTTGGCAATCGCTAACCACACCTCCGCTACGGGATTTTTCGAAGCGAGTTTCCAGACCCATATCTCACTTGTGATATGGTCAGGTGTTAACCAGACTACTGTTTGAATGCTAGTTGCTAGCAAAACTCCACTTTGGCCTCAGAAAGTTGTGAAATGCAGTTATAAACTCATTGCAGTGAAGAATTAGGATGATAGGAATGCATCTGGAAAGTGAGGAATAATTTATATAATTTTGAAAAAAAACAAACTGTTCAGTATTTCATATTTTTAAGGCAAAAAAGTAATTTGAGTAGCCTACCAACAGCCTCTCAACTGCAGCAAATTTTTTTGCGATCAAGGCATGACTCTTGCTTCATATTTTGTCTTTTAGTTCTAGTCATAGTATCAAGTTACACTACAGCTTATACTTCTCATGTTCACCATCAAGCCTCTTTGTTACTCAAGAACCTGTCAAGTATTTTCACCCTTCATGCCAAGTCGGCGTCAATCATTTCTTCCTCTCAGCACTGAAGAGTTGTTGCTAAACTGTGCTAAGTGCAAGCTAAAACAATAAGAGCCAAAAAAAAACGCTTCACGTTTTGTCCCTTTGCTAGGCTAAGTATGCAAACATGGTCCACATCTGCTGCTCTGCCCGTGGGCTAGCTGCAGGGCTGCTTTAGCTGTTAGCTGCGTTAGCATTGTGGCTTTGTTAGCCTATGCCTGAGGTGACAACAAACAACACACTTTCTGCAGACTGATGGAGTTGTTAAGGGCTTCTGCGATACAGATACAAGTGACAGCTTGTAGCATGTGCCTCATGTGGGAGGAGGTGTGGAGAGATGAGGGGCCCACAGACTAAGTAAGGCCTAGCTTATGGAGGTTTAAGGTGAGAGAATAATTTTTGTAATTTTGAATCTAATGCAAACATGCAAACAAGCTTCTTTGTTAGCATTGTCACTGATTTTGCAGGTGTTAATTATTCTGGTCCCTAATAAGCCAGAATTATTTGAGAATTGTATATTTGGCATGTATTTTATTATTATTACTACTATTACTATTACTACTACTGCCACTACTACCACTACTTCTACCAGTAGTACCTCTATTACTACTACTATTACTACTACTACTACTACTACTACTACTACTACTACTAATGCTAATGCTACTACTACTACTACTAATTGGAGAATTATTTATGGTGTGTATGACAGCAGCTGCATGTCTACCATTGAAATTTATTTTGTATAATGTCTTAACCCTCTTTGAACAAATTAAATATATTTACTTAAATGTTATGTCCCTCTCAGAGTCTAACCTATTTTTTGTTTTTATGTTTTTCTACAAAACTCTATAATTTAAAGCCCTATTCACAGGCACCTTAAGTTTGTTTTTGAGTCATCTGGACAAGAATAATTGCAGTCAATGGAAACCCCACTATATTCAGCTGGAGGAAATGTCTGAGGAAAGGGAAACCTGGATAAGTGGTCTGAGATAATACTGAACATTGTAGAGTAGTAACATCGTCTCTGCCATTCTCAACATCATCATATTACACTTATTTACATAACACTAACAACATTAAAACAACCTCTTTAACCCTCCGGTCGTGTTCGCCTCCAGCCCCCTACTTTAGTGTTCCCGGTCAAAATTGACCGGTCTGTTTTAACTGCTCTTAAATTAGCACAAAAACAGTTTTTTTCAACACCAATTTTTTTTATTAAACATTCTTTAGTTGAGAACAATGTTTCAAAGTAGTGTCTAACAACAATTTATAGAAGTAAACATTAAATAACATCAGTTAAAATACAATTGGGCACTGAAAATGAACTACAAAATGAACATATAATACAAAAAATAAATGGAAAACCAAACACCAAACTCAACAGGGTGTGTGTGTGTGTGTGTGTAGGTGTGTGTGTGTGTGTGTGTGTGTGTGTGTGTGTGTGTGTGTGTGTGTGTGTGTGTGTGTGTGTGTGTGTGTATTCATGCACATGAGTGGCATGTGACACTCAGGTCAGAGTGGGCCTTGCAAACATAAGCATGACATTAGCAGCATGTCAGGCTCGTTTTGATGTCCCTAGGGGCACAGAGGCCACAACGCTTCCTTTTCTGCCCATGTCCTTGTTGGGGGGAGAGCAGGGCAATGGCTGGGGCTGGAGCTTGCATGCTCCTAACCAGAATGGTGGAGGCTGGTGTGCGGGGAATGTGCTGGCGTCGCTGTATAAGAGGAGTCACCAAAGCTTTCCCCAGCTCTGCGAGGAAAAGTTTCCTCTTAAAACTTTTCCCCTGATTCCAGGTTGGGCCGATTGCTGTCCACACCACATACGTGTTGAAAGCTAACACATCCAGGATGTAGTGGAACAGTGCCACAGGCCAGCGAGCCGTCATCCGCTTACAGGTGTATGTACCGGTAAGCTTCAATAAAGGAACAATAAATAATAAGATTAGGAACAATATTCAATCTGTCGTACACAAAATGCTATGATTCACCTAGATAAAAATAAAATAAAATGCATGATGAGACTTTACATTACCTTATCAAGGCAGTCAACGCCTCCCTTGTTCTTGTTGTAGTCCTGGATCATCAGGGGCTTCCTTTGTACTGTGCTCATCAGGATGACATTTCTGTTCTTCTTGGGAACGTATGACACAAGAGTGTGAGTGTCAGTGAATGCAAATTGTGATGAGAGTGCCTGTCTTGGTCCTCTGGTCGATACCAGCGCAGGGGGAAGTTCGGGCTTGTTCTTCTTCACTGTCCCTACCATGGTGAGCTTTCTTTTCAGTAGCTCCTGACCAAGATGTGAGGAAGTTGTCACGTGTGATATTATGTCCTTGGAGACCGGTTGTCATGTCCAGCACAACACGCATACCCTGGTTTGTGTATGTGTGTGTGTGTGTGTGTGTGTGTGTGTGTGTGTGTGTGTGTGTGTGTGTGTGTGTGTGTGTGTGTGTGTGAGTGCTGGGGCAGTGTGTATGGGGATGTTTTCTGTATGTTGAATTAATTTACTCTGGATACCCATTCATTTCCTATGGCGGTCACTTTTGACCGGGAACACCACAGGTGTAACAAGGTTGATTAAAACACTCAAAATTGAATGAAATAGGTGATCATCACTTTTATATGTTCAAGTACACAGTGTGGAGGATATCATAAGGTCTTGAGGTAATCAGATGAAAAACATAATATTTATGAGTATTATAAGTTGTAAAACGGTCAGATTTGACCCGAACACGACAGGAGGGTTAACCCCATAACCTCCTTAAATGAAACAAGCATTCACTCATTTTAACTTCTTGGGCTTTTTTAAAGACAATACAGTAACTTGTGTTTACCTTGTTGACATGTTTCGGCTGTTAACTGCAAGCCATCTTCAGAAAGGTAAAGAGGAAAGAAAGAGGTAAATACATGTTACTGTATTGTCTTTAAAAAAGAACCCCAGAAGTTAAAGATAAAAGCTGACGAAGCCTCTCGGATGAGCGGCGAAACGTTTTCAACCAAACAAACTTTGTCCAGTTGACAAATTGAACTTCTCCTTTTATCATGGATTCTACCTGGACGACTGAGGGACTCTTCACGCAACCCAGAAGTTAAAGTACATAAGAAGACAAAATGAACATTTTTGGTTTAAGCGTTCATACAGTTCAGAATTTACTAGTTAGTCAGTGTAGGTAAAACCGCATTTTCCAAGAAGTTCAAGATTTCGGAGCTGTTATCATTTCAGAAGTGGCCACGCCTTCTTTTCCAGCTCAGTATTCAAACAAAAGAGTGCTAAGTACACAATGAATCACCTGAGCACAGAGCCACACAGCTGCCTGCCAATCAAACTCGCAACACACAATACAACACACGGATGACTATGCCCATGGGAAAAAAAAAGTTTAAAAGATTACCTTAACTCCATAATGTAAACCACAGCACTTTTTCTGGTGGAGGGTCCGTCACCTACTTTTTATGAAGATGTTATTGTTATTGTTTCTGCTCTACCTTACATTTATTCAGTTACAGGTGGTTTTATAGCTCAAAAATACCTAGAAATGCAGGTATTCTGACTGTGAGGGGGGTCGCTTCTCCACAGATCTGAGCTGCAACTTGATCTAGTTTGGTCTCATTGAAGATCGACAGATTTAATACCATACTGTGAAACATTCCAGACAAAGCAAAAACATCTCCATCGAGAACAGTATTTGACAGACACATCAATCAGAAAAGTTATACAATGCACCTTTGGGATTTGAATATGCATTATCAGATTTTTTTGGTAACGAATAACCGGAAATATTCAGATGAAGGAAGTGTCTGGGGAGAGGGAAACCAGGATAAGAGTTCTAAGCATTTCATTGCATTGGTGACCTTGTGTTGATTCTGCATATGACAAATAAACAATCTTGAAAAGTGGTCTGCAATAATACTGCATTGTATTTATGAAAATTCAAGCATAAAAAAAAAAAAATTCAAGTTGGTAGAGCATATGCCTCGTGATCCAGGGGTTGGTGGTTCGAATCCCGCTCTTGACGGGTTGACCGCATATGATCCCAGCTCCCACAGATGAGTGCTGCCGTTGTGTCCTTGGGCAAGACACTTAACCCTGTGGACACTGGTAGCCCCCATGGCAGAAGATACAGTGCCGTGAAAAAGTATTTGCCCCCTTCCTGATTTCTGTGTTTTTTGCATATTTATCACTCAAAACATTGTCAGATCATCAAACCAATTTTAATATCACACAGAAACAACCCAAGGAAAGACAAAATTCAGTTTTTGAATGATGATTCCATTTATTAGTGCACAAAAAAAATCTAAACCTATCTGGCCCTATGTGAAAAAGTAATTGCCCCCCCTTGTTAAATCACAAACTAACTGTGACTAACCACAGTTTTGAGAAAACTTAGTTCAGTTCTACATGCCACACCCACACCTGATTGTCACCACCTGTGTTGAATCAAGAAATCACTTAAATAGTTCCTGTCAAACAAAGTGAAGTTGGCTACAACATCTCAAGAACAAACACATCATGCCACGATCCAAAGAAATTCAAGAACAAATGAGAAAAAAAGTGATAGAAGTCTATAATTCAGGAAAAGGTTACAAAGCCATTCCCAAAGCTCTGGGGCTCCAGCGAACCACTGTCAGAGCCATTATTCAAAAATGGAGGAAACTGGGAACAGTTGCAACCCTTCCCAGGAGTGGTCGACCAACTAAGATTACTCCAAGAGTGCGACGACGGCTCATTCAGGAAGTCACAAAAGAACCTAGACGCACATCGAAAGAACTACAGGCCTCGTTGGCCTCAGTTAAGGTCAGTGTTCATGACTCCACCATTAGAAAAACACTGGCCAAAAATGGCATCCATGGAAGAGTTCCCAGGAGAAAACCACTGCTTTCACAAAAGAACACAAAGGCTCGTCTCACCTTTGCCAAAAAGCACCTTGATGACCCTCAAGACTTTTGGAGAAACATTTTGTGGACCGATGAGTCTAAAATTGAACTTTTTGGAAGGTCTGCAGCCCGTTTCATCTGGCGTAAAAATGGCACAGCATTTGATAAAAAGAACATGGTGCCCACAGTAAAGCATGGTGGTGGCAGTGTGATGGTCTGGGCCTGCTTTGCTGCCTCAGGACCAGGACAACTTGCTGTGATTGACGGAAAAATGAATTCTGCTGTTTACCAGAAGATCCTGAAGGAGAATGTCCGGCCATCAGTTCGTGCCCTCAAACTCAAGCGCTCTTGGATCATGCAACAGGACAATGATCCAAAACACACCAGCAAGTCCACCTCTGAATGGCTCAAAGAAAACAAAATTAAGGTTTTGGAGTGGCCAAGTCAAAGTCCGGATTTAAATCCGATTGAGATGCTGTGGTGTGACCTTAAACGGGCAGTTCATACAAGAAAACCCTCCAATATGGCAGAATTGAAACAATTCTGCATAGAAGAGTGGGCCAAAATCCCTCCCCAGCGGTGTGAAAGACTCATCACCAATTATCGCAAACGTTTGGTTACAGTTATTGCTGTCAAAGGAGGCTCAACTGGCTATTAGATTAAGGGGGCAATTACTTTTTCACATAGGGCCAGATAGGTTTAGATTTTTTTTGTGCACTAATAAATGGAATCATCATTCAAAAACTGAATTTTGTCTTTCCTTGGGTTGTTTCTGTGTGATATTAAAATTGGTTTGATGATCTGACAATGTTTTGAGTGATAAATATGCAAAAAACACAGAAATCAGGAAGGG
Source organism: Paratrypauchen microcephalus (assembly GCA_036785185.1). Classification (NCBI taxonomy): domain Eukaryota; kingdom Metazoa; phylum Chordata; class Actinopteri; order Gobiiformes; family Gobiidae; genus Paratrypauchen; species Paratrypauchen microcephalus. The sequence goes on from JAVJIX010000285.1 coordinate 390,642, forward strand.
GGCAAATACTTTTTCACGGCACTGTACATCACGGCCTGGTGTGACGTGAGCCGTCCTCCTGTGAACCCACCACCTGCGGGAGGATTCATGGGGGCTGGTGCATTGTGTTCTAGGCAGCAGAACACTGCTTGGACTGCTGCCCCCGTGACCCAGAAAAATGGAAAAAAGCAGAAGAAAATGAATGAATGAAACAACATCTCCAGAAGAATCCCCCAGCCACCTCAGCCTCTTCACCAAAACAGTGTCTAAACCCCAGAGGATATCTTAGCGACCTTGAGAGCCTTGAAAGGCGCCTAACAAATAAAATGTATTATTATTATTATTATTATTATTATTATTATATTTTACTACATATATTGGGCATACCATCATTGACTTCTCTCCGTGTACTACTTTTCAATGCCTAAATCTCGTGTAATCTTGGAAGCTAAGAAGGGATGGGCCTGATTAGCGCTCGGATGGGAGACTGTTGGGAATACCAGGTGCATACTGTTCTTGTGTCCTTAGGCAAGACACTGTACCCATATTTCCTAGTATGAATGTATCAGTGATTGTCAGGTGTAGGAACCAATGGACCCACTACCCGTAGGAGGATCCATAGGGGGCTGATGCAGTGAGATCTGGGTGGCTCTTCGGGTCTTCGGTCAGGGAAATCATCAACAGCAGTCTGTCTTTAGGCATTGTGCCTTCATTTTATAAAGAAGCTGTTGTTGAACCTTTAATTAAAAAATCCAGCCTTGACCCTACAATTCTTTCAAATTATCAATTAAATTTAAATTATCAAAATGACCATTTGTGACAAAGATTTGAGAGAAGACTGTACGTGCACAACTGCAATCTTTTTTTTAGATCAAAATGTCACTTTAGACACTTTCCAGTCAGGCTACAAAGTATTTCACAGCACAGAGTCTGCACTTTTAAACGTTTTTAATGATCTGTTTTTAATGACTGATTCTGGTGATTCTGCCATTTTAGAACTTTTAGGTTTGACTGCTGCTTTTGACACAGTTGACCACACAATTCTTTTAAATCGTTTGGAACACTGTGTGGGTGTCGGGGGAAGGTTTTAGAGTGGTTCAGGTTGTACCTGTCAGGGCGATCTTTCTCTGTTAAGCTGGGGAACTCCACCTCGTCCGCTGCCCCCCTGCACTGTGGAGTCCCCCAGGGTTCAATCCTTGGACCTGTTTTGTTTATGTTGTACCTCCTACCTGTTGGCCAACTCCTACGTAAATATGGTGTGTCATATCACTTTTATGCAGACGATACACAGATTTATCTGCCTTTGAAGAAAAGCGACAGCAGCCCCCTGACATCCCTGCTTGAGTGCCTTAATGACGTCAAGGTTTGGTTGGCTCAAAATTTCTTGAACCTCAATGAGACCAAGACTGAGGTGATAATGTGCGGGCCCGGTGGCAGTGCCAGCTCTTTGTCTGACTTCGGTCCTCTCAGACAGCTTACAAAATCAACAGCCACCAACCTTGGCGTCATTATGGACTCTGATTTTAAACTTGATAAACAAGTTAATGCGGTCGTGAAATCCAGTTTTTATCATCATCGTCTTTTAGCCAAAATTAAATCTTTTTTATCCTTTTCAGATTTTGAGCACATCATGCATGCTTTTATTTCTCCTCGTCTGGACTACTGCAACGCACTTTATTCCGGAATGAATCAAAACGCACTTTATCGACTGCAGTTAGTCCAGAATGCTGCTGCGCGCCTTTTAACAGGACGGAAGAAATATGAGCACATCTCCCCTATTCTTGCGTCTTTGCACTGGCTTCCTGTTCGTTTTAGGATTGATTTTAAGATTTTATTGTTTGTTTTTAAAGCTTTGAATGGACTGGCCCCAAAATACATCTCTGACATCCAAATCTACAAACCGGTGCTCTCTCTGAGGTCAGAGGGCCAGCTCCAGCTCGTGGGCCCTAAGACTAAACTTAAAACTCGGGGGCCCAGGGCTTTCTCTGTGGTTGGCCCGAAGTTATAGAACACTCTGCCCCCTCATGTCAAAACAGCCCCCACACTGGAGAGTTTTAAGTCTCGTCGTAAGACCCACTTTTATTCTCTGCGTGAGTTGTGTGGTCCTCTGGTTTATTTTTATTGTTTTTAGTTACTTTATTATTATCACTTTATTTATTGCTATTTTAGTCATGTTTAAGTTTTATTGATTTTGTGTGCAGCACTTTGGAAACTGTTTCTGTTTATAAAATGTGCTATAGAAATAAAGTTAGATTGGATTGGATTGGATTGGATGGCAGATCTGGTTAGGCTGTTGCCCCCTCAACCCGAACCTGGATAAGCGGATGGATGGAGGAACCGATGGAGCAGATGGTCAGTTTCACTTTTATCAGTCTACCCCAGGGTAGATGTGGCTACAATATTCACTTACCACCACAGAGTGTGGAATGAATGAATAATACACACAATTGTAAAGTCTAGAAATTTCTGGAAAAGCCCCATACAAGACAAATTGCGTTATTAAACTATTTCAAACTGTAGTAAATGTTAGAATAACTTGTATTGTCAGAACTTGCATTGTTCATTACATAAGCCACCTTTACTGTCCGTACGTGAGTCAGAACTTTGTGTACATTTGCGTCCCTCATACTTTCTTGTATTTGCCTGTAGTCAAGCAACCCGTTCACACTTCACTTGAACTCCTCGCCATAAATCTTCAACGTGTTTTTTTTTCTTTCCTCTGTAAACGTCCCTGAACATCTCAGTCCCGTTTCTGACAACTCTGCGATCTCAAGCAAGACTCCACCTGCAACTGCATCTAATGATTAATATACTGCCACTCTACAGGACACTCGCATTATGAGTAGAAGAAATGTAATTTATGTGAGGAACAGGTATACCAAGCAATGGATCTGAAATTTCTACATTAAATGTTGACTTTTTAACACTTTCTAATTCTAAAAATAGGCTGCAGATGAATATTTCAGTGATAAGTATAATCGTAGTATTGTAGCACTAACATGTTTTAAATGTACAAATACAAAAAAATACAATTAGAACAGATGACAGGTTTTTATTATATAATAGACAAACTTTATTGATCCACAAGGGAAATGATTTGGACACAGTAGCTCATACATCACAATAAATGTAATAAAAAAAAGAGCAAAAAGATAAATGGGAAAAATAAATGCGAAATAAGTGAAAAAATAGCCAAAGACTGGTGTTAAATTTGTCATAATTACTGTATATGTAATAAAAATAAATACAAATAAAGCTATAGACATATGAATAATGAAAAATCTATGATAAATGACAAAACTAACAGCTTAAAATTATTTTGTTTTGAATCGTCCTCAAAAAAAGTCCTCAAATTGTCAAATGTATTGGGAAGCTCAATAGGATTACACTGAAAATATGTTTTGGCTAAAATGGGCAGAATGTGTGAAAAATTAATAAAAAAAATAAAATAAAAAAATAATAATAATAATAAATAGAATTAGACAAAAAAAAAGCTTGAATGCATTTTTGTGAGGTATAGGGAATTGATTTTTAATTAGTATAGAGTATATACATTCAGGCAAAAAGTCAGGAAAAAATGGCTGCATGGTTTAGTTGGTGGTAATAAATGAATACACAACATCAAATCTACAAACCAACATTTTTTGTAATCTGCTAATTTAAAATTACAGTCAGGAGTGTTAACTTTCCCCTGATTTCTTCGTCCTATTACAACTCTTTTCTCACCTGTCTCGCCTGGGTGTTGTTTTAAGGCATTGCAAAAATAATCTTTCTTGTTTTAAAAATGTCTAGTTGAGCAGAAACACTCACTGGCCTGTGCACACATCCCCTCTGCTTTGTGTAACTCTGCACAGGACCTGACTGGCTCCTGATTGCATGCTTCAGAGTAAAGATAACCATATGACATCCGAGTTTGGTTCATTAATTTTAAACATATGTGGAAGGCTGCATTTTTAAATACCACGTTTTAAGACAAAATGTTTCTCAGCATCAATTAGAACAACCACACTTTAATCCAAAGCCGAGTCAGAGCAGCATAACAAGAGCAGAGGGAGAGTCAGAGAAAAACATGTAAACAGTAAATAGTTGCAGGGTACTCTGTAATGTTATTGATACGTCAAATAATTGTGGTACCACTAACATTTTTACCGTGTACATTCTGGCTGGTATTGCTAGGCCTACAAAGCTTTAATTCATTTTAGTTTCTAATAGATTATTTTCACATTTTAAGCATTTTAAGTGATATTTCTTAACCAAATGGGAATTTCTGTATAAAGAATCCATAATACTGTAGGTCTATAATTGGGCCCAAAAATAAAAAAATCACATTTTTAATATGGATATTCTGGCTGGTATTGCTAGGCCTACAAAGCTTTAATTCATTAAATTTATCAAGTGTATAGAGTCATTATTTTGTAAGAAATGGACATTTCTGTAGTGTGTAATAGTGTATAATTGGGTCCAGCTTTTGTTGATGAAACTTGACAAAAATAACTGATCCAACAGTGTGATGAATAAGAATAGACTATTGGTTTTGTCTAGAGCCAGTGAAAAACAACGTGTAAATAGACGTGATGTACTCTGTAATGTTATAGATATGTGACGTTACTGTGGTACTAACACATTTTTACAATGGGTATTCTGGCTGGTATTGCTAGGCCTACAAAACTTTGATTCATTTAATTTCTAATAGATTACATTTCATAATTCAAGCAAGAGTGATTATTTTTTTTAAATGAATTGAAACGTCTATATAGAGAATCCATAATATTGTAAATATTCTATAATTGGGTCCACAAATGTATTACTGTGTACTTTTTGTTGACTAAAAGTGAAACTAAACCAAAACAAAAAACAAAAAAACACGATCCTACAGCGTGATAAATAAAGATAGGCTATTTGTTTTTTCTAGAGCCAATGAAAAAAGTGTCAATTGATGTTATTGATATGTGAAATTATTGTGGTACGAATTTTTTTTTACTGTGGGTATTCTGGCTGGTGTTGCTAGGCCTTCAAAGCTTTAATTCAATTAAGATCTAAGACGGTACTCTCACAATTCAAGTATTATTTTAGTTAGTTTAAGAAATAGTTTTTATAATACAGAGCAGAGCAGAGGTCTCCAACCTTTTTCCTCCTGTGAGCTACTTTTGGTAAAATGAAAATGCCAGCGAGCTATCGTTTTATCGAGTATATAAGCCATACCAAGCCTATGATGAGGTAAAGTTAGATGCCTATAAAACATAAACCATTTTTCACTTATCAGTGCACAAAATTAGGCATCAAACTGATACATTTACATTGAAAATATGCATTTAATCAATCAAATTTGAGGCAATATTTTGGGCAATACATTTAATTCAGAAATCCTTTGATGAGCTAGAAGGTGGAGAGCTACTTTTGGCTCCCGAGCGACAGGTTGGAGACCGGTAGAATGCAGAATGCTGCATGTTATTGGCTCCACACATTTAGCTTGTTTCTTAATTCTTTCATCAGTGTGATTCAACATTACCAAAGGTTGTTGATGCTGTGGGTGTGAAAATGATGTACTGTGTGGAAATTTGGGGGCCGACATGTAAAACTTACCTACAGCCATTATTTATTTTACAGAAAAAGGCTTTGAGAATTATCACCAACAGTCATTATAGAGAGCCATCCAACCCATTATTTGTTAAACTTAAAGTGTTGAAAATGTGTGATATTGTTGAATTAAGTATCCTCAAAGTCATGTATAAAGCAAAGTGCAGAGTGTTACCTGTAAATATTCAAAGACTGTTTGAGATGAGAACAAGCCAATACAATTTAAAGGGAACCGACATGTTTAAAAAAACTAAATTCAGAACCAAGGTTATGGAGCGAAGCGTCGCTGTGAAAGGAGTTAATTTATGGAATAATCTTGACAAAGAAATCAAAGAATCAAGTACAATAATGGCATTTAAAAAATACATAAAATCCAATGTAATGTGTATGTATGAAAAAGAAAACTAAATTGTTACACTTGAAAATGAAGCTTTATGTTTACAACTGATTAATAATTGTGATTGAAATGGAATGTAATGAGGAAAGGTTTTACAGTCACTATCGGTGTTGGTGTTTGGAAAAGGGAAGAGGGGGCAGATAACATAAGATAACTCTTCTTTCTGCTCCCTTTCATTCAATATTTTGTATTATCACAAATGCTGATGTCTTTTTATACTTTATGAATGAAATAAACAAACAAATAAAAAAATAAAAAAATAATAATAAATAAAATGGGTCTGTTAGTAAAATATTACTTATAATTTTCCCCCTTTAGAACATAAAAATCTACCTCCAGATTCAGACACAAAAGTTAAATTGTAATTTTATGTTTAATAACTTGGTGTAATTGAAGACAGTACAGTACAGTAGTAGTTTGTGATTCCAACAATAACAGTAGAGGCTCTGATGGATTCTTTGCCCTCAACATCACATTATATTTTGAATCATTATTGCTTTTGTTTGAATTTCTGTTGGTTAATTTAGTAACACTGATTTTTCGTTTTTCATTACACCAACTAAATGATTTTGACCTGCCTCAGTGTAGCTGTCTTGCTATGTTGACGCTGACACACTGTCCTCATTTGAATTGAAAAATCGATTGAAAATAGGTTACAGTGACTTTCCTCATACAGCACAAAAAAACAAAAAAACAGCCTGCACATTGATGTTGGTTATTTATTTTGTTTTTATTTTTATCTCCATTAGCCAAATCAGTAAAATCTGGTCTTCCCACTTTTCATTTCACCGACCAAATTTGCACCATTTTGCGAAAACACTACGAACTGAAATTAGCAAAGAGTTGTTTTCCGCTTAGCCGAGGCACAAACAAATCAGCATACACATTTGATGTTGGTTATTTATTTTTGTATTTATTTTGCTAACTTTATTAGCCAAGTCACATCCCATCTTTCTCTTTTTATTTCACCTACCGAATTTGCACCAACGCACCATTTTTCTACAGAAGGCTATTTCTTCACTCTTATGAAAACACGAGTTGAAATTAGCAAAGAGGAAATTTGTTTAGCATGGCCGAGGCACAAGCAAATGAGCTTACTGGGTTGATGTTGGTTATTTATTTTGTATTTATTTTTGTCTCTTTTAGCCAAGTCAGTAGCATGTTGTCTTCCACTTTTCAAATTTGCACCATTTCGCTACAGTGGGCAATTCTTCCCCTTTATGAAAACACTACAAATTGAAAAAATTAGCAAAGAGTAAAAGTTGTTAAGCGTAGGCCGAGGCAGAAGCAAATCAGCCTCCTGGTTTGTTGGTAGTGTGTGCAGCAGGCTCCAGAGGCTGTCACTACAGTGTGTATGAAAGCAGAGATGTTAGCTCAGATGCGGTCTACAAGAACACTACCATCCCAATGCAACGGTCCGTGACCACTGGATGCGGGAGCCGCGCTTTCCAAGTCAAATCAAGCCGAGCGCAGAGGGGATTGTTGTCACTGTCACGCGCACACACAGGCTAACATTGTTATTACTGCACTGCCTACAACTAACACACACTAACACGAGCTAAAGACTACAACTAACAAACGCTAACACAAGCTAACACAAGATAAAGATTACAACTAATACACGCTAACACACGCTAAAAGGCTAATGCCTAAAGGGTGTTATGGTTTGGGTGAATCTGTGTTTTATGATTACAGTATGCACAAGGGTCATGGGTACTTTGGGTATTTTACATTTAACATTTAGCTAAAGATTGGCAGTAGAAGGCCTATGAAAAGTGAAGAGCATAAAGGTAGAATTAATAGACTTTCGCGTCACAAAATTGTTAAATGGCTTGGGATTACTTTTGGTCACTGCAAAAGACATGATTTTTATGACAAATTTTCCAACACTGAAGTAAATGTTGTAAATTTTATACCCAACTTACAATTAACTTAATTAAACACCAGAACTGTATAGACCAGTTTCAAAGCTACGTCATCACTGAATGCGCGCGCAGTGCTGACTCAAAACAAAGCCACTGCTGCCATAAAACCCCCAGCGAAGATATAGAAGAGACGAGAAGAACTCGATGTGAAAGAAAGAGAAACAGATGGAATAAATGATAGTTCATATCATTCAACTGACATACACACAAGTGAACACCTGCTGCTTGTTTAGGATAATTTGCCCAGGTGTTCAATGGTGTTTAATCATGCAAGCACAGGACACCGCAAAGCTCACAGACATATTAACCGGGTAACATCTACGACAGACACATGTAAACGAACATGAATAACTTTGTTATGACTGAGATCACATCTGTGACTCGTGAATTAAGTCGTAGTATGTTACTTACCCCGCAACGCAAGTGCAGTTGGCGGTCAGAACGTAGTTATCGCGCTTGTTGATGATAGCCCAAGCATTGGACATGGTCGTCTTGTGGCCTTGTCTTTGACTGGGGAGAACATCAGATGCCAACACGCAAAACTCCCCATCGATATCGTGGTATTTTACCTCCTGCACATGGCCACACACGGCAAACTGGTAGGCATCCATGGATTTGTATGCACGCACTTTCTCTCTTGTATACACGCTGGGCTTCTCCACTAAATAACAGTGGATATCTGGCCACTGTAAACCTGGCCACTTTCTACGGTCGTACTGCCACTCCGTGATCGCATAAGGATCTGGTAGTCGAACCCCGTTGCTCAACGTGAGCTTTTGAATGTAGCTCTCCCTATCGTTCAGATACTTCGCTATGGTCCGCCATGGTTGATTCTGGGTCAACAGTGCGCGCACATGCCGGTGACTGTCTGTTTACTAACTGTAAAGGGGTCTATAGACTTGACGCTGGTTCAACGTACATTAGGCTATGGTTTTTTTTAGCAATTCCAGAGCAATTTTGTTTAAGCACATCTAGAATTACTGGTTAAATCTTGCATCATTAGAGATGGGCTCTGAATTTAAATGTTTGTTTATTTTATTTTATTTTTTTCTAGTTAATACCTTGTTTTTCAGTATGCATGATTGAAATTTTTACATTACGCTAGCCCATTTTCTATTAACTTGTCTGTTCTGTTAACTTGTCTTTGAATGTGCAATGAAGCTACTTTTTTGCCTTCGTTCATAGCACTACTGGAACTGTTAATGCTCTGCACAGGAGGCCATAACTAATGCTAGCGCCTTGCTAACACGTGCTAACAGCTAATGCTAATATAAAAGACAAATGCCTCTCTAATCTGGTCTGTATAAATCTATCCGAATGATTTGTAGACTCATGCGACACCCGGACTAGCCACACCTCATTTGCTCTTGCACTCGCTCTTAATTTATTACCTCCTGGAAATGCAGTATTTCTGTAGCACATCATTTGTCCTGTCATTTGTCCACTGCGCTGTTCTTTTGTAATTGGGCGGATGGACATTTCTGTGGCTGAAGCATTTCTGATTTGGGCCTATATTTGTCGATGACCGGAGACTCCACCTCACCCCAGGAGGCAGAGGAGAAGCTTTTTCCAACGCAGGCTCCATATTTTGGATTTATGGCGTCGGGAGCACAGGGCATAGTTAAGTCTGAAGTCACCATACCTCACATGAAGCAGCTATTTTTAAAAAGACTGGACCTAAAACAATTTTTAGCTTTTTAATCTTCTGTCTTTCAATTAGAGTCCAATTGTAGCCTGTATTTTGCATCCTGGGAATCGTTAATTAAACTACGTTAACCCCGGGTCATGTACTACAGCAAATCTGTCTTTATGCAGAATTTCAGTTGTATTTAAGAACCTTTTTTAAGCAGTTTCTTATATTGTAGTTCACACATTGTTCTCATTGGCGATCTATGCTCTAGTTTTTATGGCGTACAAATAAATTCTATCAAAAGGGTAAGGCCTTGGCTACATGTACCTGAGAATTTTTACATATACATATATATATTTTTTCCATATCACGCAACAACAAAAAAAATCTGTGATGTTGGTTCTGAGCTTTGTTCTCATTTCCAGGTATGAATTTTGGATTTTCCCCAACAAATGCATAAATAAATAATATTTTATTTAGTAAGAAATGACCCAATCCTTCCTCTTTATCAGTTTCAAATAATTAGTAAAGAATCATTACATGAAACTGTTTACCCTAAAGCAGAAATAAATAAATAAACAAGATCACATTTCATGTATAATTCACCAAGTAAAAGTTCTGGTTCAGTCCTGGTTAAATCCTGGTTTAGTCTTGGTTTAGTCCTGGTTAAATCCTGGTTTTGTCTTGGTTCAGTCCTGGTTAAATCCTGGTTTAGTCTTGGTTCAGTCCTGGTTAAATCCTGGTTTTGTCTTGGTTCAGTCTTGGCTTAATCCAGGTTCAGTCCTTGTTCAATCCTGGTTTAGTCCTGGTTCTATCCTGATTTAGTCCTGGTTATATCCTAGTTTAGTCTTGTTTTTACTCTTGGTTTAGTCCTGGTTCAACCCTGGTTTAGTCCTGGTTCTATCCTGGTTTAGTCCTGGTTCAACCCTGGTTTAGTCTGGGTTTAGTCTTGGTCTAGTCCTGTTTTCTTATGATTTAGTCCCAGTTCAGTCCTGGTTCAATCTTTGTTTATTCCTGATTCTATCCTGCTTTACTCCTGGTTTAGACCCGGTTCAGTCCTGGCTTAGGTCCTGGTTTAGTTCTGGTTTAGACCCGCTTGTATCCTGGTTTAGTCTTGTTCAAACCTGGTTAAATTCTGGTTTAAACCTGGTTTAGTGCTTGTTTAGTCCTGGTTTATAGTCCTGCTACTCTTGGTTTAGACCTGGTACTATCCTGGTTTAGTCCTGGTTTAGTCCTGGTTTATAGTGCTGATAGTCTTGGTTTAGACCTGGTACTTTCCTGGTTTAGTCCTGGTTTAGTCCTGGTTTATAGTGCTGATAGTCTTGTTTAGTCTGTGAATCACTGCATGTTAGTTGAGTCTTGTTACCTACAACATTTTAGCAGACTTCTGTTCTCTTGTGTTTTTAGAGAGTTGTGATGGAGCAGGGTTTGGCGTTTGCTTCACATAGGGCAGATCAATGCCTCATTAAATCCTTTTGTGCTTTCTAATGAATTGTTTCAGTGAGCCGTGACTTGTGGCATCAGGTCTCAGGTCTGGTCCCAGCACTGCATTTCTTTATGAAAATCAGCTTCCTGCTCATGTAAAACAGGCTCTACGGCGCCACCATTATTTCAGCTTCAATTTACCATCGGAAAGGAAAATACAGGCGTCTGCGGAGCTCGTGTCAACCAAACCTTTTAATAACGTACATTCAGTTTCTCTGTGCAACATTGAGAATGGTACACTCTGAACTTTGCCAATTTTTTTTCATTTCAAACACTGCAAAAACTTCATATCTAAACTCGGTTAAAATCACTTGAATTCAGAATCAGAATTAGAATCATGATTGCTTATAACAAATGGGTTATTTCATTGAATTTGCTGCATTTTGACTTGTTCCAAGATGATTTAAGGCCCATCACCTGCTTGTCTCCATGGAGATGTTGTTATTGCGTTGCCTGAAATGTTCCGCAGTGTGGTATTAAAATATCTGAGATGAGATCTGTGGAGAGGCGAGCCTGCTGATGGTATAAAACACTTGTAACTGAGTAAGCGCAAGATGGGTGTGTGATTCTAGGCAAAGCAATGACATCTCCATGGAGACAAAGAGATGGCAGAAAAGTTACATAGTGCTGCTTCATTTGTGTAAGTGCAATTTTCTTACCGAAGTGGAAAATAATTTGACCTGGAATAAAAGGCAACGTGTGGAAACAGCAAAATTCTGAATTAAACTCATTTTAACAATTCTTGACAATATTTTTTTGCAGTGAAATGTCTGTCAATGGAGATTTATAATGTCTTTAAGGCAAATTGCACTTCATTCAACGTACTTGGGTCTAATAAATAAAATCTCGAGCTACAACTGGTTTTTAAAGAAGAGAGACCACATTGCAAAACATGAAAAACAAGCATATAAATGTACAAAACACAAATGAATATTATCTGCACAAGCACCCTGGAACAGTAATGCGCTTTCCCCACTTCTCACAAGCGTTTAAAATGACACTTTACCGATTTTTCCCCATCAACATTTGCAGAAGTGCTTGAAAAAAAAAAAAAAATTAAGTCTTTGCTTTTTAGAATTGTCCTTCAGTTCATAAGAGTTCTCCCTTTAGCTCTCCCTTTGGTCCCAAGTTTGGTCCGGCCAAATTCTTCATAAAGATGAGCTGAAGGTGATGGATGGAAGCCCACAGGGGACAATCTCTGGCGAGTTTGCACTGGGTTGGCGTGGCATGGATCAGGTCAGTACATCGTGAGTAAGTGCTTTGGTGAATGATGAAAATTGCACTTTACCTTTTATATGCGTGCTTCCCATTCCACTGTGTAAAAAGTTAAAATCTCAACACTAATAGAGGGTTTTTCCATTTTGAAGTTATGTACAGATATATAGGTAGTATTTAGATTCTTGAATGTGATCATTTTATAGTCCAAGATGAGGGTCAAGAGCCAGATTTCCCATTTGATTTCATTGTATTTTGCCAAGTAATATCCAAAAGGTAAATCCACAAATGATATACCTCATGACCTCACTGTATTACAACACAAATCTGTATTTAACTATATTAATTTGAGCTGCCTGTCTGTATTAAATAATATTGGCATATAGAATGTTGTGATGTCATCTGAAACACAATAATATAACGCAAAGTGGACACTGTGTGTGTGTAATATATTAAAGGAGAATTAACGTTTTTTTTAAATAATTTGAGCCTTATTTCGGTAATAAAACAAGTTGTTTTACTCACCCATAGCACTTTGGTGTCATATGGAGCAATTCCGGAGATGTTTTAGATTAGCGATAGCCGTAGCGCGAGTTCTAGCCGTAGCTCGGGGCATATAGTATATTCCCCGACCATGTAATATGCCCCGTGCGGTCTCCAAATAACACAAACTTGAGCACTTTTCAAATCATAGAAGCGATGTCTTAGTCTACGCTTTCGTTTGAGTCAAAAGTGGCCTGTAATCCCAGATTTAGCCATAGTTTCGAGTAGATGAGGAGGACAGTGCGCATGTGCGGAGTCACAGTTTATTTCGCTCTCAGCTCCCGGGACCCAAACATGAAACCCAAAGCTGTAAATTATGGATAAATCTCGGATTACAGGCCACTTTTGACTCAAACGAAAGTGTAGACTAAGACATTGAGCTTCTATGATTTGAAAAGTGCTAAAGTTTGTGTTATTTGGAGACCGCTCGGGGCATATATTAGCGCTACGGCTATCGCTAATCTAAAACATCTCTGGAAGTGCTCCATATGACACCAAAGTGCTATGGGTGAGTAAAACAACTTGTTTTATTACCGAAATAAGGCTCAGATTGTAAAAAAAAACGTTAATTCTCCTTTAATGTCTTTATATTTTCAAATATTCAAAGGTCCCAAAAATGGTCAATTGGCAGTTTTTACACATAAAATGCCTTATTTTGATACAAAACATGCCATGATGAAAAACTTGTACTCCTTACATTTCCTGTGAGTAAACTACAGTACAGGAGAGGTTTCAAAATATAATCTCTCAGTTCAAGATTTTTTCCTTTTCACCTGCAGCGTCCAGCCTCAAGTCTTGTACAAATACATCTTGCCTTTAGTCCAGCTCACAGAATTACAATTCTTTTGCAATGGAACCATTACACACAACTTAAGTCTAACTAGTTCTAAACATGGACTCATTTCTGACAAAAATCATTACTGTATTTGTGTTTTTGGTCAGGACAAATCACACCAGAGCCAGGGACTCATTTCCATCCATTGTTTCACTTGTTCCACTCTCACAGACACTCTGTCACTCACATACCTGCGCACACAGAACCCAGATTTGCATCATTTGTGATACTTTATCACATTATCCTGCTGTATTTTTCTGTAGAAGCACTGAAACGTCCTCCTCGTGGGACAAATAAAGCTTCTCTTTTCTCATTCTAACTCAATTCCCATCCCAGATTATACTATTTTGTCTGACCCCCTGAACTCCATAAGCCCAGAGGGGGTCTCCATCGTCACTGGGTTGTATTATCTGGTGTGGTGCCACCAGTCTCACAGCAGAGAAGTTCCACCTGGAGCACAATGCCATTTTAAAGCTCAAATTCTCAATTTAAATTCAAAAAAAGGCTGCTTTAAAGATCCTATATTATGCAAAACTGACTCCCATGAGAGTTATGTTATTCACTTCCCAAAAACAGACCTGGAGTTGTGTTTTGTTTCATTCACACACACATATATTTGTATAACCCTTTATTATTAATCTGTCTACATCTCCAAAGCTCAAAATGCTCTGTTCCACCTTGTGATGTCATCAAGCAGTAGTTTTCAAATTAACAGTTCGTTTTACATTTAGATCAGTAGAGATTGGCCATTCCGAGTGTGAAATCATCCAAATTGTTCTAGTGAAGTTGTGTGTTTTTTAAAAACACAGTGTAGCCCGTTCTGTGTTACCACATGACATCACAAAGTGGAACAGAGTGTTTTTTGTTTGAGAGAAGAATTCAGCTTAAAGGAGAATTGACGTTTTTTACAATCTGAGCCTTATTTCGGTAATAAAACAAGTTGTTTTAAGATAAGATAAGATCAGACTTTATTGATCTCACACAGGAGAAATTTCCTTGTCACAGTAGCTCCAGTTTGAACAAGAAGACAAGTGCATGCTGGCAAGAATGGCATAAAGATAGGTAATAATAAAAAAATAAGTAATAAATCGAATAATAATAATAATAGCAGTAATAATAATAATAAAAACAGTGACAGGAAGAGTATGGAAAAAGTGCTACTCACCCATAGCACTTTGGTGTCATATGGAGCACTTCCGGAGATGTTTTAGATTCGCGATCTCTGTAATGTGAGTTCTCGGGGCACATGTTTGCGGTCTCCAAATAACACAAACTTTAGCACTTTTCAAATAATAGAAGCTCGATGTCTTAGTCTACGCTTTTGTTTGAGTCAAAAGTGGCCTGTAATCCGAGATTTATCCATAGTTTTGAGTAGATGAGGACGCCAGTGCGCATGTGCGGAGTCACAGTTTATTTCACTCTCAGCTCTCGGGACCCAAACATGAAACACAAAGCTGTAAATTATGGATAAATCTCGGGTTACAGGCCACTTTTGACTCAAACGAAAGTGTAGACTAAGACATTGAGCTTCTATGATTTGAAAAGTGCTCAAGTTTGTGTTATTTGGAGACCGCTCGGGGCATATATTATGTGCCCCGAGAACTCGCGCTACGGCTATCGCTAATCTAAAACATCTCTGGAAGTGCTCCATATGACACCAAAGTGCTATGGGTGAGTAAAACAAGTTATTTTATTACCGAAATAAGGCTCAGATTGTAAAAAAAAACTTTAATTCTCCTTTAAATATGCAGGGTTTGTGTGTTAGACGTGTGTGAATGAAACAAAACACAACTCCAGGTGTGTTTGTGATGAGGAAAGAACATTAGGACAGAGATCAGACCACAGCGTAATACGGGCCCTTTAAGTTTTAGCCCCCTCTGCAGCTCGGGACCTCTGGAAATTGCCTGGCTTGCTTACACCTAACTGTAGCCGCTCCGGTACCATGCCACGCCAACCCGTACCACACCACCTCACTTCGGGGCAAACCCATCTGTGCCCTTCTGTCCTCTAGAGCACGGTGGTGGGGGCCGGGTGGAGGTCAAGCGGAGGGGCCACGCTCTTGAAGGCAATGGGGGTGGCGAGGTCACAGTTGTGGGGAGAGAGCACACTGCCACTGGGCCCCTGCCATGTGTGGGCGCTCACATAGGCCGAGCTGGTGCCGCTGTACCCCATGTATGGAGACATTGGGGTGGGAGGGGGGTAGGGAGGGATGCTGCCCGGCGTGACATAACTGTTCACTGTGCTGGGCAAACCACTCGGCGTCTGGAACAGAGAGAAAGAAAAAAATGCATAGCAGCAGGATCACTATATTATCAATAAATACACCCAAATTGAACAAGATTTAAACTGTGGTGGAACGTATTGAAGTAAAAGTAGTAAAGTTCTGTATTTAACAGGGATGGTGCAAGGTCTTGTGCCACAATATCTCATAAGATTAAAGGAAAATTAACGTTTTTACAATCTGAGCCTTATTTCGGTAATAAAACAAGTTGTTTTACTCACCCATAGCACTTTGGTGTCATATGGAGCACTTCCAGAGATGTTTTAGATTTGCGATATCCGTAGCGCGAGTTCTAGCACGGGGCATATACAGGGGGTCCTCGGGTTACGACGGTCTCGACTTATGACGTTTCGTGGTTACGAACGCGCCCCCATAAAAAAAAAATTAATAATATTACGCGTCATTCCGTCTTACGCGGTTTAGTGTGGTAGGCGACGTAAACAAACGCGAACGGCGCGCGGCGCACGGCGGAAGAATACGCTTTGTTGTGGTTGTAGGGCGGAGAAGACGGCCTCGTGTGTGTGCCCAATGTGGGCGGAAGTACCTGATGTGGGCTCTGATCTGCTCCTGTGAAAGCGACAGTGATAACCAAGCAGCGTAGTGGTCTAATTATTGAGATGGAAAAGTTATTGGTGCTTTGGTTGGAAGATCAAAGTCAAAATCCGACTTACGACGAAATTCGGGTTACGACGCGTCTTAATAACGGATCAACGTCGTAACCCGAGGACCCCCTGTATTACATGCTCGGTGCATATAATATATGCCCCGAGCGGTCTCCAAATAACACAAACTTTAGCACTTTTCAAATCATAGAAGCTCGATGTCTTAGTCTACGCTTTCGTTTGAGTCAAAAGTGGCCTGTAATCCGAGATTTATCCATAGTTTCGAGTAGATGAGGAGGACAGTGCGCATGTGCGGAGTCACAGCTTATTTCACTCTCAGCTCCCGGGACCCAAACATGAAATGCAAAGCTGTAAATTATGGATAAATCTTGGATTACAGGCCACTTTTGACTCAAACGAAAGCGTAGACTAAGACATTGAGCTTCTATGATTTGAAAAGTGCTAAAGTTTGTGTTATTTGGAGACCGCTCGGGGCATATATTACATGCCCCGAGCTACGGCTAGAACTCGCGCTACAGCTATCGCTAATCTAAAACATCTCTGGAAGTGCTCCATATGACACCAAAGTGCTATGGGTGAGTAAAACAACTTGTTTTATTACCGAAATAAGGCTCAGATTGTAAAAAAAACATTAATTCTCCTTTAAATCGTTTGTGGACGCATGAGAAAAATGATCCGGTGAGATTTTTTCCCGTTTTTACATTTGGATTGGACAAAAAAGTGTTATGTGTTGGTGAGTTATATCTTTATCTGTAGCAAAAAAGCAGTACTAGAATGAAGGAAAAAGTAAATAAAAAAAATTTGAAGCCAAAATTGGAAACAGAATTGTGAAATGTATTAGGAAAATCTTGTCTTGTCTTGTTGTCGCGGACCTAATCTCATAACGTGTCTCATTTTGTGGAAATTGGGTCTCATCCCTTTTACTTTAGTATAAATTTGAGGTATCAGTACTTTCTACTCCACTGTATTTTCAAACAGGACTAAAAAGTACATGTATTTTTATATAGTTTGAGACCTGCTGAATAGGCTGAGGATTTATTTTAAATATATTCATAATTTCAGCAAAAGAAATATACAAATAAAAACAACTAGACTTGTTTCTGTTGAACAAAATTGAGCACAAATCTATCTTTGAAGACCTCAAAATCTATGCAAAACACTTTTCAATTTTTACTTTTTAATGTCACACCACATTCCAGGCATTGCAAAAACATCTCCATGCAGCTTGAACGTGTATTTCAGTAAAAAAACGTTAAAATTGCAATCCAGTGTCAAAAACTAAAACAAATTATAGAAAAATATGCTAACGTTAGCTGCATATTATTAGTTTAAATTAGTTTTTTGGTCTATTTATAATAGGTTATAGGGTTTTGAGGACTTTTAAAAAATATTTTGCTTTTTAAATGCTAAGTTTTCACCACGCTAAAATCCACGGATAAAAAACGTAACACGGTGCACAACAAATTTAAAATCAGCATGTCAAAATCTCAATTAAACAAGAAGATTTTTTAAAAATTCATTGTAAATGGCGATACATATAATACAGTAGAATCACACTATATTTGAAGTTTTTTAAAATTCTAATTGTACAGTTTTACTCCACCACACAAATGGACCTACACAAACTATGCTGTTACTATCCCATCTTTTTTTTCTCTTTTTACTCTCTGTTATATCCTCCTGAGACCCGGAACATTGTTGTGTGTCCTTTATAGTGGACGTTGAGTTAACCTTTCTGTCTTTTAAGTGTTTACAGTGTTTACACTCTAGTTTGTGGCTGCGCTGTGATAAATAAATACATACATACATACATACATACATACATACATACATACATACATACATACATAAATAAACAGGTCTCAACTAGGACTAAACCAGGACTAAACCAGGTCTAGACCAGGACTATACCAGGACTAAACCAGGTCTAAACCAGGTCTAAACCAGGACTAAACCAGGACTAAACCAGGACTAAACCAGGTCTAGACCAGGACTATACCAGGACTAAACCAGGTCTAAACCAGGACTATACCAGGACTAAACCAGGACTAAACCAGGTCTAGACCAGGACTATACCAGGACTAAACCAGGATTATACCAGGACTATACCAGGTCTAAACCAGGACTAAATCTGGACTAATCCAGGTCCAAACCAGGACTATACCAGGACTAAACCAGGACTAAACCAGGACTAATCCAGGTCTACACCAGGACTATACCAGGATTATACTAGGACTTTACCAGGACTAAACCAGGACTAAATCAGGACTAATCCAGGTCTAAACCAGGACTATACCAGGACTAAACCAGGACTAAACCAGGACTAATCCAGGTCTACACCAGGACTATACCAGGACTAAACCAGGTCTAAACTAGAACTAAACCAGGACTAAACCAGGAATAAACCGAATTAAATAAATAAATAACAATAAATAAATAAGAAATTAAAAGAGAGTCTAAAAAGTTTTTCAGGCGACTGCAGAAGCTTGTCAGAGATATTGGTAACCAAAAAAAACCAAAAAAAAAACATTTTGTTAGGTTGTTAACGTCACCTGGATTTAACACTATTACAGTGCATTACAGAGGACACGTTACGACATTATGAATACAAATGAAATTAACAAAACGTAAATGCTAAGGTGTTCATTTACCTCCAAATAGAATTTTTTTGTTTTTGTTTTTTTGTTATTGAAATACACTTTTTTCTTCCGGTCCCAGGAGGATAGATTATATATTATATTTGATATGTGAGCTACTGAAAACAATTTCCCTTGTGGGTCAATAAAGACTTAGACTTACTAAGTCTAACTACAATGCCCTGCCTCATTTATTGTTGTATCATTGTTTTTTATGCACACGGACTCACACTAAGGCTCACATTTGAAAACTCACATAGTAAATTATAACATATTGTAACAGATATTATTTATAATTTCAGTTTCACGTTTTGTTTTGTTTTTTTGTTATTAATTTTAACACCAGCACCATTGTCTTTCTAAAAAATTTTTTTTTATTTTTTTTTATGCACAGCTGAGGGAGTGTATGTGGGACCAAAACGTAGTCAAAAGAATACTACATAACGTTACCAAAAATATTTGCGTTAACTTAAAGGTTATTTTGGAGAATTTGAGAATAAAACCATTTCAAAACATGAGGGCTCTACAGTTAAAGAAGTCAAAGAATCTCCTTGTATCTCACAAATATGCAAATTTAAAAAAATTGGAAATGTCATTGTGCAGTTGCCCATCTGAATCCGTTATCTAAAATTACTACTACTACTACTACTACTACTACTACTACTACTACCATTTGACAAGCATTACAATGATGACAACAATATCATAGATGACACACAGTATATTTTCTGTGTTTTGAAAAGCACTTTTTTTGCAGGTAGAGACACACCTGCAGCTCATGGGGGAAAAAATGGAAAAATTGGACCCATCTTAAATCACACACAGACCAAACCTGAATACAAGCCTCTCTATAAGAAACATATTTCCAATTTTGATCATTTATGCACGCTCACGCCCCTCTCACTGCAGTCAATCACGGGATGACACAGCAGATGTTTTGGGAGACTTTTTTCGCTGCTTTAGTGGTTAGAGGAGGTCCAAAAACAGATGTCATGCAGTTTGGAAGAGAAATGGAGAGAGAGCGAAAGGAGGGAGAGAGGGAGAGTGATGGAGGAGAGTGCAGGCCCACGAGCTCCAGTGTACGGCTTGAGGAATTTGCTTTTCAACAGGGAGGCCCTCTCCGGCTCCTGGGTGGTCCAGTGTACGACTACTGCTGACGAAAAAATATTACTATGCAAATATCCGGGGTTTTCAATGTCAATACGACACAATGGTGCAAAACGAATGCAAAAATCCACATGTAGCCGCTGTCAAATTATATTGAGAATATCAGACTTTCCGACCACACGTTTTGTATTCATGGTAAGAAGTTAAAGGACGTTTCTCTTACCACGATTATACCCCGAACACTGTAAAATTAGCAGCAATAAATCGGATTTCAAGTGATTTTCTTGGACCAAAACAAAACAGCACAAATGTATGCCACTTTTCATATGAAGATATCACTAAAAGGTTCCAAGATACTTAAAGAAATCGGTATAATCTTCGTAAAAATCCAGAAAAGGTCCCTCTGTGTTATTTTATTTTATTTTTTTGCATGGAAGAAGTGTTTATTGTGGATTTCAGGTACAAATATCTTCGACTGGGACACAGGCCTACAATTTAATCTCTATAAAAGCAAAGCCACCTCGAGGCCTATGCATTATTATTATTATATTATGATATTATCTTTTTCATTTCTATTATTATTACATGAGATCTGTTGTGGTTTCAACTCTCAGCTTCAATGGGAAACATATTAGTAGGATTATAATCATGAAAAATATGAAATAATCATTGTCTAAACGTTCAGCTAACCAAATAATCCACAATACTGTCCAAAACTCCCACTACTATCTTGATAATTAAGTTTATGAAGTACAATTTTATGCAAAAGTGACAATCAGACGGTTTTGGTACATTTTTAGCAATTATTGAACTCGGATTTTCAAAGTTTTTTATCCCTGGAAATATCACTAGTCACTTTAATTACGTCATGTTTGCACTACTATTATTATTTTTTACTATATTATAGCTATACTTTAGTTATTATTATTATTATTTAGTCTTTTATGTTTGCAGCTTATCACCGAGACAAGTTCCTAGTTTTGTGAATCCTGTTCACTTGACAATGGCAATAAAAGTCTTTCTGATTCTGAAATATTAAAATTGGAGAAATCAGGTTTAAGCTCTAGAATTCTTCACTCCTGCTCCATTTGAAGGCGCATTTCCCCCACACTTTCTCATTAACAAAGCCCCACTCTCCCCCAGAACTTTCAGTATGTCCCTTTATTCCCAAATAGGAACCACCTTTCTATTAAAATCAGCGCACAACGAGTGCTAACAAGAACCGAGAAATCCCAGCTGGCACCAGCACCTGCCTCTGTCAATGTCAACAACTTTATGCGGATTTACAACGCCGCCATCACCCTGTTATTTAGACATACAAGCTAATTGCGCACCACAATTTGTGTATGAGTAAACATAGGTTAAAGAGACGACAAAAGTGGGAAAATACATCTCCCAAAAGCTTCTGCGTAAAGTGTCACGCAAATCTTAACTTTGTGTGCAATGCAAATGCAAAAAGTGTAGGCCTATTGTAGGTTTATGCAGATAAGGGGTGTCAAACATGCGGCCCGGGGGCCAGATCCGGCCCTCCGAGACCTTCAATCTGGCCCTCGGCTGATTTTCTATTAAAATATTGGTAATTTTCTGCGCCTCTTTTCTGCACAGTTTAGCATAGCGGCATCTCCAGCGCCTCTGTACGTGGCCCCTCCCACCAGAGCAGCACAAGCGAAGACTCTTTCAAAACATCTTAAAGGACGATTGTTTTGACTGTTGACGTGACACGCTCATCAGCAAAATGTCAAAAATGAGAAAAGTGGACGCAGAGTTCAGGATTTTCCAAGGAAAATAGACTAATTCCTATTTGTTCACGGAGGTGAATGTTTGTGAACCTGTATGTTTGTGTTGAAACTGCATTTTTCTTAAAATTTCAGGTTGTTTATATTTTGTTAAAGAAAGAGTTCATCAAATAAAAAAGACTTCTGTAATAGATTTGTGTTTCTCTGCACAAATATTTGGACTTATTGTTATTTTTGGGGTATATATGTCATGAATTTTCTGATCCGGCCCCTTTGGGATCAAAGTAGGTTGGATATGGCCCCCGGACCGAAATGAGTCTGACACCCCTGATGTACATTAATAAACACACATTTAATATTTTGACATAAATACATTAAAAAAATGCATAAACCGTGATTTAATTATGAAAAAAAGAGTGACCGCTTAATGCAAATAATTAAATCCTCCAAATCCGTCGTTGTTCTCACTCATCATCAGTACGTTAAAAGTGTAAAAGTAAAAAGTGTAGTACAGTACAGCTATAATAAATCTGTTTTCAAATGATATGGTTTTGAAATATCGTGAAGACATCCATCCTGGAGCTTTTAAACACTCGGGAGACTCCTGAAGCGCCTCTGAGCCTGGGCCTTGCCCTTTACGCGTCACTCCAACTCAACCAAACCTACTTAACGTGGGATTTTTTTACGTCCCATCGTTAGCCCGGGGTATGGACGTCTCCACAGAACCGTATTACCTCACCTTAGATGGCCCTGCGCGAGAATATAGCCCGCTTTTATTTTGTGCCAAACGTAAACAAAGGCGCGGAAAGTTTTCTCCGCGTCCAAGAAACAATTAGAAAATCGCCCGAACTCGAGACGCCGTATATTCTGACATTTGTAGGCCCATTATTCTCGTTTTGAGCTACTGTTTAACGGGGTAATGGCGTGACTTCTTGTTGTTACTTCTTGTGTGGAGAAAGATGGGAGCTACACAGTTTTTGGGGACAAAGTGGAATTCTTCTTCTTATTATTCTTACTCTTATTATTTGATAGGGTGCGTAGACAACTATAATCCTTTGTTTTTGCACAGTAAATGTAATTTATAGGGCCTTGTATTAAATGGCTCACTTGTGCTTCTCTGGTGGAATGAATGATTACAGGTTAAAAGCGTCTAATGAACACATGGAGCTAAACTATGCATCAACAAACGAGTGTGTCCAGTCCGAAACAAACAGCACACAAGGGAGACGCATGCGCATTCTACAAAAAAGAGAGAAAGAAAAACGAATGCCTAATAAAAAGATGAATCCTGACGTAAAGACTCTTTGTAGGTGGCCTCCATAGTCCACCCACAAATATGAAATCTTGATAAAAGCGCGGAGATGCCGGGCCCGTATTGTTTATCTCTTGAATTGAATTAAACTTGAGGAATTTAGGGTTATAAAGCTCGTTGGAAAAGCGTCATAAAGTGATTTAGATATAATGGAAACGTATTGAATTCCACAGGCCTTGGTCCTCAAATGCCTTTTCAATTGAAACAATAAAAGCGTTGCGTAATCCATTTTGGCTCGCTGCTTTTCGGTTCACTTTTTCTACAATTTCTTTAAGCTGTGAGTCCAATCCAATTCAAAAGTAATCAAAATCACTCTGCAATGTGTTAAAAAAAAAAAAGAGTGTTAGAAGTGTTATAGTATCAGGGCCCGGTCACACGTGCGTACAGTACGTGTACATTCGCAGCCGTTATGAAGTTTGGCAAAGCTGAGCACAGACTTTACTCCAACTCTCTCCTTTTAGGCCCTGCCAAGAGCTCAAGCGCAATAATGACGCGCGCTGTGAGCCAATGAGATGGAGATAAGCCTTATCTGGAACTATTGTGCAGCGTGCGTAAAAATAACTC
This sequence comes from Paratrypauchen microcephalus, assembly GCA_036785185.1. NCBI lineage: Eukaryota > Metazoa > Chordata > Actinopteri > Gobiiformes > Gobiidae > Paratrypauchen > Paratrypauchen microcephalus. The sequence continues at coordinate 414,487 of JAVJIX010000285.1, forward strand.
TCAGAAGTATATTACATGATCATATATTTGTTTAAATTCTTTACCTGTGCGTATTTTGCTTCAGGTTCTAAATGCGGTTTATCCACGCCATTGATTAGCGGCGAACAGGCTGCGGCTGCGGAGAAATTAGTCCTGTTAATAGCGCTCCATTCTTCTAGTTTGGCACAGGGAAAGGATGGACTGTCGCTAACTGGGAGGGCATAAAAAGAGAGAAGAGACAGAAGACAGAAAAGAAGTGATCAGAATTCAGCGGGTAATAAGATCATGCATCTACCACAAAAGCCTTCTTCTTCTTCTTCTTCTTCTTCTTCAGCAGCAGCAGCGACGCGGCGTTCGGCGTGACAGCTCATTTGTCACTTTACGCACGGGCTGCAGTCACGTGACATATACACTGTGGGGTCTGGAAACTCGCGCGCACACGTGGACACTTTTGAAATATAACCCGGATCAACGTGACAAATAATGCGTTTTGAAGCCAGGCCCTGCGCTGTGTCCATTTACAAACACTTGTCGATGCTTGTATTGTTATTTATTATTATTATTATTATTATTACTGATAAAATGAGAAATTAAATTTGTCAACTGGACTTCATTGAATTTCATTGAATTTCTCCTTTCATCATGGATTCTACCTGGACGACTGAGAGATTCTTCACACATTATTATTACTATTTTCATTATTATTGTTCTTACTTATTATTATTATTACTATTTTCATTATTACTTAGCTACTTTATCCCATTCTTGCCTGCATGCACTTTTCTTTCTTGTTCAAACTGTCCTGGAGCTACTGTGGCAAGTCCATTTCTCCTGTGTGAGATCAATAAAGTCTTATCTTATTTGATCTTGTTTTTGTTTTGACTCCAGAGCATCATGACCCTAACACAATCATAAGTAAATGCTTGGATACGACTGATACAAGACAAAAGCATTAACCCTGTGGATTAATAGGTCAAAAACGACATTATTTTTTTTAAACAATAACAATAACAATATCTGAAATTGTCCGTATTGCCTCAAATTTACAATTTTTGAATTTTATTGTGTCTGTTTTTTTATTTATTTTTTTTTGGACTAATTACATAAGCCACGCTCCATTAATACTGAGTCATATCAAATTATAATATATAAGTTTTTAAACAGTTCTTCAGTTTTGAGTCTATTTTTAGGTCTATTTTTAAATTATTTAAGCCATTATTTATTATCTTGTTTTATTGCATGCTACTTTTTCCTGCTGTTCTTGATCTGTGCGTTGCAACAGTGGAATTTCCCCACTGTGGGACTAATAAAGGCAAATCTTATCTTATCTTATCTTGTCTTACGCACGGTGTTTCAGCCCTGTAGTTGTAATGTTCTTTGTATTTATTTTTGGGACTAATTACATAAGCCACGCTCCATTAACACTGAGTCATATCAAATTATAATATATGTTTTTAAACAGTTCTTCAGAGCCCTGTAGTTGTAGTGTTCTTTGTATTCTGAAATCAGTCCGTGCGTAAAACTCCATCTCTTCCTTGGCGACCTCACGCAAAATGACCAAACCGTGTCTAATGCGCATGTGTGTCGTGTTTCCATCCCTGTGTTCCCTGTCAATCTGCATTAATCCCTACATTTATTTTAGTGTGATCGCCGTGAGGAGCCGGGTTCCTGTGATGGCGCAAATGAGTTATCGCGTTACTTCAAGCGCGAAAATAAAGAGCGCCACAAAACATCTGTTAATCATTTGGTTATGCATAAATTGTTTAGAAACGCAGCACATTTCCCCACTCTTCCATCTTTGTGTTCTTAGGAGCAGTCCGTGAATCATGACGGCTACAGGAGTCTTATTAGCCCCGAGTGGACTGACGAGCGCTTCCAAATCCCTCTCACAACACCGAGCCGGCCATTAACACAGATTTATACCGGCTCTTGTTACACTATTTCCAAAACAGAGCGCAGGGAGAGCCAACGTCTCCCTTACGGCCTTCACCTGCCTCTGTATACACAAGTCTGACACGCAAACTCCTGCCTCCAATCCTCTACAAACGCGGCGTATACTCCTATTTACATAGACGGACTTTACGCGTGTACACTTGTGTTCCAATTGCAGCTATACACAAAGCTATACATGTATAATGCAATTTATAAGGTGTGTGTGTGTGTGTGTGTGTGTCCTGCCTGTGGTTATATTTTGGTTGTGCATTTTTCAAAAGAGAATAGAAAAGGAACAGTGCGGCGTGTCTTCCTTTCCATTACGCATGAGATGGACACGTTTGGCGACCTTTGTTGCGCCGCCAAACTCCCTGAAAACTCCACTATACGGTGAGAGTCTAGAAATAACTGCACAGAAAATAAATGCCTGCAAATGAGTTAGTTTTAGTTTTTCAGCTACAAAGCGCCTTCCAACGGGAGCAGCCGCTGTTAATTGGACGTTAGTGATTTTTCTCTCGCTCTTTCCAGTAGTACTTCTATAAAACAAACAGAACGCGCAGGGGGTGGTAGTTGAAATACTTCTGTCTAATTCCTAGTTAAAATAGTTTCATTTCACAATACTGTACAATATCGTAACAGTGTGAAGACGAGAGACTCCATTTTAAACATTGCGCACGTTCAAATGTCAAATGGGGGATTCTTATTTTTATTTTTACCACCGATTTGACAATGTTCAATCCATGACGAATTGACATAATGCCAAAAAGACAGATAAATGAGTTGTATTCTTATACCCGCAGACGATTTCCTTTTATAATGTCCACAGTAATCTGCTTTTCACGCACAAACGCTACGGGGGTATTTTTCCTCTTGTGATATGCGGGCCCCACATGGACAAAGCCCCAGACTCATTTAATATTTGAAATATGCTCGGCCTGTGTTCTCCTTTACAGAATACATAAGCACCAGCCTGTATTAGACTTTTATATTCATCACGCCACTATAGTTTACTATATTTTATCTAGTTTATCTAGTTTGTAATCTGATTTTTCACTGCGTGTTTGTGTTGGCCCGCTGTTCTTGACCTGGAACACAACTACACAACACTGGAATTTCCCCATTGTGAGACGAATAAAAGTTCCCTAATCTTTTTGGCGAACGTTGAGTTAAATTGGACTTTCTTCGAGTGTGCAGTGTGTTTGTGCACGGGCTTCTTAGGCTCGTTTCCCTCTAAACTGTTGCGCAAGGCTCCGGATAAATGGCCTGAATATTGAAAGCAAATCCCACGCGTCCAGTTCCACGGCTCCTCCAGAGTCACACAGAGTCTGTGCTTTGGAAACAAGAGCAGTACAGAACGGCCCCCTAACATCCGCTGCGTAATTCCACGTGCTGCCGCCGCGCCATCTGTTTCTGCGCTAACCTCTGCGCCACTATCAGCGGCGCGGGTCAAACGGCACTTAACTCCGCGCGGGCCTCTGACTTAAGCACATCCCAAATGGACTCTTTACTGGGACTATTATCACACACACACACACACACACACACACACACACACACACACACACACACACACACACACACACACACACACACACACACACACCTTATGATACTACTGTGCGAACAGGTCTCTGTTTTTAAATATTATTAAATTCATAGAGTAGACTTTAATAACTGAAACAAACTGATTATTCCTGTCAAAATAAATTATATAAAATAAATTATATATATATATATATATATATATATATGTATATATATATATATATATATATATATATATATATATATATATGTATATGTGTGTGTGTGTGTGTGTGTGTGTGTGTGTGTCATGAATGAAAGTACATGATTTCTTAACAGTGGAATAAGCATTTAGTCTAAATTATCTGTTATTGCTTCATTTGTTTAAAATGTAAAACATGCATTTGATGCATTTTGCACTTTTACCACAGATGACACTGTTTGTTGTGAACGCCATAAACCCTGATCATGATTGTGTGTAACTCCACAAAGGGCCGGGCAGGTGCCGTAGTGCGGTGAGGTGCTTACTTTGCTGCTCGGTGATGGAGCGGATGCCCAGAATGTCAGTGACGGAGTGCGACGAGGGCCATATCCGATGCATGGCCATGTGTCCGGGCAGCGCCGCCATGCCCGGGGGAGTGGGCACTTTGGAGCTGGGGTACGAGTACAAATGGTTGTAGGGCAGCGCGGGCTGCGGGGGCGGGTGAGAGGGCTTCCCCGTCTCGTAGTGACTCTGCTGGGACAGGTTTCCGATCTTGTTGCGCAGGATGCGGCTGATGGAGCTCACGGACGGGAGGTTGAACTTGTCACAAACGCCGTCCGCGAGCAGTCGGTCCCGGATCTCCCAGGCGAAAATTCCCGGGTCCCGCTGTTTGTACGTCCGTATGTGTTTGACCACGGTGGGGGTGGTTACGCGGGGCTTACTGCCCCCGATGGCCCCGGGGAGGATGGAGCCCGTCTCGTTGTACCGCGCGAGGATTTTACTGACGCAGCCGTGGGACACGCGCAGTTGACGGCTGATGTCACACGGGCGAATGCCGAGCTGCGCCAGCTCCACGATGCGCAGCCGGATGGCGTTGGGCAGCGGCCTGCCGTTTACAAACACCCCGCCGAGCTGGTTCACCTCCCCGAAAGCTGGCTCTGAGAACAGAGAGGGAGAGTCAAAGCGAGGCCTGGATATGTGGCGGAGAGAATAAAGTCTGCGTGGATGCACCGCGCTGTGCGTAAAACGTGCCTCTGTGTTACTCAGTATTCAGTGAGTGTTACGTTAGTGTTGAAAATAAAATGAACTTCCCCTTTAACAAACACTGTGTTAGGCCTTCAAAAATTCAAATTGTTATTATCTGTAGTAGATGGTGCTCAGGCACTCTCTCCACCGCCCGTAAAGAGGCCGCGCACTGACAGCGCGCACGTCAAACACGCGCAGTTTGTGAACGCGCCTCACTTAAATATAATTGTCCTGTATTATCACTACAGTCCTGTTGTGTTAGATATAATGCTTGTGTGAGGCCTGCAGCGTCAGTGCTCCCGTATATATGTATATATATATGTAGTATATGTAGTATATGTAGTGTATGTAGTATATGTAGTATATGTAGTATATGTACTATATGTACTATATGTACTATATGTACTATATGTAGTGTATGTGTATTTAAAAGATCGCAGTTTAAAGCTCGGTACAGTCCACATACGCGCGCTGCTCTGGCAGCGGAACAACAAAGATTAAACACAACAACAGAGTGTCCCCGGGAAATATGGAAGACAAAGTGGTGTCATTTTGGACTAAACTTCTATCAAAGTGTCTCATGAGGAAAACTTTCTTCACGGGAGCTTTCCAACTTGTCATCACAGAATTTTCTGTGTCAAACTATGGAAAACGCGACGTAAAATGCCAATAAAACGGTTATTGAGGACGTCACGGCTGTCAAACACACACTACACAAACTACACTGAAGGAAAATAGCCACAAATAAAACTGTGCTGGTATGACATGACTTGTTTAGGACTCAGTACGTTTAAAAATATATAAATGTGTGAACTGAGTCCACTTTGAATAAAGCGCGTGCACGCTCGGAGGCCTCCGCCAGCCCCAGCTCAGGAAATACTTCTGTTATGTGGCGTGACAGTTCGAATAGGCTCGTAAAACTCTGGTTCAGATCAATTTGGTTATTCCATCAACCAATGTACTCCACTCAGAGAATCCTCCGTGATTTGGTTTATTTGTTATGCGTAAAAGGGAAGTAACCACGCCTCAGGCCATTAAATCTATCATTTATTAGTATTAATATAAACATTTGTCAAATCAAACGGGACCAAATCAAACCACAGTTTGCTAGTACAATATGCTGATATAAATATGATATAAAATGTGTTTTTAGTAATAATGGAGTTAGCATGGGCACTGTCAAAGTCATAGGAAACGACTTATTTTTAACGTGTCGCGTTAAAGCCGTGACAAAGTTTATTTAAAGACAAAGCCTCGCTAGATTCTACAGTTTTCGCTTTATGTTTCCTGTTTAGGACGCTTGTAGGCTACAGATGATTTCGCTAACACTTCAGGGTGATGTCGGCGCTGTTCGGCTCCGCGCTGATCCCGTGCGTAAAAACGAGGCTCGTGGCGGTTGAACCTATCGCCCTTGTGCCTTTGACCGACAGCGTTACGACCTAAAAAAAAACGTTCAGCGAAGTGAAAGTAGCTTTGCCAAACTCGCCTCGCCGTGTTACCGCTCACTCCATCCCAGTCCCATAAAAACCCCAGCTCCAAAAGCGCGCACTCACCCATTGTGTTAAAGCCGCAAATCAAGAGCGCGATGTCCGCTGTGTGCCTCCTCCGTGCGTCCTGCTGAGCGTCCAGTGTGTCCAAAGTCCAGGGCAGCGTCTAACCAGACTGGGGAAGTGCGCCAGACTGGAAAACTGCGCCACAATGGGGAAACTCCGCAGCGTGCTGAAACAAGAGGGACTAGATTTTCGGTGTGTAGTCTGAAGCGGCGGAGACAAACTTAACGTTTCAATCTGGGGAAGGGGAAGGCAGGGCTAACCGCGCCGCAGCCAATCAAATCCCTAGTTTTCATAGCTCTTTGGCGCCATTGGTGTAAAAGTTTGACATGACAGGCATCCAGGCTGCTCTCCTCCTCTTCATACTATGTCTTTTACACAGACAGAGAAACCTGGATGTGCCAAATTTGTTTTTCTGACCCGTGAGATTAAGCAAAACGCGTATCACCACGTTACCTTACGTTTACGCGTGGCGGAGATGCGCAGTGGCAAATTTATTCAAAACAGTTCTTCAGAAACTTCCAGCTCATACACAAATCCTACACTATCTTCCACCTCCTGAAGTGCATATAACAGGCTTGTATGTTTTTAAATCATTACTTGGTTTGGTGGATGGTGCTTGTAGTAAATCTTTATCATACTTTTACATGTCAGTTAAGTGGCAGTTTGTGAAGGAAGTAGTAGAGCTCCAAAAGGTTTTCATCAACACTGAAAATTCCAGAATGCGGTGACAATTGGCGGTCACGGAAGGCATTATCTCTCCAAAATGACAAATAAATGTGTTATTGTTTTTGTATGAGTCTGTTAAACAATCTGGACAATAACTGACCCTTTTTTTTAAACATTATGGTTGCTAAGAAACAGTTATGGAAACACCTCTACGTACGTCGCATCTGCTGGATGTGTCTAACCAGTAATGATCACCAAAATTACAGCAAAAAATAGAGAAGACTTCACTTAAAAAAATAAAAATAAATGTTATAACTGTATAAACTGTAGTGAAATCAGTTGTCTAACGTGTTACTTGCACGTAAAACGCACCATTTTCATGTTTTAAAATGCAGGTCCCGCGGGTTTGTGGATGAACTTTACCATTTCTGATTAATGCGTAATTATGTCCGTGGAATGGTTTTAGGTGCACGCCAAAACAAAGGCGTACCAAAGTAAGCCTATACATGTTGTTAGCTGGAACGAAATCCATTATAAATAATAACTACAAATAAATAACTCTAATCAAATACTTGAGTTTCGTCGTGGTTACGCACTGTTTGTTTTGTTGATGCGTAATACATGAACATTTTACGCACACTCTTTTTCAAACTCTAATGACTTTTTTCATTCATTAAATGCACTTTGGGAGTCCGTGTGCAGCATTTGTCTCTGTTCACTGCACCAGTGATGTGCCACCTACACTTTTTTATCACTAACTTTGCTCACTAGAAGAAATCCTAGTACGAGAACACACGAGATACTGACCCGTTTAATCATCTGTGCTCAGCTTTTGTTCGTCTCCTCTCGCTCGTCTCTCGGCTCTCTCCGTATTCTTAAAGAGGCCCACGACGCGTCACGTAAACGGTCACGCGTGTGTGTGTGTGTTGTTGGATAAACAAATTTGAATGTTTTGAAAAATGCCAAACAAGACTGGCTGATTAGAGATGTATAATTGAGTTGATTGCGTTTAGGATGACTTCGGTAGTCGGTTCATTCTGTGCGTATTTTGGGGTTTTACGCGCAGGAGCTGTAGGTTTATCCTGGTGGTGGAAATAACTGGGCGCAAACGGTGCAGAAACAGCTCTGTACAAACGTGGTATCGGCTGCTCTTCTCTCTCTCCGTGGTGTAAACCGTTGGAGAATGTTCCTGAATGTCGGACGTGTTTGCTCGTCTTCACTTGTGGCTATTTTCCTTTCACTTACAGAAATACAATTTTAACGCACGCACCTACGAACTTGTGAATAGCGGCGGTGCTACTCTCATCTTTTAGTTGGTTTATTTAATTCCAGATATAATTAATAAGCTGATTTATAATTCAACCACACAAAACAGCATATCTTGTTCATAAGAAAGTTATTTATTAGTAGCCTACTTCATTTTTTATTTGATTTTAGTCTGTTTTTGTGCTATGAAACACTGAATGGACAGGCTACAGCAGTCACAGGAGAAAGTGCATTCCTAAAAGTTGACGTTTGGGTGTCATTCGTGATAAGTAATGACAGGTCAGTGCAGTAATTGTCATGCAAGTGGAAAGAAATAATTGTACGTGATTTTGTAGTGATGTTTTCAAACTGTTATTAACCAATTGTTTTGATTGTGGCAAAGCACGTCTGATTATTTTAGAAACTAGAGATGAACTGTTAGCCTACTCAAAGTCATTTCATTTATTTTGACTGTGTTTTTTGTGTATGTTTAAGTATTAATCACTATTTGCTAATGTAACCGGTGTTCACCCGAGTATTTATTGTTCAATAGTCGACCGTAGCTCCCACACGTAAAAGAAAAAAGAAAAAAAGCATGCACAAATAATCGTGTCACGCCAACGCTTCTTCCGTTTCTTTGGTTTAAAAATAATCGAGTGTTTGTGTTTATCCACTGCTCACATCACAGTAGAGGGCTGCGTTAGCGCCATTACGCACGGCACCATTAGAATAACATTGCGTCATGCATCCAATTGAATACCCGCGTCTCCAGCTGCGGACGATGTGATTATTACAGCGAAAATGGATCTGTTTTCATTGCTATAATGAGCTTTTTAGTGGACTTTTATTTATTTATAGAGCTGGGCAAGAAATTAAACATACCTGGAGTCGCTTTTTTTCGTTTTGAACCCGTGATCTGGACTAAATTCTAATTCTAATAAGCATAATTAAAACTACGTGCATACGTACTGTCAAAAATAATATTATATTTCTCAGGAATAATGTCACAATAACAATTTAACAGTGGGCCTAATATATATCCAACCTACAGAGACCAAACTCTTGCTTCTAAGTGTTTTGTTTTTAGTTAGAATGTGTAGGCCTTTGGGGAGTCATTGGGACCTTCACTCAAATGTATTGATATGTACACGTACTATACAGTATAACGAGTCTTGTGTGTTAGGATAATTTGTCAATTACAATTAGAGCAACAAAAAGCAACATGAATACGTTTTTAAAACACTCTAATAGTTCTCTTTCCAGTGCACGTGTTGTATTTCTGAATACTGAATCTCTGGTTATTTGATTTTTTTAATTGACTTTATTTTTTAGGACTGTTATGATCACATTTTTAGTAATTTACCTTTTTGTTGTGTTCGTTTTCTGTTCTCTGTGCAGAACTTTGGAAACTGTTTTGTTTATAAAATGTGCTGTAGAAATAAAGTGGATTTGGATCTCCTCATTGTGACACAAATAAAGGTTAAGATCAGATAAGATAAGATAAGATATGAGTTGCCTTTATTAGTCCCACAGTGGGGAAATTCCACTGTTGCAACGCACAGATGAAGAACAGCAGGACAAAGCAGCATGCAATAAAACATGATAATAAATAATGGCTTAAAATAATGTAAAAATAGACCTAAAAATAGACATTTCCCACATGAGATCACACAGCGCGTCTCCGTAACGTCCACAGATGTCGGAGTTCCACGCCTGAGTTGTAGCCTCGTCCGTTCCTCTCGTGCGTCGTGCGCCATGACGCGTAAACTGTCACCGTGTCCGCGCGCGCTGCTCTCCGAGAGCCCCCGCGCGCGCGTCAGACGCAAACCAAACACACGTGACCCCCGTGACTGTCTCCTGCAGGTGGATCTGTCACGACCCACAGACTGCGCTCCCTCACGCGGCGCTCTGAGGCTCGTGCGTAAAACGGTTTCCACGCGGATGTTTGAGACTTTGCTGTTTTTCAATGTCTCCGAAAGGAAATTGTTTTTGAGTGATCGAAAGCACGTGGAACTATTTAACCCATATTTTGATATACGTGGACTTTTGCGTAACAGTGACGTGGACATTATCACGCTGAGGAAAAGTAGAGTTTTTGTATTTGGACACACGGGAAACATATATACAGTATAGCCAGAAGCCGGAGCCAGAAATAGGCCTAAAAACGAACTGGTTTAACCAAAACTATCACGCATTTAAACTGAAAACATAAACTATAATAAACTGTCAAAGTGAATATTGTGCAGATGTAATGTGTTTTAAGATAAGTTATGTTTATATATGTCACCAAATAAAGAGGGAGATTAGGAATTCGGAAACAATACGGTAATATTAACCAAGATTTTAAAAATATAAAACGAATTACTGCAAAAAATACACAGACATACAGTATGTCCACAGACACACAGACACACGGCACATTTTGCCTGTTCGTGAAGTGAAAGTTCAGTCAGAAATCCTACAACAATCCTGCAGATCACCCATTTCTTTTCGATCTCGAACGAAAACACCATTTTAATTTTCATTTACAATACTGATTTTCTATTGAAGATTTTATAGATTTAAAATCCAACAAATATGAGTTCGTTTATCACTTTAGTCAATAGTGGTGCTGCAGTTTCATACCGTCTTTTACTTGGATTTGTCACACCAGTGCACTAAAAAGACGAATTATTAGTAGTATTAGACTTAGACTTAGACAAACGTTATTGATCCACAAGGGAAATTGTTTCGGGTATGGTAGCTCACTCATCAAATATAATAAGAGGGTAAAAAAGGGGGAAAAAAGTAAATGGAAATGAAGAAGAAACAAAAACAACAACCAAAGAGCAATAAAACAGTGTCAGATGAGACATAATTATAAACATAAAATAATGATAATCTGTCAATCCTTTCATTGTCATTTGTTAATTCAATTGTCGTTGAATAATGATAATAAATTTAAATAGAAAAGTAGTAGTCAAATAGAAAATACAGTATCAAATAAGATGTACAATACCAAACAAAAACAAAAACAATAACAAACAAAAAGCAACATGAATACGTTTTTAAAACACTCTAATAGTTCTCTTTCCAGTACATGTGTTGTATTTCTGAATACTGAATCTCTGGTTATTTGATTTTTTTTATTGACTTTATTTTTTAGGACTGTTATGATGACATTTTTAGTAATTTACCTTTTTGTTGTGTTTGTTTTCTGTTCTCGGCGCAGAACTTTGGAAACTGTTTTGTTTATAAAATGTGCTGTAGAAATAAAGTGGATTTGGATCTCCTCATTGTGACACAAATAAAGGTTAAGATAAGATAAGATAAGATAAGATAAGATATGCCTTTATTAGTCCCACAGTGGGGAAATTCCAGTTTTGCAACGCACAGTTGTAGGGAGTATTGTCTAGGGAGCAGGTCTGGACTGGGACAAAAAAAATGGCCCTGGCATTTTTGGCTTAGACCGGCCCCTCATAATTAGTCCTGGTTTCGTCCTGGTTCAATCCTGATTTATTCCTGGTTTCGTCCTGGTTTTGTCCTGGTTCATACCTGATTTAGTCCTAGTTTAGTCCTGGTTCAATCCTGATTTAGTCCTGGTTTAGTCCTGGTTCAATCCTGATTTATTCCTTGTTTCGTCCTGGTTCAATCCTGATTTAGTCCTAGTTTAGTCCTGGTTCAATCCTGATTTAGTCCTGGTTTCGTCCTGGTTCAATCCTGATTTAGTCCTAGTTTAGTCCTGGTTCAATCCTGATTTAGTCCTAGTTTAGTCCTGGTTCAATCCTGATTTATTCCTGGTTTAGTCCTGGTTCAATCCTGATTTAGTCCTAGTTTAGTCCTGGTTCAATCCTGATTTAGTCCTAGTTTAGTCCTGGTTCAATCCTGATTTATTCCTGGTTTCGTCCTGGTTCAATCCTGATTTATTCCTGATTTATTCCTGGTTTCGTCCTGGTTCAAGCCTGATTTGGTCCTAGTTTAGTCCTGGTTCAATCCTGATTTATTCCTGGTTTCGTCCTGGTTCAATCCTGATTTATTCCTGATTTATTCCTGGTTTCGTCCTGGTTCAACCCTGATTTGGTCCTAGTTTAGTCCTGGTTCAATCCTGATTTATTCCTGGTTTCGTCCTGGTTTCGTCCTGGTTCAAACCTGATTTAGTCCTGGTTTCGTCCTGGTTCAATCCTGATTTAGTCCTGGTTTCGTCCTGGTTCAATCCTGATTTAGTCCTAGTTTAGTCCTGGTTCAATCCTGATTTAGTCCTAGTTTAGTCCTGGTTCAATCCTGATTTATTCCTGGTTTCGTCCTGGTTCAATCCTGATTTAGTCCTAGTTTAGTCCTGGTTCAATCCTGATTTAGTCCTAGTTTAGTCCTGGTTCAATCCTGATTTAGTCCTAGTTTAGTCCTGGTTCAGTCCTTAATTGTGGGCCGGTCTCTAAGTAAAAAAAAAACAAAAAAACAAAGAAGGGCATCGGCCCCTAGGACTGTCGGCCCACCGGGAAAATGCCCGGTATGCCTGATTACCAGTCCAGGCCTGCGTAGGGAGTGTTATATTCTCTATTGCACAAGGGTGAGTTGTATGGAGTATGTATAGTTCCTGTATCTCTCTGTTTGAGCTGTAGGAGCTCCTCTGTCCCTCTGGTGCAGTGGGTGAGCAGTTCTATTGATTAAGTGCTCGTGTTTTGTAGAGATTCACGTTCAAATCCGGTCAAATGCGTCATGCCCATCATAGACGCGTGACCTGTCCGCGTGCGAGTAATCTCTGTGTACACGCAGAGTGGCTCCTGTGGACTCGTACACGTGCGCTCAGCCTGCGCCTCTCTGTTTGTGTTTCTATAATCATTTTCATCTCGTCTCCGTCAACAACGCGAGAGCAGCGAGTCACTCCGCGCGCGCCGTGGACTTACATCATATTTACAAAGTCCAGCTCCAGAGGATTCTGTGGAAGAACGTTTCTGTTCTTGGACTTTTTGGTCTCCACGACTGTCATAGATAGAAGTTTATTTAGAGTGGATTATGATCGGGTCAAATTCAAACGTGTGGCCCTATAGATCCACTTTGTCCACACCTTCTGTGCACATTTACGCAAAAATGGTTCAACGATGTTCTTATAAATAATAAATAAAAATAATACTTTGGGTTTGCAACGCTCACATTTCCGTGTGTTAAACAAACCGTCCACAAAAATGACACTAAAGGCCTAAAGTGTGATCTAATGATGTGAAAAGCTCAGTCACTAAGAAATTTCTCTTTTTTTAATTTTTTATTTATTTTTTGTATGTCTTTTTTTTAATGTATAAAAAGTAAGGGCATCCGGCTAAACCAGGACTAAACCAGGACTAAACCAGGAGTAAACCAGGAGTAAACCAGGACTACATTAGGACTAAACCAGGACTACACCAGGACTACACCAGGACTAAACCAGGACTACATTAGGACTAAACCAGGACTAAACCAGGACTAAACCAGGACCAAACCAGGACTACATTAGGAGTAAACCAGGACTACACCAGGACTACACCAGGACTACACCAGGACTAAACCAGGACTACACCAGGACTAAACCAGGACTACATTAGGAGTAGACCAGGACTACACCAGGACTACACCAGGACTAAACCAGGACTACATTAGGAGTAGACCAGGACTACACCAGGACTACACCAGGACTAAACCAGGACTACACCAGGACTAAACCAGGACTACATTAGGAGTAGACCAGGACTACACCAGGACTACACCAGGACTAAACCAGGACTACATTAGGACTAAACCAGGACTAAACCAGGACTAAACCAGGACCAAACCAGGACTACATTAGGAGTAAACCAGGACTACACCAGGACTACACCAGGACTACACCAGGACTAAACCAGGACTACACCAGGACTAAACCAGGACTACATTAGGAGTAGACCAGGACTACACCAGGACTACACCAGGACTAAACCAGGACTACATTAGGAGTAGACCAGGACTACACCAGGACTACACCAGGACTAAACCAGGACTACACCAGGACTAAACCAGGACTACATTAGGAGTAGACCAGGACTACACCAGGACTACACCAGGACTAAACCAGGACTACATTAGGACTAAACCAGGACTAAACCAGGACTAAACCAGGACCAAACCAGGACTACATTAGGAGTAAACCAGGACTACACCAGGACTACACCAGGACTACACCAGGACTAAACCAGGACTACACCAGGACTAAACCAGGACTACATTAGGAGTAAACCAGGACTACACCAGGACTACACCAGGACTAAACCAGGACTACATTAGGACTAAACCAGGACTACACCAGGACTACATTAGGAGTAAACCAGGACTAAACCAGGACTACACCAGGACTACACCAGGACTACACCAGGACTAAACCAGGACTACACCAGGACTAAACCAGGACTACATTAGGAGTAGACCAGGACTACACCAGGACTACACCAGGACTAAACCAGGACTACATTAGGACTAAACCAGGACTAAACCAGGACTAAACCAGGACCAAACCAGGACTACATTAGGAGTAAACTAGGACTACACCAGGACTACACCAGGACTAAACCAGGACTACACCAGGACCACATTAGGAGTAAACCAGGACTAAACCAGGATTAGAGTGATTCATGTAGATTTTCCTTTTGATGTTGCGCTGCGTCGGGACGAGACAGACACTTTTCCTTTTCCAGGATCATTCAAAACGCACCTGGAAAATGCTGGAAATCTCCGTGTCCAGTTCTTCTCCTTTATATGTGCACGCTTCCGAGCTTTGTTTTGATCGAACCTTATTAAAGCTGTAGTGTGTTCTTATCAATGACCAGAATTCCTCTTTTTTTTTTTTTTATTAAATAAAACAAATAAATATATAAAACGATCCATTTACAATATTACAATATTTGTCTTTTCTCGTTATTAACAAAAACCCAAAATTAAAGGATTGCACAACTGGTGAAGTTTGTGTCCCGGTCAGTGGTGAAAGAAGTACTCAAAAAAAAAAATATATATATATAAATAAACAACTAAAGTAAAACTATCATATGAAATAATCAGCTCACGGAACACCATTTAAGTTCCCGTTTAAAATGTAGGCAACTTAACGAGTAAAAGACAAAGGTATATGGCAGATTTTGAGTTTTTATAGACTTCAAATGTAGTGATTTTGATACAGATTTCTGCTGAATCTTTTTCAACACCTGAAAAGATCTTTTTTTTTGTTTTTTGTTGCTCAATCTGAAGGTGTGTCTCAAATTATAACAAAAATACTTTTCAGTCCAGTTCGAAATTGTAGTGGAGTAAAAGTACAGATACCTGCTCTCAAATGTAAAAGTAAAAGTATCACTCAAAAAAATATTTCCTTGGATTTAATTTAAAAAGTTGCGTCAAATGGTTCCACGAAACTGTGTTACAGCTTCTATGATATTATGTTCTTTAAAATGGGCTCAATATGTGTTAATACAAAGAAACTCTCGTGATTTCATCATCAAAATTAGACACATTAAAGGAGAATTAACGTTTTTTACAATCTGAGCCTTATTTAGGTAATAAAACAAGTTGTTTTACTCACCCATAGCACTTTGGTGTCATATGGAGCACTTCCAGAGATGTTTTAGATTAGCGATAGCCGTAATTTGAGTTCTCGGGGAACATGTTTGCGTTCTCCAAATAACACAAACTTTATCACTTTTCAAATCACAGAAGCTCGATGTCTTAGTCTACGATTTCGTTTGAGTCAAAAGTGGCCTGTAATCCGAGATTTAGCCATAGTTTCGAGTAGATGAGGAGGACAGTGCGCATGTGCGGAGTCACAGCTTATTTCACTCTCAGCTCCCGGGACCCAAACATGAAACGCAAAGCTGTAAATTATGGATAAATCTCGGATTACAGGCCACTTTTGACTCAAACAAAAGTGTAGACTAGGACAATGAGCTTCTGTGATTTGAAAAGTGCTAAAGTTTGTGTTATTTGGAGACCGATTGGGGCATATATTAACTCGCGTTACGGATATAAACATCTCTGGAAGTGCTCCATATGACACCAAAGTGCTATGGGTGACTAAAACAACTTGTTTTATTACCGAAATAAGGCTCAGATTGTAAAAAACGTTACGTATTTTAAATAAGAGTTAGTATTTAATGCCAACAATATCCATGTTTCACTTTTTTGAGTGGGTATCCAGTGTAAAAAGTACTTAAGATACCCAAAACTTGAACTTTAGTACAGTATTTTACTAGCTACTTTTACTTCTGCTCCCGGTCCCTACAGCACTGACTGAACTTGGCTGTAACAAAATCACAGATTCTCAGGGTGCAGCATAAAACCGTGAGTGTAAATCCAGAATGAGCCGTAAATCTCTTCTCCCTCTCATGTTTTCCTCCCCTGGAAAGACAAGTCACTCTTAATACCATTTCACATGCGTTTTTTTTTAAATTAAGTTTGATTTGGCACAAACTATCACCATCAACATCCGCCCTTCCCTCAATGCCCCTGTTTGTGCTTCTGTATTTTGTCACACTCACGCCACCGTCCGCGCTCCAGACTCAGAATAACACCGCAGTCGCTTTATACAAATCGGACAGGACGTTAATGCGCGCGTAATAGCGCCATTAACGGATCCCACGCTGCTGTCTCTCACCTCCGCGCCACTGGACCGTGCGCGCGCCGTGCGCTTCACACTTGAGCGGCCGTTGGTAACTTTAGCGCGCGCGTAATGAGGACGAACGTGGGTTAACGACCTCTGTTTCAAAAGCCCGTTTCTCGTGGCCTTCCCCCTAAAAAGCGACAATATTTATGGCGCTTGGAGGCGTATATCATTCCTGACAGTCGCGGCACCTGGCTCACATTACGTTTTCATATTTGGGGCCTAATTTGGAGCACCCTTGCGAGGACACCTGTGGGACAAGCGGAAAAGCCTGGACCTTGGACCCGAGGACTTGTATGTGGCTGCTGTGTCCTCGAGCTGAAGTGTAAATGGGCTGTTGATGCGTAATGCGTAAAACCAAGTTAAATGTTCCCTTCAAAACTAGTAAATAATCTTCCCCGAACCTCACCTTGACATATACGGTGTTTAAACTAAGAGTGTAACGGGTAATAAACCGGGATTAAAGCGGGAGCAACGTCACAAAGAGACGCAAGGTAGACTGACCAAGAACAGACTGCAGTTTGAATCTGATACACAAGATACAAGAGAAAACGCGTTACGTTTGATGCAACATGAATACGTCCTGCATAACGGTACAAATGTACATACAATAACAGGCTGAAATAATAAAAATACAACCAGGAGATTGAAAGTCAAGCACACACCATAACCAAACCTTAGACTATTTATCAGAATTAGAAGTAAAAATAAATAGAAAAGAAAAACAATAATTCCTGTTTACTAAAGAGTCAGAAAAACATGGATATGGCAATTAGACATACGAACTTGTGTGTATAAATAGGCTATAGCCTGTTAGTTATCAGCGCTCATCAGGTTTTCGAACGTCCATCCATCCATCCATTCATCCATTTTCTTCTGCTTATCTGGGTCGCGGGGGCCTTCACCCCGGATAGTTCCATCAGCTCCTCCAGGGGGATCCCAAGGCGTTTCCAGACCAGCTGAGAGACATAGTCCCTCCAGCTTGTCCTGGGTCTTCCCCGGGGCCTAATCCCATTGGGACATGCCCGGAAAACCTCCTCAGGGAGGTGTCAAGGAAGTATCTGGAACAGATGCCTGAGCCTCAACGTGGAGGAGCAGTGCCTCTACTCCGAGCTCCTTCTGTGCGACTGAGCTCCTCACCCTCTCAGGGTGCGCCCAGCCACTCTGCAGCGGCAGTTTTCCCAAATTTTCATATTAAAATCTAAAATGTAAATTTGACAAACATTGAACCTGATCATTTCTTTTCGAAGCTACTATAAACAGAACGTGCCAACAATCTCCATTTAAACATTTGCCTGTTTATTTCAGTTACTTCTCATTATCTCGTATGTGATTGGCCTGTAGAATGCTGTGGTGTGATCTGAAACCTCTCATTTTGGTCAAGACTCCGGTTAATCACACTTAGGTTTTCGCTGTTGGATGGTCGGTCTGATTTCTCCGTGGGCCGCGGCTTTTACCGATATTGTGGCGCCATCTAGAGGACAACTCCGGAATGCCAACTCACATTAGACCTGTGTCAAGTGTGTTCGAAGGAGGCGCGAGTTACGCCAAAGGCATTAAGAAAGGTAGGTTATAATATCACAGCAAAACTCACTGGCTCAGATCATAAATACATTTGTCAAATATAGACAAATATAGATCTATAAAAGGATTTCATTAATGTACTAAATAAAGTTGACTGAGCACTCACTTTTTACATACTTTATTATTAGTAGAGTAGTACATTATTATTATTATTATTATTATTATTATTATTATTATTATTATTATTATTATTATTATTATTATTATTATTATTATTATTATTATTATTATTAATAACAACAACTATAATAAATGTAGCCGCAAGCGGAGATGATCGACCCTCGCTTGCACTTGTGGGAGGGTGGCGCTAACGTGCCATTTTCCTCCCCTTTTTTCTCCCTTTTCTTTCTCTTTTTTCATGTGTGAGTTTGTGTGTTATCTGCATGTCTGTGTTGAATGCCTGGGGGTGAGCTGGGGAGGTGTTATTTGTTTTGCCTTTTAATTTCAATTATTTTAAGAGGAGGGTCACTCATAAGCCTTTCCTGCACTGTTCTGTTATTTTCTTTTGTGTGTATTTTTGTTCTTTTAAATGCTGGGTACAAACATAATAAATAAATTGAATAAATAAAAATATGAGGACAGGAAATGGTGCATTTGACACCAGGTCACATGGTCTATCCAATACGTTGGTTGCATAGCAATGGCGTAGTATACTTTTTTGTTCCTCTTCCCATGATGCATCTGTGTAACAAATTTAGTTTATGCAGGGCGAGAACAGATGTCTCGCCTGTTGCCATGGTAACACGATGGGAGATGGCGCGGGGGCATCTTTGAGTTTTTTGATCGAGACCCTGTCACAAATTTGTGTACCGAATTTGGTATGTCTACGACAAAGTAAAATTTTGCACTTCCATGCAATCTCCCTAGGTGACGCTATAGCACCTATTTCATATTTTCTCATATCAATCTGTTTAGGGCCGGGGTGTCCACCAACAATTAAAGTTTGAGTGAAATCGGCCAAAGTATGTGTGAATTATTGCTTGTCGCCTCGTTGATGGCGAACCGTAAAAATGAACCCGAAATTTGTGGCGTTGTCACGGAAACACTGTTCACTCTTTCAGAAAGCTTTTAATAACTTTTAATGTCCCGCTTGTCTAGATGATACAGCACGATTCTGGTGAGTCTGGGTCAAAAACCCTAGGAGGAGTTCGTTAAAATACGAGGACAAGAAAATTCTCGGTCCTCGGTCCAATATGGCCAACTTCCTGTTTGTCGCCTAGCAACGGCGTAATATATTTTTTGGTTCGGAACGACAGGACCTATCCACCACCCAAATTTCATTTGTCTACGACAAAGTTCATTTTTCGGGTATAGCCATAGGCGCAATGTATTTTGATTTTCCAGGGGGCGCTGTCGAGCCATTTTCAAAGATTTTTTAATACAGATTATTTGTAAATTCCCTTTTTGGCATTCTTGAATTTTGTGCAAAATTTCGTTAGTTTTTGTCGGTGGGAAGTACCCGAAACCTGAAAAAAAAAAGGGGGGGGGGTAATAATAAATATAGCCGCAAGCGGCGATGATCGGCCCTCGCTTGCACTCATGGGAGGGGTGGCGCTAACGCGCAATTTTCCTCTCCTTTTTTCTAGCTCAGGGGTCTTCAACGTTTTTCAGGCCAGGGACCCCCAAACAGATGGCGAACTGGGCCAGGGACCCCCTACTATATATACGGCATAGAATTGTGTTTTTTATTAAATTGAGCTTAGTGTCATGTATAAACATTGCTACTCTGTTATGGTACATCCAATACAAGGAAAAAATACACAGGTTAATACTGTAGTTTACACTATAAAATATAAAATTATATTATTTTAAAGTGAAAAAAAAAAAAGATTTCGCGACCCCCCTGCAGTACCTCCGCGACCCCCCTAGGGGTCGCGACCCCCCTGTTGAAGACCTCTGTTCTAGCTGATGCATGTGTGAGTTTGTGTGTTATCTGCATGTGTGTGTGTGTTGAATGCCTGGGGGTGAGCTGGGGAGGGGTTGTTTGTTTCGCCTTTTAATTTAAATTATTTTAAGAGGAGGGTCACTCATAAGCCTTTCCTGCACTGTTCTGTTATTTTCTTTTGTGTGTATTTTTGTTTTAAATGCTGGGAACAAACATAATAAATAAATTGAATAAATAAAAATATGAGGACAGGAAATGGCGCCTTCGACACCAGGACACATGGTCTATCCAATATGGCTGGTTGGTTGCCTAGCAATGGTGTAATACGCTTTTTTGTTCCTCTTCCCATGATGCATCTGTGTACCAAATTTGGTTTGACTACGACAAAGTTTTTGCAGAGGATCCTAATGGCGAGGACAGATGTTTAGCCTGTTGTCATGTCAACATGATGGGAGATGGCGTGGGGGCGTCATTGAGTTTTTTTTATTGAGACTCTGTCACGAATGTGTGTACCAAATTTTGTATGTGTACGACAAAGTAAAATTTTGCACTTCCATGCAATCTCCCTATGGGGCGCTATAGTGCCCATTTTAGATTTTCTCATATTAATCTGTTTAGGGCCGGAGTGTCCACCAACGATTAAAGTTTGAGTGAAATTGGCCAAAGTATGTGAGAATTATCACTCGTCGAATTTGATGGCGAGACGCAAAAACGAACGGGCACAAGTCACTGACATGATTGCCACTATCCTTGGAAACAGGAGAGCGCTTTGCCCGGCAATGTTTTGGGGTAAACAATTACAATTTGGCCGCTATCGCGGCCACGGGCATTGCCACCGTGCCATGTCAGCGGGCACCAGTCGTTGACATTGGTGCCAGGTGCTTCGCACTGCAGAACAATTACAATAGGCCCTATACACTATAGCGCTCGGGCCTAATAAGAATAAGAATATGAAAAACCAGAACAATAACAATATAGTGCCACCTATGGAAAGGGCACGCGTCCAGTAACGCACCCGTGGGGTCCATTGTCAATGACCTCATTGACCTCATCGATTACTCACTTGCCCAATACACATTTTTGGCATTTACGATGGTTAACAATTACAATTATGCCGCTATCGCGGCAATGGGCAGTGCCAGTCTGTGCTATTGGATCCTATGAGTGTCACTATAGTGTGGCATTGAGTGTTTGGAAAAGGGAGAGCACTTCGCGCTCTGTTGCGTGAGCTGAGACAGAGCGCGAAGCCGGGCCGGCAATGTTTTGGGGTGAACAATTACAAGGGCGATGCCACCATGCCATGTCAGTGGGCACCAGTCGTTGACATGAGTGCCAGGTGCTTAAAAAGGGGAGAGCGCTAAGGCATAATAATAATAATAATAATAATAATATAGGCCTAGAGCAAAAAAATAAATAAATAAAGTTTTCTTACTGCTGATTGAACACTCAGTATATTTGCAGTGCATTAGTCCTTCCAGTAGAGGGCGTCCCAGGTCCGCACATATGAATAGGACATTAGGAGATCTCGTGTCCTTTCAGCAGGACACGATGTTCACGTGGCCCATCAAAGCTTCAGTTCTCCCATTGAACATTCCTGACAAAGCAATAACATCTCCATACACAATGCAATTTTAAACTAATTTGTGTTAAATCAAAATGGCCTGTACAAGCAACATGTCATTTTGGAATTTTCTCTGATTATAAAAAAAAAACCTCTTGATTTAATAAGAGTGACCAGAACGTGTGACTGTGGCTGTTTCTTTCCTCCATTCACCCAAATATAAAGGAAACGGTCCACTTGCCCATTTGAAATGCAAACTTTACTTTACAATGTTCTGACTGTGATTCTCAGTTTGTACCAAAGTGACTCACTCACAGCTCACACACACTAAACACACACCATGCTAAGTTATTTCTGTTTTTCTTTTCAATAATTCTTCTTTTGTCCATTGAAAGTACAGTAGCTCACACAACTACTGACCCAAAATGAAGCTAAATGAAGGACTTCACTATTTTGTTTTGTTTTTATCTTCATGTCAGTAATTATGAATAATTGTTAAATTTCCATCTTTCTCCTGACAATGATACACAAACATGTTATATTGTGACACCCCTATAGTTAGAATGAATAAACACACATTTAATCTTTTTTTGCCTTTGTTTTGTTTTTGTTTGTTTTTGTATCTTTGTTAAATTGCTTGCTATAGCTACTTTTCCCCTTGAAAACAAAATAACTAAACTAAAACCAAACCAACTTTTTCCTGATTATTTTCTTAAATAAATAATATTATAAATAATAATAAATAAATTATTATCCCAGCACACATAGCAGCTTTTAGGATCAAAATGAGACTGCTGCGTTTTGTCTGTATATTTTTTTTTCCAGCCACAATCTCTGAAAGCGGTGATATAAACTCACTGTGGTGAATAATTAGAATAATTTTGGGGTATCCGTCGCCTGCTTGTTGCTGTTGATATCCCTGAGCAAAAAGTAGTATAGTTTACTTCAGTATACATATAGTATATATAGTATACATATAGTTTATGTATATATATAGTGTACTAGAAAGTATACTAATTTAATACTTTTTTGTACTAAATTGGAACATTTTAAGTTTATAAAAGTATTCTTTAAGTATACTTTAAAGTTAATTTTAAGTTTACAAAAGTACACTTTAAAGTATACAAGAAGTACACTCATCTATATACTATCAATATATTTGGTATATCCCTATATATACCACAAGTACACTTATCTATATACTGCCATTGTACTAGTTATGTACTTCAAGTTCTTATTTTTAGTTTATTAAAGTATACTTTTATAAAAAAAAAAGGTGACTTTACTAGTTTATTCATTCATTTTCTTCCGCTTTGCCGCTCTGCACAGAACACAATGCACCAGCCCCCATGAATCCCCCCGCGGGTGGTGGGTCCACAGGAGGACGGCTCACGTCACAACGGGCGTTGATGTATGTTCTGCCATGGGGGCTACCAGTGTCCACAGACACTGGAGGCAAGGTGGGGTTAAGTGTCTTGCCCAAGGACACAACAGCAGCGCTCATCTGTGGGAGCTGGGATCACATGCAAGAGCATCACCGTCAAGAGCGGGATTCGAATCATTAGGCAAACGCTCTACCAATTGAGCTACTGCCGCCCCAGTTTACTTGTTGTTATACTTTAAGTCTAATTGGCATATTACTTGTAGCTCACTATTTATATACTGAAATATACTCCTTAAAGTACTCTTAAAGTTTACTCATACTGTATGTACACAAGAGTGTGATGCCTTTACAAAATCACAAGACATAATGTTGAAAACAAGTTTGATATATGTTCAAACATACAAACAAACAAAAACAAAGACCTATGAAATCAAATAGTTCCTGACTAGAGAAAATAAAAGGAAAAAGTGCACACAAGCTGCATAAAGATAATCCAATTGAGCACACATACTATATACTCTTAAGTTTTAAACTCCAGCATTATATTATATTAATATATAAATTAAATGCTAAGCACGAGTCAATGACGTGACTAAAGGAAAAGTATATGTTTTAGTTTTAAAGTATAAGTGTAAGTCTTAGTATAAATGTACTTAGTCTTAGACTTTGTTTATACGTTTCAGTATAAGCCAAGTATACTTTACTATACTATTCTATAAGTATATAAAATATAGTTTATAAAAAGTCAACTTCAAGTGTACTTCCTCAGTTTTATTATAAAATAAGTATACTCATAGTAAACTTGAATAAACTTCTTTTTGCTAAGGGATGTCACTGTTCTGCCTGGATACACAGTGCACAGTGTGACATTAAACAGCTCTTTACATTTATTCAATTACAGGTGGTTTTAGAGCTCAAAAATACCTAGAAAAACAAGCATTTTAACTGTGAACGGGGTCACCTCTCCACAGATGTGACCTGTAACTTGGTCTGGTTTGGTCTCCATGGAGATAGAAAGGTTTAATGTCATACTATGAGACATTCCAGACAAAGCAATAACATCTACCCCCTCCACCTGAAAAGTTTTTAACACTGTGAAAATCAGATACAAGGCCTTTAATATCAATCACCTTCCATATTGATCCATTTAGCCTGTGCTATCTTAAAGAAGAATTAACGTTTTTTACAATCTGAGCCTTATTTCGGTAATGATTGTTTGATTGTTTTACTCACCCATAGCACTTTGGTGTCATATGGAGCACTTCCAGAGATGTTTATATCCATAACACGAGTTCTTGGGGCATGTAATATATGCCCCGAGCGGTCTCCAAATAACACAAACTTTAGCACTTTTCAAATCATCGAAGCTCAATGTCTTAGTCTACACTTTCGTTTGAGTCAAAAGTGGCCTGTAATCCGAGATTTATCCATAATTTACAGCTTTGCGTTTCATGTTTGGGTCCCGAGAGCTG
Organism: Paratrypauchen microcephalus; assembly: GCA_036785185.1. Taxonomy (NCBI): domain Eukaryota; kingdom Metazoa; phylum Chordata; class Actinopteri; order Gobiiformes; family Gobiidae; genus Paratrypauchen; species Paratrypauchen microcephalus. The sequence continues at coordinate 439,126 of JAVJIX010000285.1, forward strand.
AAAGTGAAATAAACTGTGACTCCGCACATGCGCACTGGCGTCCTCATCTACTCGAAACTATGGATAAATCTCGGATTACAGGCCACTTTTGACCAAACGAAAGCGTAGACTAAGACATTGAGCTTCTATGATTTGAAAAGTGCTAAAGTTTGTGTTATTTGGAGATCGCAAACATGTGCCCCGAGAACTCATATTACGGAGATCGCAAATCTAAAACATCTCCGGAAGTGCTCCATATGACACCAAAGTGCTATGGGTGAGTAAAACAACTTGTTTTATTACCGAAATAAGGCTCAGATTGTAAAAAACCTTAATTCTTCTCTAAAACTCACACGGTAACTGTTTACCTCCGCTCCACAGACAGAGAGCATGATGGTCCTAAAGCCTCTCTCATATTACACGGGCCTGATCTCCAGACGTTCTCATCTTTTGGACACACTCACAGTTTGTCTCCTGAAGAACATCTCAAACGTGGACTCCTCCAGGACAGCTGCAGCTAAAGAGCCGACGGAGAGAAAGAGAGAAAGCAAACACGAGAGAGAGAGAGTGAGAGAGAGAGAGAGGGAGAGAGAGATGAGCCTAAATAGGAGGGGGGCTGGGGATGAGAATAAGGACAGAGAGAGAGGGAGAGAGGAGTGAGGCAGAAGAGAGAGAGGAGAGAGAAGGGGGGAATGGAGAAGAGAGAACGAGAGGATGGAAGGAGATGGATTAAAGAGAGGAATGAGAGAGTGGGGAATGGGGATGTAAAGAGAGAGCATGTAAAGGGAAGGAGAGGAAGAGAGAGGGGAAAGGGAGGTAAGGAGGAAACAAGAGAGAAAGAGATAGGGAAATGTGGGAGAGAGGAGGGAGAGAAGAGGGGTGAGCAGCGGAAGGAG